>KK117495.1:136890-229358 GCA_000611955.2 Stegodyphus mimosarum
TCCCTGTAAAGTTTCTAACTATCATTACATTGTAGAACGTAAGGTAGGCCTAAGGAGAGTCGCCACAGAAAATTATTTAAAAAAAAAGTTTCTCCAGTCAAAAAGACTGGAGCCCATAAGAGCTGAAATACTTGGGAATTACTGCGTCCAGTTAGCAAAGAGAAGCAGGAAAGGCTGTAAGGTCTCAATCCTTACCGCGTGCCTCGGTGTAATTTGAAAGCATCTTCGGCAAGATGCATTATTATTTAGCTTTATTTGCTCTCTTGCCAATACACATGTCAAAATACAGACACAGACTACTTTGTTTATAAACTAAAATATCTGCATCTTTTAACAGATCTCTTATAGTTGATTTTTACATATAACTACACAAATGAAATCCATACGATTATTTTAATTGGCGCTGCATATGAATTACTCATTCATAATATAAGTATCACAGACTGTTTTATGTCAATGAAATAAAAGTAAAACACATAAAGCATGACAAATGAGTGTCTTCATTCAATGCTAGAAGTTATATACATTTGATTTTACTTTATATTTCATTTAATTTATTTTTGACAGAGAAGTGAAATTTAAAAAGGAGAATATATTTTTAGACAGCATTAGAAAGATTTAATATTTATTAAGGGACATCTCCAAAATATTTTCAGCCCACTGAGACAGAATATTTTCTCCACGTTTCAAAGTAATGGAAGCTTCAAGGAGAATTTACGGTTATTGAGATTAGTTTATACCAAGAAGGAAAACAGAAAATCCTTACTGAGGAGAAAGCTTCACAGGAAGTAGTCTAAAGAAAAAAGAATGTGGGTAGAGAAATAAGACGAGAAATGCCCACACGATGAGGGATAGATGGGTGATGATGCATCTGGAAAGTCATATTTATGAGCTTCTTATCTAAATTTGGATTTCAGAGAGGAAACCACAGGGCTAACTTTGTAATAGAGACAGAACCCTTGATCGGTTTTACACCGCAAAACGGCGAAGTTTTGGAAGTTTGAGGTAGAAAGAAATTAATTCGCTCAGTTTTCAGCTTTTTACATTTGACCTACAAGCTAAAGGCATACTTTCAGAAATATTAAGAAAAAGTGCACGGAAAGCTGAAAATTCAGTTAAAGTTCGTGATATCGCAAAAATTCTTTTACGAAGTAAAGGAAGTACTGTAATCGCGAACACTTTTGGGTATCATATTTCAACGGAAATGTCAATTTTGGTCGTTCCCGAATTCATTTTGACTATTTTTTGAGTGTCATCTCTATGTACGGACAAAATAAAGGACTCTTTTTTCCAAACCGCATTGTAAAATTGATTTGCAATGGGATCAAAATGAATTTTTTCCTGACATCTCTATCCATAACATTTAGTTCCTTGCAGCAAATTGATGAGAGATGAGTGCCTGAAAGGGAAGACATTATTTATTGGATGAATGCTTGATTAAGGAAGACATTATTTATTGGATGAATGCTTGATTAGGGAAGACATTATTTATTGGATGAATGCTTGATTAGGGAAGACATTATTTATTGGATGAATGCTTGATTAGGGAAGACATTATTTATTGGATGAATGCTTGATTAGGGAAGACATTATTTGAGTGGATTGAGGATTAGAAGATAACTGAAAATATCAATTACGTAGCAGAAGATGCCAGGAGCTTTAGGAATCACAAAATCACTTGATGTTCTAAATATATTACTTGTTGCACTTCACAGTGGGGCCAGTCTGCACCCCACAATTTTGATCATGGCTCATTACATTTTTAAAAAAGCAGCCGAGCAAGAGACGTCCTTTAGGTAGCAGGCATAGGCAGAGAAACAGGGTATTTGGGTTGCAACGGTGTTTATGGCAAAAAGTTTTGCTAATCTCATTAGCTAAAACTTATAAGCAATGCAGATGTTTTAAGATGGCATAATGCGGAATTAGTTTTCGGATATGACGCAGTTTAGAGAAAGTCATTATTAAAGAGAAAGTACCCAAATTAAAAATGAGCAATTAAGAGGCATTTTGATTTAAACCTTTATTTGCATAATTTTTATCTTACGTATAAATATAGCATATGCCACATTGTAAGTATACATAAAATATAGCATATATATTGTATGTCTGGTTTGTTTGATTATAACAAAACACTCGACAGCTATTTGCCTAGGATTAGGTTGCCTCGGTTGAGGACTTTCTAAGCAAAACTGACTCGTATAC
This sequence comes from Stegodyphus mimosarum, assembly GCA_000611955.2. Classification (NCBI taxonomy): domain Eukaryota; kingdom Metazoa; phylum Arthropoda; class Arachnida; order Araneae; family Eresidae; genus Stegodyphus; species Stegodyphus mimosarum. Next base: position 139,093 of record KK117495.1, read on the forward strand.
ACGTTACACATGAGGAAAACTGCGAATAAAACCATCCCGTTCACCGGGATTCAAACCCCGGATCGATCTACCAGTGTTAAACGACTTTGCCGCTCAGCCACTAGTGAGCCACACACACACACTTCCACACATATACGTTAAATTATATTTACACGTCGTTTATAAAGTGTAATTGAGTACAGTTTAATCATAAAGAGTTGTAAAATATTCTACGGAAATACTTCGCTTCGTAGACTTTTTGTAAGCTTCATTCTATTTGTTAAAGAGACTCGCAATGCTTATTTCATTTCCAAGCCATTTATGTACCTTATGTTTTCTGCTCTGAATTATATTTAGAGAATTATTTCACCTGATTATAGCTGAAAATGCAGTTTTTTTTATTGAAGAATTTAGGATAAGAAGATAATTAAGTCTTTTTCTAATTATTCTTAAAGCATTTAAATTTTAAAAAAAGGCACATTAATACGGTCACTGAACTACACTGTACAATGAGCAATGAAAATTTTAACAAAGGTTTCATACTTTATCTTATGAAAACAAAGTATCAGAATCTAATTAAATGTTTCACTTCCTAGAAAAATAGAAAATGAAAATATTTGTGAATAAAAAGAAAATATCTTAAAAAAATATAATTTAAATTTAAATTTTCAAAAATACAAAAATTATAAAATATTGCAGAAATTTCATAAAATAGCGAATAAGCTTATTCGCCACAAGTTCGTTAAATGTAAAATAGATTGTATAGTCAGGCAGCTCTCCTGTCTGACTTGTCACAGAAATATACTTACTGTTCATGGTGATAAAAGATAGTCAGTCTAACGTGGAAGTTCAGAGAATAACATGTATTTTCCTTTGAATGAATAAACTAGCCAAAAAAAGAACGGGCACTTGAAAATTAGATGTAAACTTAACAAATGGATTGAACGAACCCTCCTACAGCCTACCACTGTATAAAAACATTTTAGTGAATTTCCTTAAGGTATGTAAATATAAGCCCATTTTTCCTAGAAAATTCTCCATGAAATCATGCCTAGGCAACCCTCATATGCTTTATCATAGTCAATTAAATAAGCACATAAAACGATTAAGATGATTAAATAATTAATTCCATGTTAGATAACACGAAGCTTTTCAAAAACTAGGTTACGTTCCGTAAACAGTTAGTACTGGTCAACTGGAATTGGGTCAGATTATTTATTTATTTAAAGCAGTGCTTTTCAGCCTCGTAACTTACTCTAACTTAATGTACTGCTCAGGAGGGAAGGAAATTCCTAGACCATAATAATGTAATAATGAAATGTTAATAAAAAAATAAATATAATCATTAAATTCATTTGATCATTATAAGTTAATTTGCAATTATAAGGAGATATACGTTATTAATAATCCAAAATATGCATAATAATAGTATTAAACTGTTTAATAAAACATAAAAGAGCACTTCAAAACTTTTCGCATTCTCTATATTTTGTCTTTATTCTGGTACCATGCACATCTTTGTGTACATTGCTGACCTACAATGAAGAACTGAGGAGCTCCATTCAAGTTTTTAGACCTGATATACTGATACTGAATGACACCTAAAAACACTTTTCTTTTACAATATGTCTGCCCTTATGATCTCTAAAGCACCCGCTTATTTTCCCCTCCCTCATTAGTCTCATTTCGATCTTCACCGCATATGCGTCGTCACCTGGTGGCTGTGCACGGAGACACGTGTGTGTTGAAGCGCACAGTGACCAGGTGGGCGAGAATGTTTACCGAAAGTCGGCAGGAAACAACGGATTGTTGCGGCCTAGTCAGGCGCACAAGGTTGTGACAGATAAGCTGATTATGGACATTGACACGGCAATCAAGGCAAATCGAAGAAGAAACATTCGAGACATTGCAAATAAGTTGAACGTTTCCATTGGTACTGTTCACAATATTGTTAGCAACATTCTGATGTTTCGGAACGTTTGTTGCCAATGGGTACATACTGTCTGACCACCACAAGAAACAGCGAATTTGGCTTAGTTCGCAGCATTTGTTGCGCTACACGGCTGACGGTTACGACTTTCTGCAGCACATAGCGGCAGGGGATGAAACTAGGTGTCTCCACTTGCATAACCAGGTGCACAACGAATATGCAAACTCGGTGAGTGACAAGTTAATACGCAGTAGACACAAGTTAAAATTCGAGTTGTTAAATGTGAATATAATAATAATTCAAATAATTAGGAAATTATCTAGAGCTAACTTCATAATAATTCATTTTAATTGCAATGTATGCAATGCAATTTTTATTTATGTTGCCATTTAATCTATATTTCAGCTGCAAATTAGCAGTAAAAATGGATTTTTTTGTACCAGAAGAATCATTGATGTGGATACGTTTTCAATGCTTTTAATACAAATATCGCATATATGTAAAAAATAGTGTAACGTCCATTTAATTCGTTGCTATTTTGGTATCAGAAATCGCTGATTTATTGTACGATTTCCTAAAAAGCGTATTTCAGGACTTTCTAATTCGGGTAGACAGTCACAAGACTTAGCGTCAGCGTACTTTAATGATACTGCCAATTGGACGCCAAGTATTCGATCGGGCTAAACCAAGGCAGTTCAATATTGAAGAAACAAGCGCCTAACAGAGGGAAGCTTATGTTTAGTATTTCTAAAGCTTTATTTCAAGAGAAAACGCGCAACTGATTTCTGTAAATCAATTCAAAATCTGTAAATTTTTCCTACATCGGGATAATTAGAAATGCATGTTTGTAGGAGAAAAGTGTATTCTTTTATATATTAAACGTGCATTACTTTTTCACAAACTTAAATAGGTAGACACACTCACATATATTATACTAGGTGTATACTATGTATATAGATATATACGCACCCAATATAAAGAAGGCACAAATCAAAAACAGATATCAATTAAAAGCTTGAAAATCAGTCGTGAAACAAAAGTAAATTAATAAAAAACAAAACATAAATAAGTAGACAATAATAGTTCCTTGATATTTGTTTAAGGAGCAGACGAAAGATCAGAGCGAAGTTTCGAATTACTAATTTAGATGAACTACAACTGTAGCCAATCATTTGAAAATTAATAAATCTAATTAATTCAAATATTAAAATTTGAAAAGATTTAAAATATTACACTAAAGCAAAATTTTACTCAAAGCGGGAGGTTCCCAGCGGACTCGGTATTTACTCTCTGAGGGTCGATGAAATTTTAAAGGGAATGAATCTTGATTAAGGATTCGAGTGGGTGTCGAACACCGAATATTTGATCTACATAATTAACATCTCATTGAGTACAAATATTTTTTATAAAATTGATAATTTATTATTTATTGATATAAAGTTATATCATGTATTAAGGAAGAAATCATACATAATAAATATAAGGGGGAAAATACTGTAAAATCACTTAATATATTTACTTGCGGTAGAAAAAACAATCAGTTATAAATGTAATAAACCCTTTTTTTCAAAGCTTTTGTTCACATTCTTCATTTTACTTTTATCTTTTAATTTCCTATACGCAATTATTTGTATCATGATTATGTTCTATATTGTATCTTATAGAGAAAAGTGTAAGAGTTTCGGTGCTGAAAACCATTCATTATGAAATGGTTAATCAAAGAAAAAGATTGGGAATCCTTGATATAAAGTATCCATCAAGGTATGACTTGCTTTCATGCGATTCGAATGAAAGACATAATTTTAGTTTTATAAAAGAATAACTATAAGCAAAAGAAATATTCTTCATACTATACATTTATTACTTTGCAGCTTTAGAGGAAATATTAGGCAATTTATTACGATTGATTAACTCGTTTACTTATATATGTATGACAATAGCTCTTTCAATTTCTAATTTCAATGCAGTTCCCTTCACATCTTCTGCATTGATTTCATTCTTTCCCTGCAGTATTCCGCACTGCAAAATCTCTGTTCAACCGCCAACTGGCTGTGATTTTCACCACTTCTAGTCATCTACTATGCAATAGAGTCAATTACGCTATCACCGTCGCTTTAGCCATGATTGTTAGATAATGGATCTTCTTCTCTCTTCGTACCATATAAAATAATCACATAAATATTAGATTATTCGTTTTCTTTCTATAATTATTGTTTTGCGAAATTTAAAATATGTATATACGCTTTAAAAGCGGCTGAGAAAGTTTCAAAAACTTTTGTTTGTTTATTGTTTCAATATTGATTTAATTTTGTTTCGGAACCCATTTCCAAATTTTTGTTAATGCTCTGTTCTGATTTTTATCTTCTTGTTAGGTTACATGCCACTTTTGGGAGATATATTATATTCCACATAATTCTTTTATAAATAAATAAGTATATTTTGTAGCATGTTGTGCGTGTTTAACAGTATTCAATTTAATTGCTCGACTTCTTATGTTATTATTTAATCTCTTTGCTTTATCTCAGCGTTTCTCAACATTTCAATATTCGCGACCAGTTTTTTATCACAACTTTCATCGCCACCTTCCTCTCATAAAATAGCTATGTGCACAATAATAACATATTTTGAGTGTTTTGCCACTACAGCTACACAGCAAAGGTAATTACAAACTTTTCAAATTACTAAGAATTGAGTAACTAGATCAATGTTTTGCAACACCGATCCAATGCATTGACAAAACCAGAACCGAGTCCTTTCCATTGATCTTTGTTTTACACCCACAATATCGGATATTCTCGCGGCTACGAAGAAAGTTCCGATTTGTTTCAAACATTCTGGAAGATCTGACCGACAGCGAAGCAAATGTGTTTGAATGCTTCGTTCAAAACCAGTTAGTTCTCAGTCAAGTCGATGCTTCTATCGCTATGAATCTATTGGGAATTATGTTATAATTTGCGTATTAATTACTTCACTGCACTACGCAGCTCAAAGAACTTATTTAGAAATGTGTCTACTCGTCCCTCTACCCGAGAAAAATTTTTTGTGGTTTCCAAATTCTTATCTGAATATTAACACAGACGATCCCCTAAATGCACGCAGATATATTGCAATACCAACTGAAGAAAGCCGAAAGAGTATTCTTATTTCCCGTCTTTGTAAGTGAATTTATTACTGTGCAACATTTATCTTCCCCCGCTGTGGATCATGATCAATTAAACCATCAATCATCTCTTCTCATTTTCGCTGCATTATGAAAGAGGTAAACGCGAAATGACGAGTGTCTCTCGGGAATAACGATCCAGGACATATTAAAGCCAGGTAGGTGGGTGACGTTGCTAACGGCTGATATGACAACCCTCTATGAAAATTTCAAATTGATAAGCCTCTCTCGGGAAAAACAGTAAAGCAGCTAATTGCAATTCAAGGTATTATCGGGTTTTAACGAAAGAGAGGGGGGTTCCTCCACCGCAAGCATCTTCTGCGCAAACAATTCTTGATGGCATGTTTAATCATATTTTGTGAAACAATTTTGACGTTTGAAAGAAAGAGACTTTCTTTAGAACATTGCGTTGTAAAATTTGTAAAAAAATATCGTTATCATTAAGTTACAGTCTATCTGAAATGGAACTATTACGCTATTAGATTCGAACTATTATTTACTTTCAGTTCTATTGCAAAAAGTCAGATACAGAATGTCACCAAATCATGTGTATAGCTTTAGATACTAATGTTGTATCATATGAAAGCGTGAAGGTTTGGTACCGAGAGTTCAAAAACAAGGACTATGACATTCAAGCAGAGCGCTCTGGTCGGCCTAGTGATGTTGATGCGGCCTGGCTGCATGCACTTGTGAAGATCAGTATGCAGACACTCAAGAGCTTGCTAAGGAGTCAGACGTTAGTGCTATGTCCATTCGTCGCCCTATGCAATGCATAAACTTGACGTACGAGTTCAATCACTGGGTGCCGTATGAGCTGACTCAAGCAGATAAAGACAGACGTTTTCGGGCCTGCACTAATTTGCTCGAATATCAACGCAAGAACAAAATTCTGGGCCGAATCGTCACTTGCGATGAAAAGTGGATTTACTTCAGCAACACGTTATTGAAAAGGGGATTGGTCTGCGCCCGGTGCACCCATCAGCAACATCACAAAGTGCAACTTGACTGACAAAAAATCATGCTTTGTATCTAGTAGGATTGCTGGGGAATTATCTTTATAGAGTAACTAAGAAAGAGGTAGCATTCTTGACAGGAAGATGTGCAGTGAGATGCTAGTCCGCGTTGAAGATGCTATGAAGAAAAAACGTCGAAATGAGTTCCGGTGCAGAAAGGTAATGTTCCATCAAGATAATGCAAGAGCACATGTGTCTGCATTAACAGGCTGGATTCTGTACGAACTGGAATGGGATCTTTTGTCACACGCACCCTACAGCCCAGACATCGGTCCTTCGGACTTCTACCTTTTTTCCCACCTGCAGCTACATCTTGCTTGTGCTACCTTCCATTCTGCACAGGACGTCTGAAATGAAGTTCATCTGTTTTAAGACTCGCTGCCACCAAGTTTTGGGGCCGAAAACTTTGAAAATTTACAAAACATCGGAAGAAAATCGTAAATTTGAGCAGTTATTACTACCCGCACTAACGATACTACTATCGTGTTCTTTTTTTAACTTTATTCAGACCGTTTTTTGTTAATTTTACTAAGTTTTTTTATTAAGACCTATTTATTAAGAACGCTTAATTTTATTAAGATCGTTTTCTAACAGAAAACTTTCGTTACAACCATATAAATATTCACGGCGGTAGATTTATAAGAACCATGAATAAATTTTTAAGTGAGCATTAGACGATAGTGAAACAGCAATAAGTGCACAGATAAGAATTATTCCCAAAATAAATCAAAGGAATATTTTCAAGAAAACTTAAATTTTGAGTTTACCAGTACTAAAGTAAATAAAAAAGAAATGACCTTTCGTGATTTGCCGGAAAATTGTGGTAGCAAACTGCGTTAAACCTAATAAGCTTAGAACGGCATTTGGAAACTCTTCACAGTGAGTAAGTTAATGAACCCCGAGAATTCTTCATATTAAAATTAAAATTCTATGAAGAGCAAAATTCCTATTTTTTAAAAAACTTTGTCTGTGAATGGAAAATTTTTTTTGCGTCTTGCGAAATTCACATAAAATAGCCAGATGTAAAAATCTTCACACCATTGGTGAAGAGCTTATTTTGTAGGCTTCAAATGAGTTTGTAAAGGCTAAGTTTGGAGATAATTTTGCCAAACAACTGCAGTCCATAACCTCTATCAAACGATACTGTTGTCCGACAAATTAGTAATGTAGCTAAAGATGTGCAGCCTCAGCTTTTCGAAAAGTTGCCTGACAAATTATTTTTAATTTAGCTGAGAGACAATATGTAGCACATTAGCTATGCTCGATTTTGGGATGGTATGTCAGCAGTAGAACTACTTTTATGCAAGCCAGTAGCAAAGGTACTCGAGTTATTTGCTATCTTAAATGATTTTATAAACGAAGAAAATTGACTTTTGAAAAACTGGCACATAAACAATCCTATTTATAACTTTCGACTTCTCTGTATGAACTGTTATTTATTTCAATGAAATTTCAATTATTAACTGGTTATCTACCTTAGTTTATTTGTCAAGAAACTCGAAATAATATAACGTTGTATAAAATATCACAATCAAAATAGTAGTGCATATCTAGTGAAAGCGTGTAAAGGCAATAAAATTCTGTTACGATTAGTCTGAATCGAAAAATCTCAACTTTCGAGAAAGAAGCTAAGAGTCCTATCGAAATAAACTTTCTGTCATATAGGGTCAGACTCAGAGAACTAAAATTTCTAGCTCCCTCTCAGAAAAATTTTACCCTGCTGAATTAAAATTTAGGCCACACTTCGCATTTATAAGAGTTTTATAAGTAACTGACTGCGGAGTTTTGCTTTATGTATGATCGGTTATTTGTCATTTGCTTTGATCATATCTCGGAAGTATTTTAGTCTCCAAATATATATCGTATTTATTTACATATACACATACACGCATACATGTATCCTTCCTTCGAAATTATGTAACGTAGCTTCAAAAATGGAACTGTAACCCACAATGAACCAATCACAGATTAGCTGTACTTTGTGCGCCTATCTTGTATAAATAGGTGCTATTAACTGCGTAGCCTCTCTTTCTTTCGCCTCTTCGCCTGAAAGTTGCCAAAAAATGCAGTAGTTATTTGTTCTCTAGCCCTGTTGATGATTAAAGGGCAAAAGAGCAAATAACAAATTAGAAAACATCTATTGCTTTACTTCTTATTGATTTCGAAATTTACGATAGTCCCTAACCAGTTGTCATTTCAAAAATTAATAAATATTATATTATGCATAAATATCGCGAGGATATACGTATAAATCAAAATGCATTCAGATTTGAAGATATTATTGAAGTAACGCGGAAGAAAATTAAATTATGGTATTCATTTAGAAGTATTTCATTTAAATATATTACGAAAACGTAATCTTCTTTAATTGAAAAAGATTTAAATTACATGTTATGCAGCTGCTTAATAAAATCCAATTTTTAATGAAAAGAAATAAAGGGCCAAACATTTGAATATTTTGCTATAGGTTTAGAAAAAACAGTTATTACAAATAGATGTATAAACTAATAGTATTATATTTTATTAGGTGTAACATATTTAAAGACTTTCCAATGTAATGGAACAAAAACTCAGATTTTGTTTACAGAAGATCAACCGTAGTAAATACTCTACTTACAGCATGTTGTTTTTTGAAACGTGGAAATCTCGTGAGGTCATGTGTTGACCAGATCAGATTTTTTTAATAATTTTTTAATTCCTCTTCTTTTTCAATGAAGTTAATTTTATAATAAATTAAAATGCTAGGTAGTAATAAGTGTAGAAATACAGAATAATTTTTAAAATGCTTATTAAGTGAATACATTTATTTGTTAGTTATGAAGCGGCACATTAAAATATTTGTGTAATCTTTTTCTTTGATATTAGAGACTGGCTTAAAGAAGAAATTGCAAAGTAAAACGCGTACAAAATAATAATTGCATCTTTTATATGCCTAAAATTAATTCCACATTTCAGTTGCCTAAAATGATTTTAATCTGAAGGACTATTACGCAATCGTGAAAACTTTTTTAATCATTCTTTACTCTGCTACGCATCGAGGGAATATGCAGCAGTCGAATGTGACCGCAGCTGCATAGAATTTCGCATTTCGGCCTTTTCCTTGGCCAAGCTTTTTTTTACGCACAATGAAATTTTTGCTAACTAAAGCTTATTCGAGTTTAGCGGTTAACGTTCCATTAACAGATAGTTCCGTTATCTCTGATACCTCGAAGTACGAAACTAATGCATTTTCAGGTAGCGTGCACTCCCTGACAATGGAAAAAATTATTTATTATGATTGTTTAAATCAAAGCATGACTGTTGTTCATATTCATATCGTTATGTGAGCTGAATAAAAGTATGACTGTTGTTGATTTCGCTTATGTATACATAAAAAAATATGCTTGAAATATATGCTTAAAAGAATGTACAATATTTTCTTTGGGATATATACAAATATTCCCATAAAGAATCGCTTCTACGCTTTCGTATTAAATCTGTTATTCGTGTTAACTAAGTAATAAATCACAGAGTTACTACCTTCTGCCCTACATAAAACTGATAAGTCAGCTGTTCTTGGAAAAAGTGAAGTTAATTTTATAACAATATTTATAACAATATAAGGGTGTATTCTGTCTACACTTAAGATTTGCTTCTCGTTAAGATCTAGTAAAAAATATCATTAGCTTTGATTTACATATAATTCCGTTGCATTCACTGATATATATTTGCATTCTTTCAAAAGCAAGAATTCTTGAACCAATTATTTTTATTTTTTGAAAGGAACATTTATTAAAAATGTAAAATTCTTTAAACACAAAAATCAACAACACTCCATGCGAAACTTGAAAATTTTGAGTAGAATGCTGTAAAAGCATTACGTTCAATTTGCACCCGAAATAGCGAATTAGAAGCTCTTTAAGAAGAGAAAATAGATCAAATTTTGTGTTAAACATGTTTGTTGCAACTATAAAATTTCTCACGTTTAGTAACTTTAGAAGACTAACTGCAATACTTTAATTATTTATATCGTTGTTCCGTTTCACAAGGTAATACAAAATTGCTTTCGTATAAAGGAAAGAATTTTGTTATATTGAAATATTCTATTAGTTAATGGATACATCTGAAATTATTGCAATATTTAATTAAAAACGGTTCAAATCTCAAAAGACAAAAGTTAAAGTTTCAAACTGCTTTTTAACTTATTCAATCAAATTAGGAAAACTTGGTGATATTAATTATCCAAACTTAGTGATATTATTGCTAATATTTCTGTAAATATAATTTTACTTCCATTAAACAATGATTAGTTACAGAATAAAATAGCAAGATTTCTTCCAGAATTTAAAAGAGAATTACTGTCGGGTAATGTAATATTTTATTAAATTTCCAGGTGTACTATATCTAATTATGTTCCTTCGTTAATCTATCATCCATAATCCGTCCAAATCAAGAATATTCAAAATAATGGTTTAAAAATAAAATTTTTAAACATAAAAATAGAAAGTGGAAAGCTGATTCGAGGTTTGTAACACTAATTCACATAAATGCATCTTCATCTTTTGGCATAGTGAGATACAGCAAAAACAGCACAGGAAACCTATTTTTTCGAAAGCAGCCAAACATGTTTTATCGTGAATTTAGGGTTTCGAAAATGAGAGCTATCTAATAATTTTAGTAAATTCTCAAACAACCATGTGTTTTCTTTCAAATATTACATCTTTCATTACTATTTTTACACATGAAACATGCATGTTTCGTGCTCTTAACGTTCGTTAACTATCTCTCCATTGTCAGTTTTGTTTCCCGAGCACTCCGCAACGAAACTGTTGAGTACCCTCAATGGAGAACACCGGGATGATGTTGTGTAAAGAGAGAGAGAGAGAGAGAGAGAATCTCGAATCCCTATTCATGTTTAACAGAAGTAATCTCTGTAATGTTTCCCACAACTCCGGCATTCATCTCTTCCTTCAACGTGCTCAAAATCTTCGATTGGGTGTGGAGCTTGAGAAGAAAGGGGTGGTATTTTCTACCGGATCGACTGCAGCGCCACGGGGGTGGAGAAGGCAAGCGATTGAGCTTCGATTCATGCTAGCAGACGACTATGAAGAAGACCACCCGCGAAGGGGGATTCGATGTCCTCCGCTCACGTGCCTACACACTCACTGACACTCACCACGAATTATCCCGTCCCGCCGGTACACACACACGGCAAGCTTATGTCGTGTACATTGTGTGTTCTGAAACTATATTGCGTTTCATTTTGAGCAGTTTTATATGGTCTTTCTTTGGCGTTTTGTTGTGAAATTAGTTGTTTTGTGTGAGTGTAGTGTTCTTTTGTATTGTTTAAATTTTAACACTTTTAATTGTCTTCTGTTGATGGTTCTGCTACTGCTGCACGTGGCTAGTGGATATACACCTTTGTAAAAGATGTCATCTAGAAAAAAATCCGGGTGAGTTTTTTGTTAATTTTTCTTTTACCTCATATACTGCAGTAAGCAATGCCATTTTGCAAGAGAAAAAGTAGTAGTAGTAACCACAGCTTAATGCATATATTTTGCAAAATGAGTTAAATGTGCAAGGAAAATTAATTATCAAAATAATCGTTGTTTCTTTTTTTCTGGGCATGAAAGTTATTGCGGCATTGAATAAAAATCGATTGCGTGACCATGAGGTTACTTTTCGCAAAGTCACCTTTCCTGAAGGAATGGCAATATGTGAAATAACCTTATTTGCCCTCAAAAGCTATGAGCAGATTTTGTTGTGAAAACAAACCATGCGTTGGTATTTTTTACATGCGCAGTAGATGTCTGTTATGGGCTTTTTGCGCATACACATGACGTTCTCTGATATCATAATGGTATTTCTATGAGACTGTGATACCTATCCCATAAATCAAAGTTGCTGTTTAAAGTTTACCGGTAAGTTATGCAAGAAGTAAGAAGAGATTTAATACATTCCACAAGAATATTCACAATGCATACATCTACGTTGGGAAGAAGTAAAAAAAATGCATTGAGTGAAATGACGACATTTTGGCTTATATGCTGGCTAAACTAAATGCATGTTAAACAGATATGACCATTTGCAAAATTATTATGACTCACGTCGACAAGTTTTTTATTACATGAAGTCGTTTAAGCAATAAATATATTTTATTTAACAAAAGACTAGTACAGGTATTGACATATTACATACAGTATACACATTGCATAATTATATATTATTGTACACTCAAAATATAAGTGTACCTAAAATATACACTTATATTTTGGAAATGCATAACTTCAAAAAATTTATAAGTTACAAAATTATCAAAAGTAATAGAAAGCATGTACTTGAATATCTATATATCTTTACTTACAGTGACCTGGTCTTGAAAATAAAACAAAATTATGTATTTCACTATCGTTCTAAAATTATTGTTACCCTCTGAAAAAGAATAATCTGCATGATGAAGAGCATATCACAAATGAGTTTGATATAAGATTCAGCATTTAGGACTTATTATATACTCAGTTTAAATATAAAATTTCAGATATTTCCTAAGCGAAATTAGTATTGATTTCTCCTTAAACTTAAGTCAAATCTTCAACAGATTATAACAACAAAAACAATACGTATCATTTTCTGTAAATGAGCATTATCTATGGGCTAATTTTAAATTCAAATTGTACTTGCATATTTCTACAGTTCTTAAACGCAGTGGACAAATACTAAAAAGAGGACATTATAATGCTTTCTATTTATTGCAAAAAATAAAGATTTTTTTTTTCAAAATGAAATAGTTGAAGAATTAACGAATTAAAACTCAACATAGCATTTCAGTTTCAGCTAGGTAAATGCTGACCAGCGACAGAGCCCTTAAATCCCTGAACACTGGCAGTTCGACCTGAGTTAAAATCCCGACGAATGAGCTACCTGCATGGGAGGCTTCTTGTTTTACTTCATGAATAACGTCAATACAAAGTATTTTTTCTTAAGGTGTCCCTTTCCAACGCATCCAGCCTTAGACAGTTAACCTCTTGTTTTTCATCATAATCTAAATAATCCAACCCAATTCTTAAGCAAATAATTTTAAAATCCTTTCCTACATCTTGCAAATGGCAAAAGGAAATGTTTTATACTGTATAGGATTTTAAAATTTTAAAATCATTGTCTACATCATGCAGACGATAAAAGGAAATGGTTTATACTGTATAGGATTTCAAGTGTTTCCTTCTTTTTAATACTTTTCAATGAATTAGCTTCTTTTAAAACATTACATTATATGAATGCATTTGTAAACATAAATTCGAATGTTTTTACAACAGCAGAACTTCAGAATTATCTGTAAATAATTGCGTGTAAATGAAAGAAATTTACACTGAGTGAATATTAATTTTCAATACGGGGTTATATTATCATGAATCCAAAATAAAGATAAATAGTAGGAAATATTACTAAATAACGTTTCATCTATCTATAGGAAATATTATCCAGCTTTCCATTAAGAGTCGTCACCATAAATAGAAACCAAACCATATCTGCAATGACACTTAATGAGCAAATATTACTAATTACGATATTTAATACTGAAATTATACAGATTTCTGGCACATATTTTAAAACATTTCGTAAGAAATATTTATGGCAATTCAGCAAAATAAATAATAAACTTAGTAAAGGAAAAATATGTTTCGCTGATTTAAAACTGTTTTACAGCAAAAGCTATTTGCTTAAAAAAGAAAAAGAAAAATTAATGGAAAGACTTTCCTGTAGATGTAGGATTCTCAACCAGAAGGAGAATTAGTCCCTCTTTGGTGAGGAAATTCATAATTTCAGGGAAGATGCGGTCAGCGTTTTATTTAGCTGTTAATTATTTAGTTTTAATTTATGGATGAAAAATTTCTTAATTAAATTTTGGTATTTATAAGCTCTTTCTACGCTTTTTGTCGTTTAATTTATAAAACATGTTAAAAATCATTTAAATCTAGATAAATCTATATATTTATTTTTCGAGTTTTGGAAAGCAGAGGGTTATGATCTTCTAGTAGTGATGAAATGGGATAAGAAACAGAGCAACGTTAATTCATCAGAATAGTGGCTTCTTTTAAATTACTTCACTATGAAATGGTATATTGATGAAGCAGTTTTAATTCACTGTGCTGAAATGAGCAAATTATAATGTATTTAAAATGTACTGCGCATCTAGTCTATATGGGAGCCTTGCTTAATGCCAATATGCTTAATGCGACGTCCTAATCACCAAACAAGGAAATTGGGTTCCATTTATTCTCGACTGTAGGAAAAAAATCCTGTTAATGACCTGTTTTGCATCTCATACTCATATTATCTTTGTGATTTAAATAAAATTCTGTTTTTTTTTCATATAATGCCTACATTATACTTCGAAAGTTGCTTGCTAGTGAATCACATCAGAAAAGGGGGGGAATTCCTTAATCCATTTCCTAAATTCTTATTGAGGAATTTTGTTTAATGCAAAAATATTTTAATATTGCCATATTTAACTTACATCTAAGACAATAGCAGAATAATATGTGGTCCTACAAAGCTGGATATGAGCTCAAACGGGCTATATCACATTACACCAAAACAATTAGAGAAATCTTAGAAATCATGAAAAGAAAAATTCAGAAAAAAAAAATCTGAAAACCTTCAGATTTTATATTACGCCTAGAGGGGCGTTTTTTTAACGTTTTGTGTATTACCTTTCTTTGTTAAATATCGTGTTTTTCGACAGACTTCGTGAATTTCATTTCTCTTGCATCGAAACTGGTAAGCTAATTTCCCTCATTCAACTCTTTGAAACAACGCATTTTGTTTTCCGAAATAAGTATTACGAACAAAGTGAGGGATTAGCTATGGGAAGCCCCTTCAGCCTCATCTTGTCTGATATCTATATGCATTATTACGAATCAAAATTATTTGAAACTTTAAATTTCCCGGTATGATTCCGCTACGTAGACGATACTTGAGGGTAATAAAGATGATTTAAATAAAGTTCTTTCAGCAATGAATTCCATTGATCCTGCTCAGTTCACTTTTGAACTTGAGACATGCAATTCTCTTCCGTTCCTCGATATTTTGGTCACACGTAACACATCCAACTTCAGTATTACGGTTTACCGTAAACCTTCACCGGTTTGCCTTCCACCACACTTCAAATCATGTCATACGACTAAACCAAATCAGCTTCATTTTATTCCTATGTTTTCCGCGAGCTTTAAGTCTGATCCTCCAAACTAGCTCTTGATCAAGAACTAAATTATTTAAAAGCAATACCTATTGACAGGGCTTTTCACCCAACGTTATTAATCAAGCAGTTAAAAAATTCTCATCTCAGCACACCAAAAGGCACACTCTTGTCTTAGGAGATTATAAGAATTCTGTTGTCATTCCTTTCTTTCCATCATTTAGCTATAAAATTGCACGTATTTTACAGAAATTTAGCTTTCGGATGGTTTATTCTCCTATCCATAAAATTAGGAGTTCTATACTCAAGAACCCCATTCCGGATACGAATTGCTGGGATATTTATACGGCTCCTTGCCAGAGTGGTTTAATTTACATTGGTCAAACCAAGAAAGCCTCAAAATTTCGAGTTAAGGAACACGAAGTATATGTTAGAAAAAAACACAGAAGTTCTCTGTTGCCCAGCACTGTTGGTCCGAAAATAATACTTTCAGTTTTTCTGAAGCTAAAATTATTCAGAAAACATCTTTCTTGGTGAACTGGATTTTTTTAGAAGTGTTTCACATCGAAAAAATCTTTCTGTTCTAGTTAAGGATTCTAATTCCAATCCATCTTTGCTTTCAACCTTTAAGTAAATTACGTTTTAGTTCTCGTTTCGTTAATAGATGGCGCCAGTAGCTTAACTCTTGACCAGCTATTCTTAGCTTATCTTGTCCAATCACTATATCTTATCTCTTTCATTTGCGCTCCGACAGGTGAGGTTGATGATTCGGTAAAACCATCGAAACTTGTCCTGTAAAAATTTGCAAATATAACGCTGATTTTTGTCGTTTGACTTCTAGATTAGGCTTAGTAGTTTGGAAGCAAAGTTAGATAATGATGTAATATAATTTTTGATTCTCTTTACTTGTAAGAAATGTTGATACTTACTTGTTTTTCCGTCAGTCACTAAAGAAGGCTGATATCTCAGGAGTCATTCCAGCGGAAATCTGAAGGAATAAACTAATGTTTATTTAATAAGTTAATGAATGAGTTACAGATGTAGCATATAAGAAAGTCACGTGTATTATATGAAACCAAGAAGGAGATCTTATGAATCTGCTGTGACGTTGTGCTCACTCATTATTGGCTCTAAATCAATCTGTTTGGAGACAGAAATTTGTAAGTTGAAAATGATTGACGAGAAAATACATGACTACGAAAGCATTTTGGCATCTTAAATTACTTAGTTACTTTACTTACTTAGTTAAGTTCAATTCATTACTTTTGACTTACGCCATAAATACTGGCTGGTTCTGTAAGCACAAACAGTGTCTTCAGTTAAATTATCTGAGTTAATATAAGGCATGTTTTACATTTTTGCTATGACTCTGTTGCATTTTCTAAGACACAGCGAGAAGTCTTCTAAGTCTCCTAGAGTTGTCATACAGTTAAAGTTACCAAAGAGGGGAAAACTCCATAAGTTTATTTGGTAGGTATTGGTTATGAAAACAAATATTTTATAAATCACGTCTGTCAACAATCAGTAGGGATTTGAAACTCATTTACAGATATTACTATAGTTTCTAGTAGTCATAAATTATTAGGTTTTCTAGTTCGTTTTCTTTATCTCTCCCGCATTAGGAATTCCTCTTAAGATCTACAGAGCTATTACAAATGATTAATCGGATCATCAGATTTATGGACACTGTATTTCTAGAAGTACTGCATACCTAGAATTATTTGTTGAATAAAAGAAAAACTGGAAACGGAAAAAGTTTGTTCCCGTACAGAATGTATTTTAATATGCGCTCTGCTGGTCATGTGATACTTATCCATTCTGTAATTGGGTTCGATCCTTACATTTTGCAGCGTTCCTGTCGAAGAAGATCATCGCAACAGTATCCACGCTTTCCGATTTGTTAGAAAAAGGAGGGTAAATGAAAAAAAAAAAAAACCTGAAAGCTTTCAGATTTTATATTACTTCCAAAGGGGTGTTTTTTAATGTTTTATGTGTTACTTTTATTTATTAAATATCGTGTTCTTTGCGCATAAACTATATAAAATTCACTTCAAAAGCAACATCATAAAATATTTAAAAGCAGGAAAGCAGCATATATTTATTCCGATACACAGTCGCGCGCTGGAGATAAAAATGTTTTTTTTTTCGTACAGTGTTGCCATTGTTCGCTTTAAAATCGTTAAGATTGTTCATCAAACATTCGTCAAAGCTTTACGAAATTTGAAATACATAATAAAACAAATACGAAATTCAAAACTCAAGCTTCCAAGTACCCATGTTCGTTTGGGATATACGTCAAGAATACTATCTTTTCTTGTTGCTTATATTGTAACTCTGAAAGGCAACAGCCACGTCGATATCGTAGTCTTTTTCCTATGGAGAATCCTAATGGGAAAGTTTAATTCAATAACTCTCCAACCATAGCAAAAATTAGTGTTAGCATCCCAATAGCTATTAAAAACTTTACTGATAGTTAACTTAAACATATTCCAAAACATGGAGAAGAAATTGAGCTTTGTCATCAAGAGCGAAAGCTAGTTCCAGCCCTTCTTGTGACGAAACTGCATTCTACATTATTCCATAATGCAGAATGTTAAATGCATATCCATGTTATAGGCACATTAATAAGAGCGGTATTATACATTAAATCTTATCTTGATATATTCCTAATTGAGACGCGCTTTAGCTCTTCCCAGAGACTATATATTATAAATATAGTACAGCGATTTTAAAGAGAGCACTATAGTGTAGTGCTATACACCTTAATTCCTATTTTTGATGCTATTCATGTCTATATATAGCATAATTGCTTACTATATTACTGCGAATTATTGCTGCAGATGCAGATAGTTTTGCAAATTTCTGAGTGAAACACTATTTTTGTATTATTATGATCCAAAAACTACGTAACCTGAAAGTTCTCTGGGCTTAAAAGGGTGTGTGAAAATAAAACTAAAATATTGTTTGATATAAAAGTAATGCAGACTTTTGTCCAAGATTTGAAAGAGTATTATTTCTAAATGTTTCACTAATGCAAAGTTTTGTCGAAGTCTTGAAGCAGTATTTTTTCTATATGTTTGCGCATTCTTGCTCTTTCAGTCAAATTTTGCATAATTGTATTTCAAAAAGTATTAAATGAATGCTAAGTTCATTTCCTACTTCCCATAATCTTATCTAAGTCAACACTGAATTACGTTACATGAGCAGTATTTTAAATGAGCATTCATGACAGGAGTTTTAAAATGTTAATACCTCTGCAGATGATCGCATAAATTAAATAAAATTCAGGCAAAAAGGTAAGGCATGGAATAAAAAGCTTTAAAAGCTTTGCAATCCATTTTTTCCCAAGGGCAAAACTTAATGAACGAAATTTGTAGCATGCAATTCATTCTTCGAAGACTATTGACTTTTAAAATAAAAAATCCTGAGTTTCAATCCAGGGTAAAATGACGATTTTGTCGCGGTTGGAATTCGAGTCTAAATTCTTACAAAGTAAAATGTAAAAAAATTGTCTTTAGTTTTTGAAAATCTTTATTAATTTATTGTCTTAAAATGTGATACATTCAGAAGACTGGATTTACTTACGCTAGTAAGCAGAATCTTTTCATGTTATTTAAAATTTTAGATATGTAATGAATTACTGTATGAGTGCAATAAAGTGAAACTATCATGAAAATGCTAAAGAAATATATAAACAAATATTTTTAAAAAATACCCATTTCAAAGATGTCGTAGAACAAATAAGCGAAATTAAATTTGTTAACACTTTTTTTCAACCAAACCTTAAAGCTTACATTTTTTCTCTGAATAATGTATTCGAATGTGAGAGAAATATAACTTTAGAATAACAATTATGCTTTGCTAATGAAGTTTAAAACACAAAAAGAATTTATTTGTTGTAATTCTAGTTGAGAAAGTGAAACAAAAGTACTCTGTTTTGGAAAGAAATTAAAATAAATGTTTTCGAAAAATCTGCTTCGAGATTTTCAAAATTACCAGTAGCAATTCCAAACCTAATCATCTTCAACACTTTTAAAGAGCAAAGGAAAACACTTTAGAGACGCAGAAAGAAGCCACATAACTTCCCAGGTGGCAATGCTTTTTTAACTTTCGTGTTGCAAATTGTCTTTGGCAATTAAAAGAGTTTGGGTACATAAAAATTAAGAAAGACAATTTCCAGCAATTTTGTCATGGCCTGTATTATAAAATCTACTTTTAATGTTTTATTTCTCAAGGGCTGACTTCCATTCTACTATTATAAACAAAATGTGACTCGTGTAAAAAATTCATGCAAAATGCGTTCTTAAATGGTTTGCTGTATTTAAAAGATCTTAGAATTAAGTATTTTAATAAGGAACAATATTTGGCTCCATAAGAAACATTATTTTTTAATTGCGCATGCATATCAAAAGCATTTTTTATTATTCATCTATATTAATACAATTTCCAAAATGCATAACGCTTTATTATAATCATTACTGGCTTTCTTTATCTAACCATTATTATATAATGTTACTGACATTCTTCAAAATATCCAATTATTTTTCACGTGCGTGTATATTAAAGCAAGTAGATATTGAGTTTAAAGTTGGTTGATAAGATGTATTCTTCATTTCGAAGGTGTACGGTACAACTCAGTCTTAATTTCAATAAATATTTTCAATTATTTACTCTAATGTATTGATAATTAGTTTATCGAGTAAAGTAGAAAATTAAATCATTCCAAATGGTATGATTTAATTATGACTGTTCATTATGAGACTGTTCATTATATTTCGTGAATAAGCATTTAAGATTCATGACTTCAGTACCATCTAGCACAAAAGTAATATATTTTTTAAATTAAACATAAACCCTATTCAAATCATTTAGTTGCAATATCCTAATACAGCTGTGAACGTTCTACTCTGTCTCTCTGTTCTACATATTGGTCAAAGGTAGTATCAACAAGCTTTTTTTATATGGTTAGTAGTATTATGCGTATAATTACAATAGTCTGCTGAGGGAAAATTTCCATTTTCGGCAAGGTCTAAGTATTTAAGAGGTATTTGCCTTCACCAAGATGAACCATATTCAAGAAAACTATGCTTATCTCTAGCATACATATAATGATGCAATGTAAAGCTTATATAGAGGATTTGTAGTCACCATTTAATCCTGCTAATAAGTGTGTCTGGCAATCATGTCATTTGACATTCGATGTTGCAGACTAGAGCATGTTTCAGAATTCATTAGCAGTGTTTGTTGTTTAATTGAATTATGATCACAGTGAGTCTTATAACTCTTTGAGACACAATTTAGGGAAATATGTTGTGTCAATTTACTGATACACAACTACGAACTCAATAGTGATTGGGAAAAAAAATTAAAATTTTGTTTAAGCTTCGTTATTAAAGGTTATTGTTATTATAGTTTGATCTCATTTTATTATATTCAAAACGTGTTTTGCATATCTGACATCAACTTATTAGCGGTCCTTCGATGAATTTATCGAGCATTGTCAGTTCAACCTGAGTCAACCTGGCAAAATTTATAATTGTTGTCCTTTTTAAATCAGAATGTGTGCAACAGTGACTGAGGAAAAACTGCTCAACGTTCACAGCTCTGTCTTGCGTTTGATTCCCGTTAAAAATAAGTTTAATGCTAGGAATTTTTATGATTTTGCGTTCATTAATACTGTAAATATTTCCATGGAAATTATAATACATAAAAATTCCTAACAGCTCAAACCATTTCCGGAATTAACTTGTAAATTTAACTCATAACACTAACTTTTGTTAATTTCTTAAAACGGATGTAGAGGGGCCAAGAAGATACCCGTTTATTTTTTCTGTTAATCTAATTTTTTTATTAAATTAGCACATAACTTCTCAGTCCTAAACAACTAACTTGTCAATTTAACTCAGTTAAACACAGTCAAACTAACTTGCTTCTAACAATAGCTTGCGAACAATTTCTTTTCAACAATGAGCGTTTCGTACAAAATCAGCAAACGACTGAAATGTAACAACAGCAAAATCTGAAGCTGAGAAACCCAAGTATTTAACTTCATTTTAAGTACTGAATGTAAACAATTAAATGATATTTGGATAAATTTTTGTGTGCGATGATAGAAGCCAAGACGGTATGCAACAGTGAGCAACTGAAACCTCACTTGTTAGTAAATCTTAAATAATTGCTGGAAAATAACGACATAATTTACAAAACACTACCCAAAAAATTTATATGTACTTAACAGTATTATTCCTACTTATAAATACGAGGATTTTTCTGTAAAACGTACTCTAGGGCATCCTTCCCTTTACGAATCTATAGCGAAGGATCCCTCCTTCTAGGCAAATTGTCCTCATATAATACTGCAAATAGTCCTAACATAATCTCATCAAAAATCGTCCTTACAAATCACAGCAAATATGGAAAATAGTCCTCGCGTAATCACTTCACAAATAGTCATGCTTTCCTATAATTGATTAAATAAACAACTATCTATATCTGTATTAAAGGCCGTGAATAAAAGCTTAAATTGAGTAAAGCTCACTATGTCCATGTTCTAAGGCAAAAGTTTAATATGTGTTTAAATTCATATGAAAGATACTTTAATTAACCATGAAGCATCAAAATGTCTCTCGACGCTGTCATCACTACTTAAAATCATACCAGGTTTTAAATAGTGGAGTAGTATTTGAAAAATATCTGAGCTCAAAAGACTGAAATGACAAAAATAAACCTTATTTTATGCTCTTTCGGACCTAAGAATGTTTCCCACTCAAAGATTGCATTGGAAGGTTGTATTCTAATTCACAGCATTGAAAGTGAAATAAAATATACTTTTGTATTTCATTGGATAAATAGCTTCATAAGGAGACAATCTGTTAAATAAATAATATTTCCTTAGACTAAGATCCCTTTCCTTACAGAAAAAAAAGAGTTAACTATGTAGCTCGACTTTTTCTTCCAATGTATTTTTTCCTATCAACCTTAAAACTTTAATATATTGGAATTAAGATATTGAATGGACACCACAAACTGAAAAACCTTACATCTTCTAATTTGTACTTTTCCAGCAACTGGTCGACGATTATAACCTCATATCTGATTACACTTCAACCAATCTCTGAGTTTGTAGAGACATTATGAATTTTGGAGCAGGAGACACTGAAAAATGAGCAATGCTTTGGCGGGACTCGAACTGCGGACCTCTCGAATATGCGCCGAGTGTGCTGGTCATTACACGCTAAGAAAGCAAGAAAGCATGTTAAGAATCCCGGAGAAATACCTTATATACTCCCCCTTTTAAAGGACGATTCGGGATTAGGGGACCAATTCGCCAAATCCTAGTGGTGGAGAATCATCATCCACCATTTTTTTAGTTCAGGGCCACTGTAGAGACATTAGGAATTTTGGAGCACGAGACATGAAAAATGAGAATGCCCTCACTGGGAATCGAACCCTGGACCTCTCGAATAAGCGCCGCGTATGCTGGTCATTATACCCTAAGGCATGCTATGAAGGCGGGAGAAATACCTTATAAGTTGTACTTCTACTCGCTTTCAAGCCCTGGCAAATAGGCTGACAGCAAGGTGCTTTCCATGGCTTTTATCGCGCATATCGTGTATACGACCAGGTTTCCCTTAGAAAGTCTTTCCCGAAGGCATTTGTCCACTTATGTAGATAGTGCTTGTGCGCTTTGCCATATCCAAATTACCTAATTTAATCTAATCTCTTATCTCTCAAAATAAGGAATAGGACGCA
Source organism: Stegodyphus mimosarum (assembly GCA_000611955.2). Lineage (NCBI taxonomy): Eukaryota > Metazoa > Arthropoda > Arachnida > Araneae > Eresidae > Stegodyphus > Stegodyphus mimosarum. The sequence goes on from KK117495.1 coordinate 162,102, forward strand.
TCCCATTATTTTAAATATTACTGTAAGAAAACAAAGTGATTCTTAAGATTTTACAAACTGCTTTGCAATTCCTAAAATAATGATAAAAACATATTGATATTACGGCGAAATCTGTTTACAGTGTTGGTGTTTAGGTGGATCATGCTTGGGAGTTCGAATCATATATATATTCAAACATCGGAGTATGTCAACAAAATTTTGTGTAGGTCACCTTCAAGATTTTTTTTTTAAAAAAAATTCTATTAATTTTGCATTACTCATTACGCATGTATATCTGTTTTTTCCGAACTATATATATATCATTCATTGCAAGAAAAATTGATTATAAAAAGAGCAGCATGCTCCATTCTAGAATAATAATTACAAGAACATGAAAAGACGAATTAAATTTACTCAATAAAGTGCCGTTGGCTGCATGGCGATTACTTTCAGATACCGAAATAGATTATAATTACTTCACTTTAATGATTTTTGCAAAAGTTTATTTTTATGTCAAATAATGCAAAAATGGCGTTGAATAAGCACTGATATAACTCAAACATAACATTTTTGCATAGAGGGCAAAATACGTTTGGAACTTTTTTTCTAGATATGAGGCTTATAAAAGCAATTTGCAAGGTATGAGTTGTTACTAGTATGAAAGTAATAACGTGTGTAGAATTATGTGTTTAGAGAAACATTGTTTTTTTACTGTTTTATAAAAGGAAATTGCTTAAAAATCACTTGAGAATGAAATAAAGTAAGACAAAACTCAGAACAAGTTAAGAAGCTTCGATTTAATTAAAGGGCACCAGTAAATTTTAAATTTAGAATTTGACAGATTAAATATGCAATTAATAAAATTCCTTTGATATTAGTAAAATGTTACCTTTACATTTCACTTATCCTAAATATGTAATAAATGATATCTTTTCTCGACATAGTTTTGAGAGAAGTTAGACTTATTTAGGAAAGGCTGTATGTACAATGACTGGAAAATGGTCGATACAGCAAAAATTGTTTGGAACAGCTTTACTAATAAATAAGAGGTTTTGTTTCATACACTTAATAAATAATTTCATTTCCGACTAAAATTCAGAAAGTTGAAAAAATCTATAATTATTAGAATATTTTACTGTTACTTCAGTATTATGTAAAAAAATTGACGTGGACACCGCGTGACTGCCTTGCATGGAATATTAAGTTATACGCATTTTGGGTGCACTACATTTAATCTTATTACGTCAAATTTCATTAGATATATTTCTCATTCAATTAATTCAGTTCTCACTTCGCGGCAAGGCAAAAATACGTAAAACATCAAAATATCTTCATCAAAAATTGAAAAACATAGAAAATGATAAAACACCAAATACAGTTAAAACAATTAAAATTACAGTTTCTAAGCAAAAACAAGTAATTCGGCCAGGCGGTAAGAAGGAAAATTTTTCGGTGCACAAAACTGAAAGTTTATTTTTGGTCCCACACTGGAGGTGCAGAAAGACACTGAAGATTCAAAACTGTCTTAATTGGCTATTCTGCTAAGTTTCAAATGTAAACAAATATGGCTGCTTTGGTAAAAAAATTACACTTAAACAAATTTTAAATTGCTGATATTTCTACAACTATTGCATGCAGATTAACTAAAGACATAAAAATCTTAACAGGAAGATAAGAATAACATAATTCAATCATTTTTATAGCAAAAAATGCACAATGTACCAACAAATATGAATGAAAAATGTGAGCTTACGAAGCCGAATAACAGAGTGGGTATATATATATATATATATTATATTATATTTGGAAAATTAGATTGAAAAGAGAATTTTTCAAGGATTTGTGTAAATCATGATCCCCTACTCATTTCTTACTTCCATGAACTTTCTAAATTATTAAAAAAAACCTTAGAATAGAAAAGGTAAAAACATACAAAAAAACTAGAGTAAACTATAATTAATCTCTTTTATTCAAAGCTCCAAACAGAACTTGTCAAGGGAAAAGTGTTCTGAAGCTTTAAACAAAGTCAATTAACTGGACAATCAAAAACAAGTTTCGTTCCGACAAATCCACTAAGACCTCTATCTTTAACTAGCACAAACGTTTTGTATTTTTTTTAAAAAAATATATAATTTCTTCAAGAAACAAAAACCATGACTTGCAGGTTCTCATTGAATTCACCTCTTTTCCCTAACTGTTTTTGTTGTTCGAACACAAAAATAGCAATATAGAGCGGTAACTGCGATTAAATAGACAATTAATTTTTTTTTAAATAATATTTTTACAATCAACGGAAAAATTAAAATTTGATATATATATATATATATTTGTACACATTTGTTGTATAATTAATATACATATTTATACACTTCTGGTGCATCCGACTGCAACCAAAAAGGAGGGTGCATAACTACATGTTGAAGCAGTCTTATGTTTCAACGCTCTGAGGCTACTCGTTTTTTTGAGTTATGCGAGATACATGCATACATGCATAACATGCATACACATACGTACCTACATACGTCACAAAAAATTCTCTTCTGAATTTACTTTAAATTCTTTTTGCAACCCGTTTTGGCAAAGTCCTTTATTCTGCCCTTACATACAGATGTCAGGCAAAAATATTGTTAAATTGCATTCGATAGCCGTCAAATTGGATATTTTCGTTGAAATAATGATGCCCGAAAATTTTCTTGATTGCAATACTTCGTAGATTTACTTCGTTGATGGAAGTAATAAAAATTGTTACTAACGCATTACATTAACATCAGCATCTATTATAATTTCCAAGTGGCATAGCAATCTTTCCACCAAATTAAAGCTTGTCTTGATGATATTTTGAACCGTTATTGATTATTGTTTCGAATTATATCGAATTTATGTACCGCACAGTATTTAACAGATTATCAAGAAGCCTGATATCTGAAAACTGAGCAGAGAGTAGGACTGCAGTTCACAGTGTTAAACCAGTCATGTTTCTGTAATACATATTGTTAACTTCAAATGTTTAGCTTGTTAATATAGGAAACTTTTATCTGAACCTAACATAATAGCACCATGATAGTGATAAAGATAAATTATCAACTATGTATCCTATAAAACATGCGAATGAAATTGTAAGTAATAAAACACATACTGATGTTTCGAAAACGTTGGAATCCAAATTAGCTAACGCATCCGAAGAGACTAAGAAGAGATCTTTTAGCGCTTTACCAGTCACTGTCAATATGCTCAAGGATTTTGATTGTATAATTATCACTTTATACTCAAAATTTTATTTGCATGGCTATGTCTTCCATCAAAAAATAAGAATAAGCATTCGCACTTCAAGGCAAAAATGGCTCTTAACATACAAATACACTCAACTCTGAAATTATCTTTACATGCATGAAACACGGATTTATCAGAATTTGCGAATTATAATTTTAGGGGTTGTGTGGAATGATACAATAATATCATGAAACATAAATAGAAAGAAAAACATTTAAGAGCGCTGCGTATGATATGAAACTGGAGCATAAAATGATAAAAATAGTAATAATATTGTTGCGTTTATACGGGTTCGTGGATTTGAGAGTATCCGATGAAAACACGATGCAGAACAATAAAAAGCACAATTTATTTACAAGAATCACTATTTACAGCACAGTTCCAAAATTGCCTTTAAAAGCGTCGAAAATCTACAATAAATACGCTGAAACAATCAGCAACACAGCTTCAGGCTGTAACTGTAAAGGTAGCTTCACGGCAACACTAGACTTATAATAAACACCGTGGAACAATCACCAATACACTGTCAAGCTATACTGTAAAGATAGCTTCACGGCAAAGCACTATCTCGATTGCTTTCCGTTCACCAAAACTCTCGCATAGCAGCTATTCTCACAACTAATCACACTGCTCGCAACACTTCACAATCTCGCAACTTACTCGCAACTAACTTCACAACTCAACTAGCTGGCTCTCAGAAACGCAAGGGTTTATATAGCTTTTCTTTAAGTTCGACACGTTTCGAGAAATATCTCGACAGGAAGTTATTCTAGAAGCTTCCCGATTGGACCATGGGATATCGCCAATTTGGTCGCCAAATGGGCGATAAAGTCGCCAATCTGGCAACCCTACCATACACTATTTTATGGCAACCCTAGTGCTATGCCGGAAAGCTTACATACAGGCGCAACCGCCGAATTTTTCGTAACACTGCCCCCTCCCAAGGACTGCACGTCCCGGGCAGTACAATCCCTGGCTGGGAGCCAAAAAGAAATAATCGAAAAAGCTACAAAACAAATAAATAAATTACAATAATAACAAAATTTGCAAATATTTACAGTATTTACAAATAACAAAAACATTTACACTAATTACAAAGATCTATGTACAAGCAACTATGCATAAATCATACAATTAAACATAAAAACATTACGAAATACGGGGTACCCATAACAAAAATAACTATCACTAATTACTATGGCCATAGTATGGAGCTAACCTATCATAATGTACAATCTTAGGTTTGGAATTGGGAGACTTACGGATCCGTATTACGACGTCATTCAGTCTGTTGAGGACTGTGTAGGGACCTTCCCAATGCGATTGCAGTTTGGGAGAAATGCCCTTACGACGGCTCGGATTCCACAGCCAAACCTTGTCGTTTTCCTGGAACTTATGTTCGGTCGCTCTTGCGTCGTACCTCTTCTTCATCCTGTCCGTCGAGATGTTAATTCGCTCTCGAGCAAACCTGTGCATCGTTTCCAACCGGGCTTGGAGATCTTGAACGTACTCCTCAGGAGAGGACTGTAGATCCGGAGGACGGCCGAAAAGCAGGTCACTCGGAAGACGGAGATCACGACCGAAGAGCATTTGAGAAGGGGAATAGCCGGTACTCTCGTGGACGGCACTACGGTAAGCAAGCAGGAACAGGGGCAGCTTACGATCCCAGTCTTCTTGGTTCTTGGAAACCATAAGCGATAGGTGGTTCAAGATTGTGCGGTTAAATCTCTCCACCATGCCGTCAGACTGCGGATGTAACGGGGTGGTCTGTGTTTTCTTTATTTCCAATAAGTCGCACAGTCCTTTGAACACAGCCGAAGTGAAGTTCCTGCCTTGGTCGGTATGAATCTGGAGGGGAGTTCCAAATCTAGATACCCAATTCTGCAACAGGACCTCAGCCGTAGTGACAGCCTCTTGGTCTGGAATTGGATATGCTTCAGGCCACTTCGTAAAATAATCCATGACAACTAGAATGTATCTGTTGCCATCTTTAGTCCATGGCAGAGGTCCCAGTATATCAAGGGCAATTCGCTCGAAAGGCGCTCCAACGTTGTATCGCTGCATTCTTCCGCGACAGCGTTCCTTTGGTCCTTTCTTGGCTGCACAGGCATCGCAAGACCGGCACCATTTCTCAACGTCGTTTCTTGCGGAACTCCAAAAGAAGCGCTCTGAACTTTGTTTCATGTCTTCATATAGCCGAAATGCCCTCCTGTTGGGCTGCTGTATATTTCTTTCAGGACATCAGGTATTCGGTTTTGAGGAAGCAGCAGCTGCCATCTTTTATTAGTTCCATCGTCGCTTTCCCACAGTCGATATAAGACTCCATTTCGAAGGTGAAGTGAGTCCCAGAGAGCCCAGTACCTTTTAGTCATAGGACTGAAGATGGAAACGTCCTGCCACTTGGGTTTCGTAGCCGATGATTCCTTCAGCTCTATTATTGGCTTAATGTTAGGATCCGCCAACTGGTCTTCTCTAACTTTTTCATGACTCCACGGATCTGGCTCCGATGCTGTTGAAGATGTTACTTGTCGGATGCTAGGATTCGCCAAACCATACTTAGCTTGTGCTCTTGAACAATACCCGCAATGCGCAGGACAAGGCTTCCTAGATAAAGCATCCGCATTTCCATGGGAGGAGCCTTTACGATGTTTTATTTCAAAGTCATATTCCTGGAGTCTTTGAATCCATCTGGCTATCTGTCCTTCAGGATTTTTGAAATTCAATAGCCAAGTTAGGGAAGCATGATCGGTGCGGAGCAAGAATTTTCTGCCATAGAGATAATGATGGAAATGCTCTATGGCTTTTACGATAGCGAGCAATTCTTTCCGAGTGACGCAATAATTCCTTTCCGGTTTTGACAAGCACTTACTCCAATAGGCTATCACTCGCTCTTCACCGTCAATCATCTGGGAAAGGACAGCTCCAACACTTTCGTTGCTTGCATCCGTATCAAGTATGAATTGTTTGTCGATCTGGGGATATGCGAGCACAGGCGTAGATGTTAATGCCGTCTTCAGCTCATTAAAAGATTTTTCGCATTCCTCAGTCCACACGAATTTCTGTTTATTTTCCGTTAATCTATGCAGAGGTCTTGCGATGTTGGAGAACCCCTTTACAAATCTTCTGTAATAAGTGCAGAGTCCCAGGAAGCTCCGAAGTTGATGAACATCCACAGGGCGTTCCCAGTCCTTGACTGCCAAAACTTTCTCTGGATCCGTACGGACACCTTCGGCGGAGATGATGTGACCCAGATAGGTGACTTCGCTGCGGAACAGCTTGCATTTAGAAGGACTTAGTTTGAGGTTGGCATCTTTCAATTTTTGGAACACCTTCCTGATGTTTTCTAGATGTTCCTCGAACGTACGGCCCACTATAATGATGTCGTCAAGGTAAACCAGACAGGACTCGTAAGATAGGCCACGAAGCACTGTTTCCATCAAGCGTTCAAATGTTGCAGGGGCGTTACAGAGTCCAAACGGCATAACTTTAAACTGCCACAGTCCTTGGCCAGTAGTGAACGCAGTTTTCTCTCTATCGTCCGGGTGAATTTCCACTTGCCAGTATCCGCTCTTAAGGTCCAGAGTGGAGAACCATTTGTGTCCTGATAGCGTGTCTAGTGTGTCGTCAATCCTCGGAAGAGGGTAGCTGTCTTTCTTAGTGATATTATTTAGCTTCCGGTAGTCGACACAAAATCTTGTCGAGCCGTCTTTCTTCCGGACGAGAACTATAGGAGATGCCCATGGACTTGTGGATGGCTCGATGATGTCACTTTCTTGCATCTCCTTTAGAAGATTTCCAACCTCTTCCTGCTTTGCGAATGGTAGGCGTCTGGGATGTTGCTTGATCGGTGAGTGATCACCCGTGTCAATTCGATGTTGTGTCAATTTCGTGCGGCCAACATCTCTGGATGTTCGAGAAAATAGATCTTCAAATTCACTAATTGTTTTCTCTGCTGCACATTTCTGTTCGGCGGTTAAGTTTGTTCTCTGCAGCAGTTCATCAATTAATTTCGCTGTTGACTCAGTGGGCATTGCAGGTGGGGCCTTGTAAACGCACGTAACCGGCGTGCAGGTTGCTAGCACTTTACCCTTCTGGATTGTTCTCGGACTATGGCTAACATTCGCCACTCTCACGGGGACGAAATTTTTGGAGAGGTCCACTAATGTAGAGGCGACTAATACATTTCTCGAGCTATTTTCGGGATATTCAATTATTCCAAACTTGAAGCTATTTCTGTTTTCTATGCAGCCGGATATTAGTAATTCTGTCATCGGAGGGATCGTGACGTCCGTTTTCGCTATTACTTGGTGAGCTGAAGGAATATCACTCTTCACTTCAAACACGGGTATATCCTCCCTCGCAGAGTGCATTTCGTTGCGTTTGAAGTCCAGTGTAAAGTCATATTTCCGCAAAAAGTCTAGTCCAAGTATTAATTCGTCCGCGATGTCAGCGACGAATGCCAAGTGCTGGTAAGTCTCATTTCCGAAGGTAATGGTGATGTTAATTTTACCTTCAATGGGGATCTTGTCACCTGTCACTGTCTGTAGAGTCACACAGGGCGGAGTCCAGCGCAAAGTCTCGTTTAGTTCCCGCGCTACGTCTGTTCTGACGATGGTTACGTTGGCTCCCGTATCGATGATCATCTTACAAGGGTGTTTATTCACGTATCCTTCGACGAACAATCCGTTATCTCCGCCGCTCATTGACGAGATCTGAAGAACTTTCAGAGAGGCTACATCTCTGCCTGGCAACCTCCGCCCCGTGAGATTGCCGCATTTTAGTTTCCTTGGAGCTGCCTCCCGGTCTTGGCTCACGTGACAGTTCTTGCGCAGATGTCCTTCGAGTCCGCAATTCCAGCACTTCATTGCTTTCTTGTCGGTGTTTCTGTTATTTGGCTTATTTAACGCTTCCCGAATCTCTTTTAACATTTCTTGTTTAAATTTTCTGACATCAAAATTTTCATTTTCTACTTTAGCCGCTCTGATCGGATGACGATCTTTTCGAGTTGCCTGCTGAGCCAACTCAAACTTCATCGCATAGATTAATGCAGATTTCAGGTCTTTGAAATCTGCCAACCTGAGAGCCTTCTGAATTTCCTGATCCTTGACTGCATCGACGAAATGCATAAGGGCCAGATTTTCACGGACATCGGGTGGACAGTCCGGATATGCATGGTGCGCCAGCCTTTCAATATCAGTTGCTAGTTCTTGGAGGCTTTCAGTCGTTTTCTGTTGGCGGGTTTTGAGTTGGAGACGGCTACAGTCCTTTACGCATTTTTCTCCGAATCTGAGTTCTAGTGCGTTCGAGAGGGCATCAAAACTGGAAATCTGGTCTTGTGGCAGAACTCCTAGGATATCTGCAGCATCGCCTCGGAGTGATGCAGCTAGCTGTGATGCCTTCATCTGGGAATCCCATCTGTTAGTGTCAGCCACGATGGCGAACTGGGTCTTGTACACATTCCACGACGATTTTCCGTCGTACGTACTGGGTTTGATTGCCGTATGAGGAGAACCTGGGAGAATCTTAAAATCTTCAATTTCTCTCTTCGGCTCAGTTCGTTTTTCTTTCAACATGTCTACCTCTTCCCGAAACTTCCTAAATTTTTCTTCGAATCTTTCTTCCATATCGGCTATTTTAGTTGCAGCTTCCTCCTTCAGTTCCTCTTTCATATCTTGTAATTTGGTTTTGGTTTCCTCTCTAAGCTCCATGATGTCGCTTCTAACCTTGTTTTGCTCCATTTCCATCTGTCGCAGTTGCTCTTGAAGCTTTTCTTGTCCGGCTTTTATTTCTTGTTTCATCTCTTCTTGTCTGGCGTCCATCTTTTCTTGTCCGGCTTTCATGTCTTGTTTCATCTCTTCTTGTCTGGCTTTCAGAGCTGCTAACATGTCCATCAAAGCTTTCATTTCCTCCGCCATTGCTTTCTCCTGTAGACGGGTGACTGGCATTCACTCTCAAATCCCACTTCTGACACCAGTTGTTGCGTTTTACGGGTTCGTGGATTTGAGAGTATCCGATGAAAACACGATGCAGAACAATAAAAAGCACAATTTATTTACAAGAATCACTATTTACAGCACAGTTCCAAAATTACCTTTAAAAGCGTCGAAAATCTACAATAAATACGCTGAAACAATCAGCAACACAGCTTCAGGCTGTAACTGTAAAGCTAGCTTCACGGCAACACTAGACTTATAATAAACACCGTGGAACAATCACCAATACACTGTCAAGCTATAATGTAAAGATAGCTTCACGGCAAAGCACTATCTCGATTGCTTTCCGTTCACCAAAACTCTCGCATAGCAGCTATTCTCACAACTAATCACAATATGTTACAAGCACAGTTCAGAAGAAAATTAAAACTTGAGAATTTAATATGTAATCTGATCTCATCTGATTTGTACACACATATCAAACGTTCTTAACTACAGTTTGCGGAAATAAGTTCCACATCGACAGCAATACGTAGGACATTTACAGCTTTGGGAGCAGTATAACTCCGTGCAACTGCTTTTACAAAGTAGCTCCATAAGTTTTCATAAGTTCTCTGTCGAGTTAAGACATCAACAAAAGTTTCTATTAAGCTCCTCACGCCGCTGTTCTGGGGCGACAAAGAGTTCTCGCGTTATACAGTTGCGGATTCCGGACGATACCCAAATACTGCTAGCTAGCCGCATAAGTGTCCGGATTTGCTCTCACCTGTAACCTGTGGGGTTAAGAGCCTCCTGAGATTTTGTAAGCTATGGCTTTTGCTCAGTGTCCTCATTTTCAAGGGACACGCCAACGAGATTTACTTGATGTGACGAACGTCATCGTTCGTAAATAAACTGTCAGATTCCTATGCACCTTAAAAGTCTTACATAATGTTCTAAGATCTCATCCTGCCGTCTCTAACCAGAACCCCACTTGAAAACGTGTAAAGGCGTGGCGTACATTCATTGATCATTATTCCATTCCATACCATCAATCCATACCCAAATTACCGAAACGATGTCTTAAAAATCCTAGAAAATGCTTTGCTATTTATCCTAGATCATCTATATTGAATATATGTACTGATAAACCATATTAAAAATTAAAGAAGCTCTTTTATGCGAGCATTAAAATCTTCAACCTTTCAGATTTCTTAGACGTATTTTCAAATACGTGAAACACTTTTAGTCCTGAAAAGTAAATTGGGGCGAAAAAAATTAATATTTGAATAAACACAAAACGAATTCATATTTTACTTGCATTTTGAGAAGATAAGGATTTGTGAAATTTCATTTCTTTACTTCGATTTCCAACAGAAATAGCTTGTAGCCCCTTTTCCTCTTTTAGTTATATATCTAGTTTATGACCAGGCTAAAAACATGTATTTTTAGAAATTTATTTGCCACGAAACAAGACTTTTGAATTTGTATGACATTGTTAAACTGTAGAAGTTAGTAGCTGCAGAAAATGTAGGAAATTTAAAACATATTTCGGTATATATATTTTAGAATCCGTCTTTTATAACTGTTATATCCAGTTTTGAGTTTCCGTCTATAGAGTTTGACTATTTTGAGTAACATAAACACATTATCACACTCCTAACAGACGTTAAAGAATTATCACTGTGTCTGAAATGAACTACAGCGTCTTGGAAAGATTAAAATAACCTTTATACTAAAACCAGAACTTGAACATAAACCCAAGTCTAGTTGCAAAATATCAGCCACCACTTGTGATGATGCAACCTAAAGTAAGATTTATTTTTATAGACTCTCGAGCAAACGGAAAGAAGAAGTGCTAGTAAAGACTAAAATTATAAATGACTGATTAATGCAAAATAATAGTAATCGTACAAGTCTTATTCAGCTTTTGCCAACACAATATTTTTCTGATGACTGCATTTTTTAGTATACATCTCGTTTTTGTCTGCAATACAATCGATAGAAAACTTTGTGTTCTGCTATCATAGATAGTAAAATAAAATATTATAAAGATATTTTCAGTCAAGTTTAGGTTACATAAAGATGGAGAAAATTACAATAAGCTGCCCTGTCGTAACTGACTATGAAACATTTACCGTTTAAAGGAGGGTTTCTCAATGGAGTCGGTACTGACCCCCTGGGGATCAGAAATAAAATTTGTTTACCGAACCAACATTACTGACTTTCCTCTTTTCGTACCCACTAAAAACAGTGTTTGGTCAATTTAATAAGTTACTACAAGAAAAAGTCTGAGTAATTTTCAATGAGATAATTCAAGAAATAAGTCAAGAAATTTCATGTCAAATATTGAAATACGAATTTAATGCATCAAGATGTCACATTAATCAAAATCGAATTTTTTTGCAATTAGAATCTCTGATTTTGTTTTCGAAAACGTTTTTATATCTATAAAAGTAAAAATAATGATAATACAAAAAAATATCAAAACTTAAATCTAATAAAATATTTTTTCAAAACTTTTATTCATATTCTTAGTATAATTTTTATTTTAAAATTATTTATATGGAAATTTGTATTGTGATTATGTTGTAAGCTATATATTAGAGAAAGAAAAGCAAGGGAGTCGATGAAGAAAACCATTCTTTTAAAAGGGCTGCTACAAGTGTTGGGAACTCTAATTTAAAACTATACAAAAACACATCTTTTCAATTTAAACAGTGTAACTGATAGTAAACCATCTAAAATTCGGCTTAACGTTAGTGAATAATTTCACAGCTAGATGGTTCACTCAAAATTCAAAGTTCGACTAGTAATCGGGTACTATCACCAGTTTTCATTCAGTTGACGATAGATAGAGACATCTGGTCTTTATCAGTGGATAACACATATTGTCTCATATTCAAAATTAACTATTTATGATTTATTTTTATTTTTAAATGATAAAAATCAAATTAATTACTTTTTTTATATTATAATATCTAAATTAAACGTACAGATTTTGAAAGATATTTCCATAAAAAGAGAAATAAAAGCTAAACATTAATCTTAATAACATTACAAATAATATCCATGAAGTCCACAGTTCATGGAGACTATAAAGTTTGATCAAACATTCATAAAATCATTCATATAAATAATCAAAATATCTTAGTTATGCCTTTATACCGTATGCTCATAAAATACTGAGTAAAGAACTTATAAATCAAATAATGAAATTTTAAAGAAGAAGTATGTATGCCACTACTATATTCATAATTTCAAGCAGGATAGCAAATATCCTTTCCTAGTGCAGAAAGTAGATTTAAAAAAATAGTGTGTTTACTTAATAAGAGGTCTTGTGAAAGAAATGATATTAGTTGCAGTAAATTTAATAGCAAATTTTCTGTTTCCTTAAATAACAGTAAGAATAAACTATTACATTTCTTCAGCCCTTCTCTTCCTTTTTTTTAGGCAATTTTGCACCTCAAGAAGAACAGAATGGCTTTTACTGTTCTAACAGTCTCGTTTCTTAAAAATAAAGTAAACCGATTCAACAATATTTCTAAGAATCAGAATTTTTTTGTAATAAATATTTAAATATTTATAACTTTCAATTTCGATTTTTCATTCTATTTTATTTAAGTGTTCGCATTACTTTCAGTATAGATCTTTTGTTCTATTTTACTTTAGAGTCAAATTTGAAACGTTTTGTCAGAAATTTATGTGCAATAGGTCCATATTTACCAAACAAATGGCTTTCTTCACAATTCCTAAAATCTTGCCAAACATTTTAACGCATAAAACTATCAGAAAAGTAGAACTGCTTTTTGTGAAAAAAAATTAGAATCAAAATAAAGTTCTGCAACTGTACAAAACGTGAAAAATGATAACTTATTTAGCAGTTGCTTCACACATAGTCATTTAAAATAAAGGAAAAAGGCGATTGAAGAATAAGTTGGGTACAGACAAAGTCTTTTCGCGATTTTCTGAAACTTCATGAGATTGGCGCATTATTTAGAATCACATGTTACTTATGAAGACTAGTACAGTACTTATGTTCAGACTAGTACAGACTAGTACTAGTACTTATGAAGACTAGTACATGTTACTTACAGAAGACTAGTACAGACACTGAGGTTTACGTAAGCTTTTCTACATAAGGGGTTCGAATTTGTTGTTCTTTAACCAGTTCCTTTTTTTTTCTGCTGCTTAAAGCTGAATGGCAGCTTCGTTACGTGTAAGACGTAAGTTGGTTTTCTGGAATCTCATAGAAACTTCAGAATAGATGGCATTTGGGCGTCCTGAACTGAGCTGAAGTCTATATATTTTCTCTTTTGCAGGAAATTCAGGAAACTGAGATCTATCTTCAACGGTCAATTATGGATTATGATCGTGCCGACGTTCCTTTTAATGACCGCTCATTAATGCAACAGTTTCATTACAACGACAGGGGCAAAAAATATGCATTTATGCTATAATGATCATTCATTATAGCATTCTTTTAGTTTAGGATATACGAAAGTTCATTACGACAAGTCTCAATCGTATATGTTTGATGAATATTTCTTGATTACCTCTAGTTGCATTATGACCTAATTTGAATTCGGAAAAATAATTGGTTTGAATTCTAATTAAGCTTTAAATTTGTATTTCATTATATCAAGTCATTTTAAAGTTATATTTCACTAATTTAGTGACATGGTTCTTAACTAAAACTGGAATATTAAACAAATTAAAACATTTCCAACGAGAGTATGAGAAATTTATAGCTACAAGTAAGTAAAACAGGAAAATCGACAACCTTGTATTCGGCGTAGATTTTGTAAAAGACCATTATCGGTGGAAATGATAGTGGATTGGAATAGTGCTGATTGGGATTTTACAAAATCTACGCCGAATACAAGGTTGTCGATTTGCCCGTTTTATTTTCCATGTCGGCGTGTTTCTCTTACGTTTTGATGCACGTAAGTGTTTCATCACAGACCGATATACACTCTGTCACAAAAAAAAAATATATGCACCCAGAAAGAAATGAACTACCATCACAAAACTTAACATGTTTGTAGTGTATGAGGAGATAAACAAATAATTACAAATTAAAAAAAAAAGATCGTTTTATTAAGAACTTATTTCATGACAAATGTTGCCAATAAGTAAGTAGTACAGCCACTTCTGGAAGCTATACAAGCCGAAACACAGCGTGACATCGAATTAAGTAGATGACCTATGACCTCAATAGCCAATCAGGTACATCACCTGTGACCCCTGCGAGAGAACATGCCTTAACTGTTGCAACTGGGCAGTTAATTCACCAATATTCCGGGACGAGTGAAGTTGCCTTCCAAGCATGTCCCAAACGTGCTGTATTGGCTAAAGGTCCGGTGACCTGGCAGGTCACTAGAGTACGTCATATCCTTAAAGCTATTGTTTGAAGATCCCGCAGTAAGTGGACAAGCGTTGTCTTCCTGATGTATACCCCTGAAATGCCGCCCATGTAACTGCTAGCCGTCATAGTGTCTTGAAAGACGACTAGAGGTGGTCGTGTGTCCCAACAAATTGCTTCTCACAGCTTGTATAATCGTCGTATGCCGCTCGACAATAAATGCCTGATCGGACGCTAGCCTGGCCGCGTCCACGCGCGTGTGCGTTGGTCTTTAGCATTTAAACTGAATCGGGATTCATCGCTGAAAATTAAACGCCTTCAGTCGGTCACACGCTAGCTAGACCGAGTTCGGGAAATCTCCAGTCGACATTGCCTATGATGTGGGTGGGTGGTAGCGTCTTAATAGCAGCACACCCCAGTTTCCGAAATTGTCGTCTCTGAATGGTTTCCCTTGATAGCATCAGATGTCTGAAAGGTGGTAAATAGCGTGGAATAGACGTTGTTGTTGCGGAAGAGGCCGCTCTTGTGATTGCGCGATCATTGCGCTGATTTGTATTGTGTTCCAGGGACGCCTTGACCCTTCGCAACGGTAGATTACCCCTTCTGTGATCCATCGTCGCCAACACCGACCAACTACCATATCGCTCCAACCAAGGTGACGGCCGATACGCCTGTTTGACCAACCTGCTCCTCTTAGGTCTACCAAATGCCCCTTCAAAGTCCGGCAACTGTTCGTATTGCCGTCTTTCAGAGGCATCTCTAGTCTATCGACAGATTCACTGAATAGCTTTACGACACGAGCAATCATGCTTTTTAATTCTTCCAGCTGGGCACTCTTCCAACTGGGAATCTCATTTCGATGCCACGTCGAAATTCAAATCATTTGCATATCTCATACGAGACTACGTTTCTGCCGAGTTTTGTGATTATGGCTCGATTTCTTCCGGGTGCATATATTTTTTTTTGTTACATAGTGTGTTAACATCAGTATTACTAATTTCTTAAACACTTTATGTTTATTCAGATATAAACCTAATACTCATCAACAATTAGGTTTTTGCCCAAACTAGCTATGTGACACTACATTTATCAAACGGCGAAATACTGAAACTTCCAGTGGTATGTACTAATCATCCTAATCAAAAATACATTATAAATCGCATTGAATAATATTTAAATTTTATCGAAATGAATGTCTTTTATTCAGATGTACCTATTTATATTAATAAGAGATAAGAAAAAGAATATTGGTTTACTCAGGAGATAAACATGAAACAATAAAATCGAAATTTATTTGTATCGGCACTGCATAGATATTTCCATTATACTCTTTATGTATAAGGTAAATTAGTCATTCTTTTATTTTGTCGCAGTGAAACACTAATTTTTGCTAGACTTCCATAAAATCAAAAGCACAAAGCTCCCCTTTTATCAAACAAATGAAAGGTAATCAATTTAAAATATCGTATTTCTTGAGTTAATAAAAAATATCCTATTCTTTAGTAATCTGACACATAAATGCATAAATTTCAAAATAATATTCAGATATTATATTTGTATGGTGTTTAAAATGTGCTTTAGAATGTACTTTTCCAAGTAATTTTAAAACATGCATTCATTAAAATGAATATTAAATTAGAAGTTTCAATTCTTACGAAATATTTCATGCAGAAAAATTTAATCGCAAAAAATATGAATTTTTTAAATATAACGAAGAAAATCAATTCTGAATCAAAATGTTATTAAAAGAAGTTTTCACATGAGAGAAATATCAATCAAAAGTTTTAAGGAATTGCTAGGAATTACATAAATTTGGGATAAATAAGACTATATATAATTATGCGTGCACAAAATAAAAAACATTAAAAACATTTGGTTGGGAAAACAAAATTATTTCAAATTAGGCAGATGTTCCGCAATTTTTACTTGGCATTTCCTGCAGACAACGCATATTTGCTTTATATTATACTTTCGTGCTAGATTTGTTTACAGAGAAATTTTTATGCATATTAAGCAAAATATTATATAAATAAAGCAAAATAAAATGAATCTGCCAAATTCAACCTTTTTGAAATCGAGCTAAAGAACCGATAGCACTAAACTTTAACATAAAATGTAAAAATTTCTTAAAGCATCTTTATAATGTGAATGAAATGCGAAACGTATGAATAATTTTGTCTCAGTTCATCTGGAGAGCTTTAAATTACTTCAGCTGGAAATATAACAAGAATGCAATTCGAAACAAAAAAGGGAAAAAAAGCAAAAGCCTTTTCTTCTTAAAGGAGAGGTAAAAACTCCTATCCGCTTTTAAAAATATGAATGGTAAGAATGCAATGTTGCTTTCAAATGCATTAAACCCGGAGCTTTATTTACTATCGAGTCTGAGTTTAAACAGCAAAAGATACGATAGGTAGAAACAGAATTCATGAATCATGTAAACGAGATATGCATATTTTCTATGTTTCTTAGTGTCCCAGTATATAAATATGTCGAATATTTTCAGAGATTTATATACATATTTTAAAAGCTATATGAAATGACACTTTGAAAAAAAAAAGAAAGTCCACTCGCGACTTTCTAAATAATAAGAAGAAATGCAGATATCTGATATTTATTCTGTAGGTATTTTTCTCAGCTTTACTCAAGATATTTTAGATTCTTACATTACAAATTGTTTCATTATTTTTTAAAAACAAGCAGAAGATATGTCTTTCATAATCATTATCAAAGATATTCTGAATTTTTTGTTAAATTACAGCTTAAGTTAAACCATATTGCACTAATGAGGAATAACATGTGTATCAAACCCAAAATTTGAATTAAATGAATAAGATTTCATATTCGTATTTCACAGGGTACCGTCTCTGTTTCAAGAACTCTCAGCTATATTACTTATTTTTAATGCAATATTTTCACTTACTTCAGTTTACTGATGCTTAAATTTTGACATATTCCATAATGGGATATGGAGAGTAAAATTAACGGAAATACTTAAAGAAAAATTATAGCATTTCAGCATAAGAAAATTGTTTTATTTTGAGAATATTAATAGTCTTCTATAAGATTCGTACTTTAACCCTTTTGACTTACTTTTGATTCACGGGCTGGACGAATAACCCATTTTTGCGTAATATATATATGTAAATTTTGTTAGTAAATAATGTTTTCATTTTTTAGCTTGTTTTTATTGTTTATTTTTCTTTAATTGCTCGAAAGGTATTACGCAACGAAACGTGATTCAGTTGTCTTGGATTGTTAACGTTTTAATATTTCAGATTATTACCCTTTGAGAATATTGTCTGAAGCATAAACATCTGAATAATCTAAAATATATTATAGAATTTAGTATGATTGGTAAGTTCACTTTCAATAAATGATTTTTTTTCACAAGTAGTATAGGATCTTCTTAACTTTCAACTCATATATTTAAAATTTAAAAAGTTTCTTTTCATACAATTTTCCTAAGATGGTTAATCTACTTCTCCTAAATTATTAGCTCGATTAATGATCTATCTATATACAATAAACACAAATTTTAAATTTCAAATTAAGACTTTATTTATTGAACATATTGATTTTAATTTGCCCGGTGGTTACTATGGTTTTATTTTACAACAGTTACTTTAGAATCTACTATAGCAGATTATATCATAATAATTAATCAGAATTAAAAAAATTAAATTTTTATTGAACTTTTCAAATCATGAGGCATCCAATTTTTTACCTGATATTTTCTCCGTTTTTCCTCAGTTTGGAAACTTATCTGCATTAATTCCTCAAAACTTTGACCCAGATATATATTTATTTTTGATTTACAATAATTGTTTTTTCAGAAATTTTTATGGACTTTCATGATTGAATAAGGTTTAAAACAATTCAATTTCAACTTTATTATCTTTTTGAAAGACTTTAATTAATAATTTTAATGAAATTAATTTCTGTTTTGTGCTTTATTTTCAATTACTTCAAGAACTCATAGTCATTATGTTTCACTATTTATATTAATTTTATTTTCTTATTTTATTGTATTGCTTTTGTTTAAATTCATTTTTGATTTTTTTGGATCAAATTATACCTTTACACACATACATATATATATATATATATATATGAAACTTAATTCTCGTACCCATTCGTAGAAAACACGTATTATAGGCTTTGAGTTTTCAGCAAGGAAAATGCATCGCTGTTACAGTTTTCAATGATTCCATGGCCCCTAGTCAATGTCTCCAAACTATTTTATGTCTTATTTCAAGTCATGAGTAACTTATTTAAAACATCACGCATGGATTCAAACAGGTTGTTTCTTGTGAATGATCTTACCCAATACACTAAAGAATTATTTTTATTCATACGCCCTTTAGGAATCCCTTTGGTTTTACCTCAGGCTATTTCAACATTATTTGAATTAAAAATTTTTAAATTAACGTATAATTATAGTTGAAAAAGAAATACACCGTTGTAAGTTTTCAAATTAAGCAAACTTAGATTGGCATAGATTTTGAATGCAAAGCTTAGAATGACGTAGTCTTTGAGTAAAATTCTATCGATTTTGAAGGTAAAAATTCATAGCTCCTTGTTCTTCAGGAACAAACACATTTATAACTAAGGAAAAAATTTACTCCAGATTTTGAAAGGAATTTATGTTATCGTCTACAATATCTGTAAAGTTCTATTCAAATTCTTACCCCTTTGGAATTTAATTTTGAAAAAATACATAATTACAAAAAAGCATAAATACAAATTTACAAATTAAGCACTTTACTATTCAGTAACAATGTCTTGCGAAAATCAGAATCGATACTTAACAGAAAATAATCCTGGCCGTTCTGTAGATTTGTGTTTCGCGTACAGAATGTGAAACATTTTTTATTCATTCTAGACTCACAACGTAAACTCAAATTTCTTTGTGATAAACCCTAAAATTTGCTTTAAGTAACATAATATCATTTATATACTACTTGAGAAAACAAATCTTTATCGTTCTGTAAGATCTGTAGTATCTGAACCTTGAATCTGAAGTTCTGGAAGTGGCTATGGATGATTTACTGAGAGAGATTAATGACCGTGCAATATTATTCAGAATTACTGTTATCCAGAGTAAGTTTCGTAAATAACTATACTTATAAAATACTGTGAATTTTGCTTGTTAGAGCATATTATTCCAAAATATTTATCAGTATCTGTTTATTTACATATCAGGTATTTATAAGCAGTGTTGTTGCAGAATTATTTAAAACACTACAAATACTTACTAAGTTTTACTCTGAGCAGAAAATGTCAGTTAAATGAATTCTTAGCCGTTCAAGTTAGATTATTCGAAAACGTCAAAGCCATGGGGCAATCTACCTAAGATATTTATGTGTTCATGGGGAACTTTCTGATGGAAGCTGGCTCGTATTCACGGGGAGAAGATCCAGCTTCCCTCAAGAACCACTCACAATTTGCCTTTCATGCATAAGCGGAAACCCAGGAAACTGAAACTAACCATATAGCCAGCCTGTTTGCTTGATTGGAACACTAACCAAGGCGAACTACGAATGTTTAACAGTCTTAACCACTTGGCCACTAGTTGGTCGTTTAGGAATTCAGCTTGCGAAAATGTTACCTCTAAAAATAAATGTACAACAATAAATAAAATGTCACCTACGTTACGGTACAAGAGAAAAAAATATAAAGGCTGCTTCTCAGAAACAGACGAATACTTCGTGTATTACCCCTGATTGAAATTTTGAAAAGAATTTCAATCGAATTTTATTAAAGAAAGACTTGGCCTATCATAAACAGAGGAATGCAACTGATGTTATCTCCGACTGAAATTTTCGAATGCTCTTGATCTAACTCCTGATTAGAATTTTCAAAAGAATGCCAAACAGACTGTATTTAAAAAAATATTTATTTACCGGAAATAGAGGAAATCACAAAGTAACATAAAAATGATTTGACTGTCATCGATTGGATATTATAGGAAATTTCAGAATGAGAATTTTCTCTGCCATTCATAGATTTTAAGGCATGATTCGACATCTTTAAATCACAAATTGTAATGAGTAATCTTACCCAAGGTACTAGGATAGAGAGAATATTCTCCTTTAGAAATCAAGATACAAAATGTTTAAATGCAGTGTAGTCAATGTTACATTCATTTGTGGTTAAACATAAAAAGAAATAACTAAGGAAACTGACATCAGTTCGTACAAATCAAAACCAGCATGTACTCTGTTTTAATACTCAACATTTCGGATCAGTCAACGTTACTGTCACTAATAGATTAGTTTTCTTATATCTTACAAATGTTTATTTTAAATATTTTAAACAGGACGGAGAGGTGAAATGTTCTAGCTGCCCAGTACATCACCCATCCATATGTAAAGAATCCCCTCTTAAAGTATACGAAATAAAAAATGCAAGGACAAAAAGAAATGTATATTGAAAAATTTATAAATAAGAAAATAGAGAGAGACCCTGAAGAAAAAAAATTGCTAAACGGGGAAATTGTGTTAGAGTAAAGAGAAAATTTTAATAAGTAAATAATGTAACATAAGTATAAAAGTGAAGTCGTAGAATAAAACATATTACAGGTGCCAATAAAAATAAACAAGAAACACATAAAAGTAGTAAATTTCAAGCGAATCGTAAACCTATCTAAAATGAAATATACAATAATTTTATACTGTAAGATCAGAAGCAGTTGCAGTTGTTTAAACCAAATCGGCTTTAATCCCCAAAAGAACAAAAATTAGATTAAAATGTTAAAATTTATTGCTAGTTAAAATTACGTTAATTTTCTCAATGCAATTGAAATCAGAAGACCACAAGGGTTTATATTCTATCTAAAGTTTATATTCTATCTAGATAAGCGTAATTTTCTTTGCTTCTTAATATATCTTTGTCTTAGGAACAAATTTTAGATACAATTATATAAATTTCTCAAAATAAATGAATTCATAGCACAAGTATCATAAACTATTATAATCAAAAATAATACTTGATCTGGATCTTCACTGCTTCCTGTTGCATTGTGATAAAAGAAGCTAATGCACATGATAGCCAAGATCTGATTCTTCGGATATCTATGTACAATCCTTCTCCGCCCAAAAACAATCTCAGCAAAATTGCAACATCTAGTATGTAAAATTTTTTCTAAATCTTTTTTTTCATCTTAATTGTTGTCTTTCTTTCACCAATATACAGACTTATGTTTCTAATATTCTTTTTTATATTTGAGTTGATGTATTTGTCTAGGTAAAGCTTGGCAAGAGTCCTCTTTGTGGAGAAAAGTACTTATGTGAAAAACTTAAAATACAAATTGAAGGCTAATCACATTATATATGGGAAAAACTATGAAAACCGCATGCAGTTAACTCATAGAAATGATAATTACGGTTGCTCGAAATAATTGACAGAATTATTTGAAAGCTTTAGAATATTCATAAGCTTTTAGATTAAATAACGAAGAAAATATTCTGTCGGAATAGTCAAAGTTCTTTAGAAAAATATCCATCTCACAACTTTATTTTTATTCCTATTTTTTTTATTCACATCCAGTACGAGAAGAAAAAGGAATTTCCAGACCTAACTTTTGCCTGGAGTTCTTATTTTATTTAAATAAAGCGATAACATACTTCAAGGAAATGAATCATAAAGAAAGAAACCGACAACTCGTAACAAGTAAATAAGCTCTCACATCTGTTCTGTTTCATACGGTCGCTCTGCGGGGTTTATTTTTAGGCTCACAAAAGTGTGATCTCATTTACTCTCAGGATCGTGTCTATTTCTCGTTGCCCATAAAAGTAAGAAATCTTGGAATATAAATAGATGCAAATATGAAGATGTTCTCCATATTTCTTGCTTTAACAGCAGTATTTCATTCTGCAAGTAAGCAAATCTTAGCGTGTATCAACCAGTGAATGCATTTACTGTATATATTAAGATCGAATAAATATTTTCTTGGTGAATATTGTACTATTGCAGAGTAATTAGTACATCTGAAAACAACTATTTCAACCGATTATATTAGGCAGCTATTTTTGGGCTATGCAGATTCAATAAATGATCATGAAACTATAATAAAAAATGGTATTTTATTACTCATAAATGAGATAATTTCAAATATTCAAATAAAAAATTAACTTTCCTGTTTATTATTGATGTATGAATATATGCAATCCGTTTTTCTTGCAGTCCAAAAAATAGTAATTGATAGCTTAAAAAGGTAAATTATCAATAAGCTATATTTTGTGTTTAACAATAGCATATCACTTCTTTTCAGTGAAGAACGAAACAGTAAGGCGAAACACGATGTACAGTACTATCACGATGTTTAATGATGTGATAAAAGTAACGAACTACTTTGGTAAATGCATTTGTAGGATCTTACATTAATCAAGTCTTTTAAATTGAAACCTTACTTTAACTTCTTAATTCCATAGCTGTTACCAGAATACAAATTATAGATTCAGTAAGCGGAAGCTTTGAATTCTTTAAAATTAGAGCTGCTGGCACCAAGTAAGTTTAAAATTACAGCTCGTACTATGGACGGTCTGCCGAAGTTTGTTACGACTTCAGCCATTGTGAAAGCCGATTTTAAAGAGGCGCATTTAACTACTTAGCCAGCTTAAGTAGAATATTTTTTTATGCATGTCACTTAAATTTAAACTTTCAGTTTTATGTTATTTAAAATATCCGCAGGTGGCGGGCATTTTAAATAAATAAATGTCTGTAGTACAAGTTGCTTTTGCTAATTTCAAGAGTTTAAGAAAAAAGTTATTTTAAGATTCTTAAGACTTTGTCATCTTAATTCAGGGTCGAGCGATAACTCGCTTGTCAGTCTAGTTAGGGTCTGAAGGGCATTAAATTAAACTTCTAGGCATAGCAGAATCCTATGCATTTTCTGAACGTGTGTGTTTCTAAATGGCTATATAATATCTGTCCTTCATAAACGGATTTATTTTGCAGAAATATACAGATTTGTCTTTCTAGCATTACCTCATATGGGAAGAGAGCGATGATTTTAATAAATAGTTATCTAATATTATTCAGTGGACAAAATTAAACAAATATGTATTTTCGAACAAGTGATAAAAAGGTCTGTGAAGGAAATGTAATATTTTACTAATTGTAAGCTTTTGTTAATGGTTTTAATGTTATTGACGAAACAAATTATTAAAAACACTAAAATATATTTATACAAAGGTATTATATAGGTGATTAATAAATAAAACACTAATTTTTAATAAATAAGGTAAAAACCCAAGCAAGAGAGAGCAGTTTTGTATATTTTTATCAATATTTTTCGTTTTTGAAACGCCGGTAGTGTTCAGTTTTAGGCCAGTTAAGAAATTCATCTGATCAGTTGTGTCTTGTCTAGATATTTCTTAAAAATAAATGTGTCTACAAAAGTAATGTATGTTTTAACGCTATGTTTACTGTGCCTTCTTAGTAAGGCTTCTTTCTTTTCCCCATCGGTATGTGTTTTCGAAGATAAATACTGTGAGTTCTTTCAAGAAATAGTAGCGTGCAATACCTCTTCCTGAAAGTTATTTCATGCACGAATGCACAATACCCTCCATCTGTAGCTTTATTAGACTAGTCAGAGATAAATATTTATTGATGCTAGCTATTTTTAGCGCATGTTTGCTTCACAGAGCCTCTTTTCGGGCAAGCACTCGGATTATGTGCCCATAACTTTACCGAAATTTCTTTTCTTTGGTGAAATATAATGCGAGGAAGAGTATGAGAAAGGGTAATGCATTTTCAAAAGTGAGAAACGGTTTCTTTACGTTTGTTGTAAATATACAGTGCTTAACGGAAACAAATTTGAACACACAATTACTTACGAAAATGATTTATTGGACATTTTCATTATACATAAGAACCGCATTTTATTTATGACTATTCTATACATTTTCTAGTGGAATTTTACAGTTTTCTTACATTTATTGGTACAACAAGAGAGGTCTGTAGTAAAATCAGAAAAGATTTAACATATAGAAGCATAATAAACATTTTCCGATTACACCTTTTGATTTATGGGAGCATATAAGCGGATGATGGTTTTTAGAAGCAGTCAAAGATCAATATGTAAAATGTTAAAGATTTTACTCAACTTTCTTAAGCAATCTGCGCAGAAAAATCTATAAAAAACGAACTATCACTTCGCTGGAAATAATTAAGTAGGACAACACTAAATTGTATGTCTGTCCTCCGATTTAAACTTATATATTATAGTTTGAAGCGGGTGAACACACTAAGCTTTCCGAAATTTTTTGTTTCTATAGGTTGACGGATTTAACAAGCCATGATAATTTTGCCTAAACCTAAGTTTCAGCACAGATTGAATCTGATTTAATTACTTTCAAGACTGTTAATCTGCTGGTTATCGAGTTCTTACATTATAGTATTTTTCTTTTTGCATTTATTATCTTTTACTGGCAGCGTTTATTTGGATATGTGCAATGTAAATACTAATCTGACAGTAGTATGAATACCCTTAGCATTTACATTGGGCTATATACTATGTAAGGTAAATCTTAAAGGAAATCTCACTGTGGTTATGACATTCAAGCTCTTTGCCGTTGGTAAGTATTTATAACTTACATGACATATAAGAGATAAAATGATTAGAACATTTGTTTTTCCCAGTTCTAGTCCCACGGGCTTGACAGACACCCTGCAAGTTAACGCTATGGTTTTCTTCAAATAAAAACCAATTTACATCAGCAAGTTCCCCGTTAAAGTATTACTTACCTCAGATAGACAACTAGCAACTGCTTTACCTCAGTTAGTACGCCAACCTCCTTCTTAGCCCACAGGTATGAATTAGCTATGACGCGCTTATTCATATCTTATCTATTATGTAAGCTTCTACCTTTTACCTACAGAATTGCAGTAAGTGAGGAAAAAAAAAATGGAAATGTGCTTTGTGTTCATATGTCGTCGACTTAAATAAGAGGTACAACTTATTTTCAATACAGATAATTAGGACCTCAAACGCTAGAAGTGAGACTTGTATGACACAATACTCATTTTTAATGCATTCATTGACCGAAAATCTTCATTCTTTATTGTCGAAAAATGGTGCATATATTTTTCCAGCCTTACGGGTAAGTATCAACATGAATCATGAATTCAGCATGAGTTTGAGATATTATGTGTTAATTCTTTACTGGAAGTACACATGTCTCTAAGCATATACTTACGACAAAGCAATTCAGCAAAACATGTATCAACAGTAAATCTGTTCTAAGGATGTCTTTGATTTTGAAAGATCGAAAATATTCATGTGGGTGGAGGAAGAGATGTTGGTGATAATCGCTGTGATCTGAGAAACGTGACAGATATTTATTTTTTATAGAGTTACTTTTTCTATCACTTTTAAAATTTTAGCTTCAGATGATATTATATGACTGCTTAGCTCTCGAAAACTAAGGCTCATCACAAGGGTACATAAGTATTTTCCTGTTACTAAACACAGTTAAAGAAATAACCTCCAGTTTTCTGCTTATACAGTCAGATGAGTTAAAGAGCTGATGTTGCATTTGAACGCATGTAAGGAATGGATTTGCCCCATAATTTATAATTTTAGCATTAAACTGGATCGTGTATTTGTAGGAACTCGTATGTGCGTTTATTGTGTTTACATTCTGACGCAGGCATATATACTCTATATATAGCAGGCTTGACCATAGGTCAGAGGGCTTGCGATGATAAGGCAATTTACAAGACGATGAGAAGAGACAACACAAAAATTATATTGGTGCGTCCTTTGCCATCGTTCCGACATTGCCTTGAAATCGCTTAAACTATCAAAATAATGTTTCAAGTATTTCATTGGTTTCACTTAATTTTTTAAATTACAGTTGTCAGGACTGTGTGTTCGGTGCATTTTCTTGGCGAACATCTTCGTGAAGTAGTTAAAGTCCTATCTTGAACAGGGAGCTGAATGCAGCTATGTTCTGTGGTAGAATACTGTGATTAAGTGGTAGAATAACTATACGTAAGAAGGATTTAAAATCCTTTTATTAAACCACAATTATTTACAGCCACTTCCCAACTCGGGAGGATTACAGAACTTAATGACCGCCACTTGGGTCTAAACTGAACAATCAAATAATTTAAACTAAAATTAAATAAAAATTAAGTCGTAGTTGCTCACAGAGCTATGAACGCGAGGTTGGCCTCCAAACTAAATGGTGCGTAGCAGGATTTAACTTATACTAACGCACTTAGAATTACTTCAATAAGTAATAGCGTAACAGCGCTATGGCTTAGAATTTAAATACTAGCTGGTCAGGCGAACGTTGAACAGAGTAACAGTGGTCTGAGACTAAAAGCTCTCGCACACTGAGAGGTTCCTACCTACGGTTTAAATAGAACTTGGCTCCACTTCAAATTAGCATAAAGCTATAACGCGCGCTTATTCTAACGGGAAGTTGAAATAAGAAGAGATAGAAAACGACAAATTAAAATAAAACTTTGTTAATTTAACTAAAACTTTACACAGTTACTAATAACGAGTTTTGACTTGATACATAATACAGACATTTTGTAGTTTTTTAAAGTCATCAGTCTGCAGTGAGGGATATTTTCATTGTCATTTATGCTAATTTTGCCACTGAACGAATTTTAATTGTTTACTTTAAATTGCACAAAGTTATTTTCCTCATGTTTTCTCTAAGTTACACTGATCAGTAAAACTGAACATTTTGCTAGCAAACGCAAGTGAAAAAGTGATTTTTATAGAATTTTCCCTCTGAAATCTCGAAACCACTTGATCCGTTTAGAAAACGCTTCTGTCAGAGTATTTACGCAATCGTATGAGAGAAAGCAATAATAACAGAGGTAATAAGTAGAAATGTAATTTGACATTAAAAATAACGCTGTGGGTAATAGAAAACCTGATGTCATTTTTCTAATCAGTTTACAAATGTACATAATAATTAAAATGCCCTCACCATTACCAAAGGGTACAGAACAATGTCAACGGCAGCAGCCACTCTACTAGCGGGATTGATTCCTTTGCATATTAGAGCTGAACAAGAGGCTGTTCTCACTAAGGTACTACAGCTGAGATAAGCAGCTACCTACAGATCACACTTCTATGTTCCCAAGGACTATGAAGAAAAAAGCCTAGTAAATGTCCTCCGTTCGTTTAACTACGGAAAGGGAGTCTCGGTTCACACCTCACGGAAAGATGATCTTGACATAAAGGATCAATATTATGTTTACACGTATAGTTCAAAAGTACACGGACAAGTAGGCTGTCGCCTTATATTACTAAGAACAAGGAAACGCTGATAACATGGAAAAGCTATATAGGTCAGAATAATACAGTTCCAATTATGATTCGCAAAGCTATCGAGTTAACAAACTCCCCAGTAGGATCCACTATCTCTATTCTCACAGACAGCCTGCCGGTCATATATGACTTACGATATCGCAGACATCCTTCTCCCATCATAGCGGAGATTTAAGAGATTCTGAAGGAGCGTTTGTCGACAACGAATACCCTCATTTCTTGGATAAAGGCGCATGCTGGCATGAAGAAGCAGACAGGCTTGCAAAAGAAGCAACTCACAATGTTGATGCTCAAAGCGTTATAACCAAACTCCCGTGGTCTCACCTTAAAAAAGCGACAAGGACAGCAGCTCAGTACCAGTGGCAATGGGAGTGGGACACTATTAAAAAAAGCATTCGACATGCGACGGAGGACGTGGGCACCACCCCTCTACAAATACGATTAATCAGTATAGCGCCACGTCCACCTTTATTTAGATAACCTTGTGCTAATATACTAAAACATAAACATGCATACAAATTTAGTACTGTTAATGTTAGACACTAGATAATACATTGCCATGTTACAAGATGTATGCAAAAGTATAAATACGGTAGCATATATACATGACGTGCGTACTTATATGTTGGGCACACTATGATCCTTTGAAACATTATCATTAGATACACAAGACATGTACATAGTGAAACATTAGGAGCACAATGTTATGCTAGAATAAGTAATTAGCAGCGAATTAAAAGTTAGACCCTAGATTAGTACTGTGTGGTACGGTGTCTTGTTAATGGATTATTTGTGCTGTTTCCTAAGTACATTAACCTATGTACAGATATTAATAGACGTATATTAGGTACACAAAAATCAGTCGGTACACAAGCGTTAGGTATCTGCTACATTAACACACATTAACAATAGGTACTTAATACAATGCTGAACAGATAAAATATGCAGATGCATAGTTACATTATCATAGATACAGAACATACATTCATATGCATGTATACAGGCATTTTGGGTACACAGTAGCTATTGGGTACACACACATTAGGTACATGATAATTCAGTGCGTAATAGATGTATATTAAGTTATACAGTGCCAAGTTATGTGATAATACTAGTAGATGCAAGGATACAATTAGATATAAAAAAAGACATACAGACACAATTACATATAGACAAAAGCGTATATACGCTTATATTTGGAACATAATATTAATTGGTGACATAAACATTTGGTACTTACTTCATATACTTACATAAAATCTAGATCCTTAAAACAAAGTTATAACTAGCAATGGTTGCTTATTAATTTCATAATTTCATCATCCAACAAAGCAGAAGGACCCATGAATATTAACATTAAGTCTCGCTCGACCGTCTTGAGTCATTCCCACAAATAACGAGATTTATGAAGGGGCACGGGCCTTTCCCCTCCTATTACTATAAACGAGGAATTGTAAATACCGATAAACGTGTCTTTGGAGCCATGGGCACACCAGACCATTACTTGACCCAACGCCCTCTAACCGCACAGTGGCATGTGCAGCTTCCAGAACAGGCAGTATCTCATAAGCGTTATCTGATCAAACAGCTAGCATTGCGCAGCAAAATATGCAAGATAATGTAGAAACTGGAGGAATCGGGAACAGACTTTTGTAGCAGTTTTGTAGTTTTGTTTGCAATGCGGAGTAGATTCCAGTCAATTAAGGAAAATATAGAAAAACAGTGAACTTCCATAGCAAGCTAGTACTTGAGCATCTCATGAACCCTTACAGCTCCTCCTTCTCTCTCTCATTTTTTTTGTAGTTTTAATAGAGATCAGCATTGTGTATGTACTGTATGTATTATGAAACTTGTATGTATTATGGACAATGAATTATTACGAACTATGCAAGCATGTATTATGAAACAGGATCAATGTATACCCTTGTGGGACCCTTGAGGTGTTGTTTTGCATAGTTTCGGAGTCTGGACTAGACCCGAATAGTCTAAGTAAGCCACACGGGGTCCAAACTCTGATCTCAACTGTCAACTGCACTGATACAACCTGTATATAATATTTCACTCTGTTCATAGAGGAATTGCGATCTTATTTTTCGATGATCTACAAGTAGACGAGGACTTAAGACCACGGAAGCCTAACACGTCAGAATAGATTCTTAGGGAATGGTTAATTTCACGGGTGTTTCTGTGGTTTTCCTCATTTACAACGTAAATAAACCTTTTTAAGAATGTATCTGTAAAACGCATCCTTACTCCTCAGACAGCTAACATTCGTGTGTTTAAAATATTGAAATAAACAAACCATCTGTGCAATGAACTGCAATACTTAAAATTAACTTTTTATTATTGGCTAAATTTAGGGTAGAATATTATGGTCTCTGGCGAATTTTCGATTCCATTTTTAAGTCAGCCTTAACAGATAGCTAACAAAAAATGAAATTTAGTACAATTATATTAGAATGCGTTTTGGTATTGTTTCTAATGCAAAGTAATTATTGGCGTAGCGGTGTAAGTAGTCTTCATACAGATAGCAGGCTTAGTGACAAAACATGCTAAATTTTCTTCCGTGAATCATTTTGCAATGCAATGAAATCGATTAGGGCAATGCTGGGCTAAGCAAAAATGGTTTCTAGTAAGATTTGGAAGCTATTGACGTAATGACTTGAAATTTAAATGAGGATTACATTTAAACGGTGTAGTTAATTATTTGTGATCAAAACTGTAGGGAATAATTTAGCGTTGAAAAACAATAAATTTTGAAAATCAGTTTTTAATAATTTTGCAAAGACGTATGACTTGAAATTTAAATGAGGATTACATTTAAACGGTGTAGTTAATTATTTGTGATCAAAACTGTAGGGAATAATTTAGCGCTGAAAAACAATAAATTTAGAAAATCAGTTTTTAATAATTTTGCAAAGACGTATGTTGCGTTTTTTATTTGCATATGCACGCAAACACACATTTATGCAGAACGAAACTTGGCCCGGCAACTATTTCTCTAAAAGGACCAGTATTAAATGATCAGTATTTATTAGATATAAGTAAATAATGGCACAAAACTTCACCCAAAATTGTGTGCTGTAAGATGATTACATATACAAAAAAAATTGCATAACATCATGAGTGGCCATCTTATAAGCGTTTCACTGGACTTTTAATCTTAAAATTCCTGGCTAAAAATTAATCTGTATGTAATTATGAAAATCCAGAAATTTCTAAATTAAAGTTAATTTTCAGTCACATTATCAATATTTTGATGCATTGAATATGGTTCTAAAGTAGTCAAAAATATAAAAAATATTTCCTCATTGTTATGTCCACAGTCAAAGATAACGATGATACATTTTCTTGAATAATATAGTTACTTTAAGGATTCTTTTTTTTAAAACAATTTGACATGCAGAACTTGAGGTGATCTGGCCAACCCTCGCTTGTATGGAGTAAAAACCGCTTTGAGACATACACTGGTGTGCAAAAATTAAGGACGAGACGGGTTTTTCAATATAACTTTGTACAAAAGCTTTCCAAATCAACAAATTTAATACCGTAAGATCCCCAATACGTAAGGAGATGAGTAATGTAAGCAACACTTACTAAAAGAGAAATCAGAGAAATAAAAAGAAGCTTTATTGAAAACGTAGCTTGGAGCGCAATGCGACTGAAGGCTGAAACATCCCTGTGATGGGTGTCCAGCAAGAAACATCCGGTCTTTAATAGGGGATATGATCTCCCCTGACTGCTAGGCAGGTTTCACATCATTTGTGCATGCAGGATATGTGGTTGTTAATGAGCTGTTGAGACACTGCTGCTCGTTCCTCTTGTAGCACCAATCGCAGTTTCGGAATCTTTACTGGCAATAAGTTACGTGCTGTCACGGGTCTCCCTAGTAAGTTCCGTATATGCTTGACGGGATTTAGATCCAGAGACCTTGCCGACCAATCCATGTGTTCAATATCTTCACTCTCCAACAGCTCTTCGACAGTAATTGTGCGATGAGGTGGAGCGTTGTCGTCCACGCAGAGGAACTGAGGACCCATAGCCTTTGTGAAAAGACGCATGTAAGGAAGAAGAACCTCGTTACTATAGCAGTCCCAGGTGACGAACCTCCTTGGGAGATATGAAGGTCGGTCCGGCTACCAAGCATTATGTCTGCTCGAACGAGAACTCCGCGACCTCCAAAACAGTCCCTTTTGATGATGTTGAAGGGGTTATTGCGTGTTCCCCGCTCTGTCCAGATGTGTATGTGTCTAGAATCGCAACTCAGACTAAATCTGCTCTCATCTGTAAAGAGTACTCGTCCCCATTCATTGTTTCTCCAATTCCGGTGTTCCCGGCACCACAGAGAACGCCTTCTCCGATGGGCAGGCGTTAGAGGTACACACCGTACAGGGCGTCGTGCAAACAGACCACCACCGTGCAGTCTTCTGGCCACGGTAAAACGCGATATCGGTCGTCCAGTCGCCTGTGTCGTGTGTCTAGCGATTTCTCCCGCTGTCTGCCGCCTGTTTCTTCTGGAATGTAAGGCAATATACCGGTCATCTGCGAGTGTGGTTCCTCGTGGACGACCACTACTAAACCCCCAGATAGCTATTCCTGTAGTTTGAAATTCTCTCCAAAGTTGTGAAACGATGCTGTGAGCAATTCCGAACTCTGGAGCCACACTTGTCACACTGCGGCCTTCCTCCAACTTCCCAATGATTCGACCTCGGGTAAAAGCATCCAGATGTCGTCTAACAGATAGATTAATTGCCATTTCTCGCTGAGGCAGCAACTCGGTGTGATTTTAACTGCTATACGGCGTGCAATCTCTTTGCCAGAAATACTGATCTTACACCAACAACATGCTTTATACTACTCAGACACTACCCCATTACGTCTACGTGCATATCTGCGCATGTGCTACCTTACATCACCTTACTTAATCTCCTGATTGGTCTTTCTGTCCGCTCTGCCTCTTCGTTCAGCTGATATGCTAATTTTTCGACTTTGTCCTTAATTTTTTCACACCAGTGAATATCTCTGAAAGTGATAAATGTCTCGAAGTAAATAATTATTTAAGGAAACTGAAAGTCACCTATGTTTATATTCTCTAAGGTGACCGTCTTCATAATGGATTAGAATCATCCGAAACCGTGAGTAAACACCAAGGTGGTTTACTGTATTTACAATTTATATACTATATCTCGTATATTTTTAGTGTTTCTTCCTGATATATATTGGTGATTAAAATCTTTAAAAAATTAATTTTTAATTTCATAAGCAACAATGCAGTTCCATGGCTGTTTCCCAATATTTCGTTTTTTTTCTAGCCTTCCTATTGTTGTACGGCATCCTGGTCTTAAACTTCAAATCTGATTCTGATTCCCATATTTCGCATTATATATAAGAATGTACGCTGCGAAAAAAAGGACAGTTCTATATCTCTCATTCTACTGGGCCGATTGACGAAATTTAAATTATGTTTTCCATGTCTCGAAAGCGCAACTTAAGATATATATTAGATTTCTATTTAGTTTTGTTCTAATATGGGTATTTTGATACAAAATGGGACTTTTTCTAAAAACAAATTTTTTTTCCATATTTCGATTCTAAGACTCAAATTTAAAAATGCCTAAATATTAAATTTTGTAAAATTTGGTGCAAAAGTTACGGAGAAATTCAAATATTTAACGTTTGGCATTTTTTTCAGTTTGGGCCAAGAATAATTCACTTGGTGAACTTCTTAATATATGACAACCTATTTTCCTTTCCCTTCCATTGCGTAGAAGCGGAAAAAAATCGCATCATTTCTGCCTTTTTACATTGTGGATGAGCGTAAAAAAAGTCACAGCTTTCCTACTTTCAAATAATTTTAACGAAGTGCGTAAACCAGATTTTCGTTATTACCGCTTTCAGCAAATATGCGAAATTTTAAAACGCGCCAATATATAAATTTACGTATAACTTCGTAAATTTTGAATAAAAAGCTGTAATTTTTTGTAGGTATGCTTAGAAATGCAACTACTTTAAGATGATTCTAAAGCATTTATAGGTTATAATTCAAAAGGTGTTTTGAAAAATTTATAAAAATTATTTAAAAATACAAATTTAAAAAATAAATCATAAAAAACGGCTGAATTTTATTTGGAATGAACCTAAATTTCGAAGTGTAGGAAGGAATCAAATAAGTTTCATAAAACAGGAGATATTAATAAATACATATCAAATTGAATTAACATTGAGGAGCTAAAATTTTGAGAGCTAATGTTTTAAAAACTACTCGTGCGATTTTCACAAAACTTAAGAGTTTGGCATAATTTGAGTCGTAGAATCGAAATATGGAAAAATTGGTATGTCATTTCAGAAAAATTCCGATTTTGTGTCAAAATACTTATATTTTAACATTGCTCTATATAAATCTAATACATATACTAAGTCGCGCTTTCGAGACATGAAAAACGCAAGTTTAATTTTTTAAATCGGTCCAGTAGAACGCGAGATATAGAACTGTACCCCTTTTTTGTGCAGTGTACGTGCAGTATATGCAAAATTTATCTGTGGTTTACTCAAGATTAAAAAAATGCACTATTAATTAAGTTTTATTGCAATGTAGGAAGAGCTGATGATATGCATAAGTCAATTATAGAAGTTATAGAAGCATCCTTTATACTGAAGTTTCCTAATATCTACAATATTCTTAATCAAAATTAGGTTAAATATACTTACCAACTGTTAAACTGGACTTTTAATTAGGTAGGTGATTCTCAGATTCTGATTATGTGGTAACAACCATATTCTGTAAGACACCGTAACAGCTTTTTAGTAGAAAATAATCAAATAGCAATGTTACTTCATGAGCTCCCTTACTCTTTTATACTTTATCTTTTATTGTAGGCAGCGAAGGTCAATTTATCTGTAAAACTAATGACATTGTTTTCAAGCTGGAAGAGTCAATACATATAATTCACTGTCAACATATAAATAATGTAGAACCTCTGAAACTTTCGTCTGTTTAGCGTAAAATTTAAATTGCTGAAAGAAATACAATCTACAATAAAGTTTTTCAATTATCATATATTTGTGAATTTTTTAATCAAATTATGAAATGGAGAGTTGATTACATCAACAAAAGTACTTCTGGAAGGATTTTTGAAATAAATTGCCTCGATTTATTTAACGCTAGGAAATTATACTTGAGAACACGTCAGCAACTACTCCGTTCCACAAAGAATCATAAAATTGAAATCAAGCTTAATTTACTTTAATTATTTGTTCCCTGTAGCTCATGGAAATATTCAAAAATGTTTTTCAAAATTAAATGAAAAATATTCATATCTTTGTTGATATAATATAGCTATATATACAACAAAATATACTGTTATTTAAAATACTGTTACCTATATATATATAGGTAACGGTATTTTAAATAACAGTATATTTATATAATATTACTTACATCGTCATTGATCTAATAGTATCATTGGCATATAGTATTATCATTGATGTGTAAATCATATTTATACATCAGGGCTTAGTGAATTTTGGTTCTAAGCTTTGTAATATTTAATTATGTGATAATGAATACTTTTAAGCTTAATCTTCATTACAATTAAAAAGATATAAAGTTTTTTTTTCATTAAATGCATTTACATTCTAATTTTTATCCGTCAATGTTTACCAGCCATCATGGATTGTATGGATAATAACCCAGCGGTTTTAAAATTGTCTGAACGAAAGTTTTATCGAGAGGTTAGCGGTATGGAAAGATAGCTCAATACTCTCGAATTTCTTTCTCTGGGGTATTTTCGGTTGAAAAAGGGGCTCGATAGCCATCATTGAATTAAAAATTTAAATAATTAAATTAAAATTTTTAAAAACCCAGTCCAAAATTAACGAATAAATTCAAATAAAAATCCAGTACAGCGTCCTAAATTTAAAAAAAAATTTTCAACCTAATTTAAAATTAGCAAATCGAAACCTAATTTAAAGATTTCCATTTTAAGAGCTTAGCTTGCGCAAAACAATATTAGAAATATTACATTACTTACCGAATTACATGTATTAATAAATTTGTTAAGCATCCGCAATACTATTTTTCAGACTATAAAAATTATGAAAAAATAATCACTGGACGTTTCTAACAAACTAAAAAGAAATAATGGAATTTACACCCAGCTTCTTTAAGCACATGCTTTTAAAACTCATACAGGAAGAGAAACACATCAATATAAAATTTAATTTAAGCAAAGGCACAACCTTATTTTTGGGTAGATTTTTAATAAAACTATACCGAATCGCAGAACGTTTTTGATCCCGAAGAAGGGTGACCTGTGTCTGATCACCCTCGATATCGATAGAGATTTTTCTTAATCTATGCCAAAATAAGCTCCTTCTTTTAAATAGATTGTTATTTCTAAGCATCTTACTTTACTTTCGGTTAAAAAGTTAACTAAAAGAAACATAAAAAGGACGTATCTTACAGTATCACCAATAAAATTCGAGCTGAGAAAGATAACAAAATTCCCCATACGTTACTTCATTGTCTTTTCAGCTCAAATAAATTATCTCCTATCCTATATAAATACACTAAATATTTACCCTCGGAAGCTATTTTCAGTAGGTGCCCTGCTCTTGAGTGTTTCCACTTCTACCCTTTATATTGCTTCTTTAGTGTTACTTCCGGCTTAGTAAAGTGATTTCGGGCCACTTAAACGTCTTTCTAAGATTTCGTTTCTCCCAAGCATACTCCTATCTTATATGACCTGAAGTACAATGTCTTCGACTTGAAAAACTGATCCGAGATTCGCAAACATTGAACCGAAATGTAGGATGTTCGTCAAATATGTAATATATGGTAGGGAGTATGATATATGAAACGATACTAGGTATTAAATTTGTGTTAAATGTGACAGAAGAATTAGTTTTTGCAATTTGTTTATAGAAAAAGAAAGCTTTTAACAACAAATATATTACTAACAAAGCGCTAAAATAAATAGGGCAATCTACCTGAACGTAGTTCATTCTGAAACAATACAGGTTAAATGAGGTAATATTTATTTGTTCTTAATTTCTTAATATACATACTGTAAGGGATTTACAATGCTATAAGTAAATCAAAATTTCTTCAGGATTTTCCAAAACTACGTTGCTGCGTGCGTATAGGTTCGTAATGGACTTAATGCACACATAACCGATGATAATTTGATAAAATTTGTTTTCCCAAAAGAAACAGTTTACAGTTCTGAAACGTTCCACTACAGCTCTTCTCAGTATCGCAGAATACAATCAATAGCTAAACTTCAAGCTATTAAGAGCGTTAAAGACAACGCAATGCAAAGCGCATCTAAAAGGAGAAGCTCTCACGAATAACTCAATACTTCGAAATCAGCTTTGAACTAACAACAGTTAAATTGATGCTCTCTTCGGATTTATATAGATTTCCCCTGGCCGCTAGAAAATCTTTAGTACCTTCCGCTTCCCGAAATTATTGGAAGGCATATGAGAGCCGAATACGGTTACAGTTATACATAGAGACCAATTACAGTTATTCAATTATTATACCAATTAAAGCTATCTAGGGTCCGGACCAAAATGTCTCCAAATCGTCCCCCGATTTGGCCACTTTTGGAGACTTCTCCCCAAATTCAGAGACAAAAATTAGCCTCCCAAACCACTTAAAATTTCGCTAAATTTATTTACATACACACAAAATGCTGGTGTTCCTCATGCATTTTTTAATTACTTGAGCAATTAAAGCAGCATCTTGAGTAAACATTAGTTTCTGCTTTCTCTTATTTAGCAACAGATTCTTTTGCTTATGATTCTCTGCATTTTCCGTTAACTCATCTGAAACAAAATACGTGATAATATAATCTGAATTCCAAGCGCCATGTATCAACCTGTTTTTCGAAACATAATAAATACTATTTCACAAGACCTAAGATGGACATCCGACC
Source organism: Stegodyphus mimosarum (assembly GCA_000611955.2). Lineage (NCBI taxonomy): Eukaryota > Metazoa > Arthropoda > Arachnida > Araneae > Eresidae > Stegodyphus > Stegodyphus mimosarum. The sequence continues at coordinate 199,866 of KK117495.1, forward strand.
AGAAAAGAAGACAAAGTTATTTTCAAAAAATAAATTCCGATATATATTTATTCTGTTAAATAAATGTATAGGTGTTTATTCTATTAGTTTGTTCTGTTAATGTGCGAAAAGAGAATATAATGAAGCTTTTTAAGAATTTTATTTCCGAAACTGTATGCATTTAATCTCCAGCATATATAATTAAAACAAATAACAACACTCGAATCACACATGCGCAACTAATTTTTATTCCCTTGTTATTCACTGCGCTTTATGAAATAGTCGAAAATCTAAGCGGCGAAGCTATTTGTTCGTGAACCTTGAATACAAGTATTAAAAAATGGGGCTGTTAGATTAACAGGCCACACACATCATTTAATGTAAAAGGAAAAGGTGTGTCCCAGTAATGTCACAATGAATATTTCAAATTTCGCTAAGTAAGGAAGCCTTGGCATTTGTTTTATTTTTAGACTTAATCTATAAGTTCAAGGTGTCACGATCAATCGATTTTAGTTCGGAATTGATTGCAGTTTCTTCATAATTTAAATTGGTAAATTTCTATTTTTGAATTCTAACTTCTCAGTAAAATTCTAGCAAACATATTATGCCCTATTTTATTCTTGATTCTTTAGTTATCATGTAATGTTTATTTATTTCTTACGTACATTTGCTTTCAAAAAGTTGATAACAAAAACGAATATTAAGAAAACCAGAATTCCCGATTTGAATGAACTTTGCAACATGCTAAGTTTGGAATAAGTCTCTTTGCGAATCTGCGTGTTAACTAAAAGTTTTCCTTATTGTTTTGAAGTAAAATTTTAATTAATAAGCTAAGAACTTTAATAAGGTTAGCATCGCGAGCAATTTCAAAATCATAATTTATAAGGTATTTCTCCCGCCTTCTTAGCATACCTTCGTGGTTTAGTGTCAGCACGATCGGCGCGTATTCGACAGGTCCGTGGTTCGAGTTCTGGCGAGGGCATTGCTCAGTTTTCATCTCTAATACTTTCAAAAGTTACCTAATGTCTCTGCAGTGGCGCCCAAACTAAAAAGGTAGTGTATGATGATTCTCCACTACCAGGATTTGGCTACTCGGTCCTCTAATCCCCAGTCCCCCTTTAAAAGGGAAAGTATATAAGGTATTTCTCCCCCCCCTTCTTGGCAGGCCTTCGTGGTGTAGTGGTCAGCACGTTCGGAGCGTATTCGAGAGGTCCGAAGTTCGAGTCCCGGAGAGGTCATTGCACATTCTTTATTATATCCTGCTTCCGAAATAACCTAATGACTCAACAAGTTTTTTAATATTATTAGGTAGGTTCTCGTCTAAATATAAGTCTTACAAAATGTTTTCAAATTTTTTCACTTATATGAAAGTATTTGCAGTATCTGAATAAAATATCTGAATACGACAATCGTTCCAGTTATTTATCAGAAAGATCCAAATCATACTTAAATGTATACAAAATAAACATTTTTGCAAATGCACTTGAATCGTTTATTTTTTAAGGGTTTTGAATTATTTTTTAATACACTGATGCTTATACAATAGATTCACTATATGAAAAACGTTAGTAGAAGAAAAGATGTTACTTATCAACACGTACTTTAAATTTACATGTTATTAAGTTTCTTATTTTAGATAAAACAGCAATTTAATTGATAAAGATTCGTTTAATTTAATTCTTAGCTTCTTAATTGTCATTTCAATATTTTGTCTTCCAGAAGCTGAAATTTCTAGCGTTTTACAATGTTAAGTTCATAAAAATTAATTAGAATATAAATGCATTGTTTTTTTTTTAAATTCATAATCCCCCTCTTCAGTAAAACGCAAAATTGAAGAATAAGGTTAGCTGACTAAATATTGCAGTTGTTAGGTCTTAAAGCACCAGTGGCGGGTAAAAATAATGAAATAGATTAGAGCATTTATTAAAATTTGGATTATATTTTTTCATCTTTCTCAATTATATCAAAGTAACTAACAGTCATTTTTGTGTATTAATAAACAAATCTGAATAAGCTGCAATTTATTGTTCCGCATCTAAAAAGTAAAATTATTTTAGCGTTATAAATATAAGTAATAAGATAAAAAGATAAAACTTTGTTTCCACTCTACAAGTACTCCAAATCTTAAAATAACATTCACCGATAAGAAATTGCATAAATTTTAAGCCAGTTATAGATTATTATTTAAGTCAGTTATAAGCCAATTAAACATGCTTTGTATGGGTGTAACCCGTAGCTAAAAGCTATGCTTTAGTGATTAGGAATAGCAGTAACTATTGGGGTAAGGAAATTGCTTATTTAACAAAGATTTCTTGACTAAGAAGTTTCGAGAGAGAAGGAAGTTTTCCAAAATTCTGATACTTACTGAAGAATCACCTTGTATGACTTCATACTTGACGAAATTCCCTCTGAGCAACCGTTAAAAACCGAGCTAGCGTTTTACGACAAATTAAACTCCAAGAACTCGTCAATCAAGTGTCGACTTTCTGAGACAACTTTCCCTATCTGTAAACTGAAGAGTATCGGTAAAAGTGATGCTCCTTTCGATATATATAGGTAAAGATATTTAGCTAGATATGGGCGTAAGTTAAAAATATATTTAATTTAATTTCTTAAAACATTTTTAACTACAAAAATATCCCTTTCAGGGGCATAGACTTTTATCTATAGCAAATTCTATTTAATTTCATCAAAAATTAAAATATTATCAAAACTTTTGCGTTTTCAAAAAGGCATATTAAACTGCGGCTTGCGAAAGCAAGCTTTAATTTATTGCTTTAATTTATAAACTTTTTGCTTTGCTTTAATTTATAAACATTTTAAAATTATTTTTATACTCTTTGACCCTCCAGCCGTATTTTGTCATAAATGTCAAAAAATGTAGGGGGAATTTAGAAGGTTTCAAATTTTCATCTTATGTTCTGAAGATTAACATCATTATTAACCATTTATATAATTTGGAAATAATGCAGCAATTCAAGATGTAAGAGACATTAATGGGACTTAAGTTCCTGACCTTATGTTCTTACTTTTATAAGGAATTTGTAAACACTGAAATAATAATAGAATTTAGATGTGAAGTTATTAAGAATTCACTTATTAAAACTCAAGCGAAAACTACATGAACCAATAACATTATTTTATTTTTCTAACAACAAGAGAAGGGCAAACTGCTACTGCCACGCATAACTGAATAAATATTGTTTTAGGTTCTCGCGATACAAAGCACAAACAGTACAAGCGTAAGTCTCACACTTTTAATCCGATATTTTCCCTTTGTGAAGCAGAAAAGTTTAGGAAGTAGAATCGCGCTGATCTCTGCACCCATTCTATACCGTTATTAAGTAATTATTTTCAGTCTGCAACTAAGCTAAAATTAAACAATAACAATTTAAATTAATTAAATTAAATTAACAAAGAATTCAGACAATTTCAGTTTCGGCTGTCTGGAGCTCCAGTTATTGAGAAAATTGGAGTTACGATTATCTGAAGCTCGATGACTGAAATTTCTGTTATTTTGAACCACTATACTGAGATAAAGAGTACATAATATATCTTGTACTTTGTATCTTAACATATCTTATTTTTAGTTTGATGTCTTGTTAATTTTAAGAATAAATTAAATTTAGGGAAGTCATAAAAATTCCAGTTTCGTTTCTTTTCAAGTTATAGTTCTTTTACTAGCGGATATAAAAAGAAGTTGAATTTATAGGTTATGTTTGCCTTTTGAATATATTGTGAGAAGATACCTTATTGTTGCAATTGTTGTGCAAAGATTTTACAAAATTAAAAAAAAAAATCTGAAATGTTTCAGATTTTAAATTACGTCCAAAGGGGCGTTTTTTTAATGTTTTTTGAGTTACCTTTATTTATTAAATATCATGTTCTTCGCACTTAAACCATACAATTCAGTTAAACAGCAATATTTTTATTAGCAATAATTTTAAAATGAGCATATCTTTAGAATTTCCGATACACAGTTCTGCGCACTGGAGATAAAAAGTTTTTTTTTCCCGTAGAATGTTGCCGTTGTATAAATCGTTGAGTTTGTTAAACAAAAATTCGTTGAAGTTTTACAAAATAGGAAATAGATAATAAAACAAATTCCGAATTCCAAATTTGGGCTTCCAGATGCCCATCTTCGGGTGAAAACGTACTTTATTCAAAATTGGATGGTTCTAGGTACCGTTGTTTTATCCCAGTGCAAGAAACATACATACATTTATGAAGCTTCCTCATTATTTCATTTCTTTAAATATAATACAGGGCGATAATGTTTGGTGGTAACAATATGAAAAGTGAATCGGACATTTATAGCGAATCAAAATGCCAAAACGAAAACAATAGTCCTTCAGGAAAAAAGCCGCTTTGGACTAATAATTTAAATTGCTTTTTTTTTCTAGTATACTCAAGACGCAAATTCAGATTTTTATTCTATGAGCAACTTTAAATCTGAAATAAAGTAGCCACTGTTTGAAATTATCGCTTGTAGAACGATAAAAAAATCTTGTCAGCGGCATCTTGTAAAAGGTGGAAGAAGGGTTTTGTTTCACTATTAATTAGAAGAATGGTAGGCAGAGAAAAGAGAATTGTAATGGTTATCTTGGAAGTGAAGATAATCACGTCGAACTACTAGTTCTTAAACCATTTTTTTCCATGACGTTTGCATTAATAAGAGCATGTAAAATAACTATGTCGAAGTTCTTTTATCTATTTATCATGAGAATTGAAAAATAAGTACACATTTCCTCTATTTTAGGTGATAAAAATAATATTTACTTTTGCAATTAACCTCTTTTTTTTCCACAGAAAATAACGTTTACTAAATTTTAAAATAGTACAGGAAATACTAAAAAATTATAAATTTGGTGACACTTTAACACATTACCATAAACCTGGAAATTCCTGAAAGGCAAATTGCCTACATCAATTTAGCTTTTGTAATAGTTTACCTCAAATCCCATCTGCTGTCCTTTTTAACATTAGAACTTGACATCGTTCAAAACCTGAATCCAGCATTACTTCTCTTACAAACAGGCACCATACCTACTGATGCATAATTTACACAAGTGACTGCTGGCAATCTAAGGGATTTATTTTAGACTTATTAAATACGTAAGACACAAGATCAAATGAGCCGTTCTTCAAGCTTTGGTGAGATATTTACAAAGAAATCCTACAGTCTTCCTATTTTACTTTTTTGAACAACAATTAGGATTTTTTATCTGCAGAATACGAAGAAATCTCTGAAAACATTTTGATCTTCATTAGGACGCATTATGTGAGTTATATCGCCTTGATACTTTGCGTTAACTTTTTGCGGGAATGTCTGCATGATGACTTTCTTAATGCGCATGTATAATATAATTTAGAAAATATATATAAGTTTTACGAACATAAATGCTCTACTACAATACTACTGTCTACTACAACAAATTATTAAGTATATTGGAATTCTTTTCCTCCATGGATTTATAAGAATTTCATTTCACTATTACAACTATGACTGAATATTATGACTTATTTTGCAATGAATATGCATTTGGATTACACATCTAGCTTCCAGAAAGGGGGTTTAGAGGGAGTAAATACACTCCTCAAGATAAGCCCCGCACATCGCCAAGTCTGGCTTATTACTACACCCTTTTTTACATCGTGACAAACCATGATATATATAATGAAAAAATTCATAATGTCCATTTGAGTGCAATAATTGGGATAAAAAATTGTCTCCCTTCGTTCTGGTAATGGGGACAACGATTGGAAATTATTTTAGAATGCGTCATGCTACGAATGGCACATCTGCTAAAATATTGTAGTGTATTGTAGTATTTTAGAATTTACACAAACTTTTACCTTAGTAATTAAGATATTCCATATTACACTTCGTAATGTTTTTATCGCGTAAGTTAACCCCTAGCATCCCTATTGTTTAACGGATCTTATATGAACAAGCAAATCAAAACTTTAGAAAAGATAACGTCTAATATTTTGAGCTAAGTGTTCTGAGCAGATACTTTGAAAATGTTCCTGATTTCTGGTCGGAATTAAAAATTCTCAAAAAAAAAAAAAAAAACTAAAAACAATTCTGCCATTAACTATTCATTATAACAAGAACAGAGAATGTGTCATTTCTTTTAGATGTAAGGAACTGGGATATATTTCCTCTTGATTCACCCTGATCAGAAAATGCTCAGACCTAAAAGTCTTGTTCGAATACTCCGAAATTCACCTAATTAAATAAAAATGATAAAAACACCTATTTTCTCGAGTAACTTCACCTTGACCCAGAGACTTCCATGTTACCATTCTTTGGCAAGTACGCAACAAAGCAGCAAAAGAGGTGGGATCTGCATATTTAATTCTTTTTCATTGACTAGTGCTTGTATTTCCTTTTGATTAGTTTGCAAAAATTATTTCCTGATCGTTACCACGTTAACTAACTATAATTCATTGATAAAAACTGAAAAACGTGAAGAAAGCGTTATTTGTTATACATGCAATGTGCATCTCACATTTCACTTGTTTTAAATTTGGTAAAGTATTAACTTCGATAAGTCACAGCAAAGCACTTTCTCTCAGTAGTCTAGAACATTGCTTCTAGAACGTTTTAATAGTAATTAAAAAAGAACTTCGAAATAAATCGAGTCTCAGTTAATAGAACGTCACTTACTTTAGAAGATACTTTACTTTAGCGGATGACTTGACTTCCAGAGCCTCGAAATACGAAGCCTATTTTAGCGGATATTCCCTGATAGCAGACGTTAGTGATTCCATGAAAGGTGCATGCAATATTTAGCCATTTACATTTATTCCTTCTGCTGCAAGGTACACTGCGCGAAAAAAAAAGGGGGGGCGGGGACAGTTTTATATCTCCCGTTCTACTGGGCCGATTGACGAAATTCAAATTGCGTTTTCCATGTCTCGAAAGCGCGACTTAGGATATATAGGCAGATTTATATGTAGCTTTGTTCTAATATAGGTATTTTGTCGCAAAAGGGGACTTTTTCTGATATAACATATTCTGAAATTTTCTGATTCTTCAAGCAAGATTTCACTTCAAGGAATGAAACGTAGTTTATAGAAGAGCAGTCAAAATTTTGTCTACAATAAGTCGCTTGCCAACGTTTACGTTATAAGAAGAAACTTTCGTGTTTATTAAGTCAATAATTCGTAGCGGCAAATATCGCCTGCATAAAATCAAATCATTTCACTAGAAATGCCTTCCGTAAATGGATGAATTTAAAATGTGTTATTAACCATTCCACAAATTATACCAGTGCGGCTTTGTGACACTGACTAAAATTTATTTGTTAGTACAGTATTTGTTTTAAATGAGTAATAATCACTTTATGATCAAGAAATTAAAACATTCCTGAAGCATATAAAAATGACATATGAGCGAGTTAACAAAAAACTGTGTTTACAGTACATTAAAATTCTAATAGGAAATAACTGATTTCAGTTGCCCAGATGCTGTAGGATCGTACAATATTTTTTGAATAAAGCGAAAAACAGACAGCATAAATAATACGTTTATTTACTTTTTTTTTCACAAAGAAATATTTCTTTTGGATTAGTAGTGATTCCCGAACTACGCAAGTAACAGACTTATATATTGAGTAATTGGTTTTCTCTAAATGCTTGAAATCTATAGATTTTAAAACATGTTATGTGCTGACATGTTATTAATAACAAAAGTCTGGTGTTTTAAACGTGTCAGACAATAAACTAGAATAAATTGCAAAAGATATATGTGTATGACAGTCATATCAGTTTAACTCTAAACTATTTCTTTTGTAAGATAATAAACACATGACATAAATATGGTCCTGTAAATAAGTTTAAAAGTGTTTAAAAATTACACACTGGATTGTTTTATATTTTCCCATTATTTAAAACAGAAGATTAAAAGCACATTAATAAATTAATAGGCTTAATTTTTATTGGCCTTTAGTCAAAGAGGACTCAGAATAAGAAACTGGGAAGTGGGAGTCGGGATAGCTACAGCTCTTTGTAGTTGTTTTGAATGTAAATTACTAAATGAGTTAATGCAGTGATCTCAAACTGGCACTCTATGAACATATTTCAATTATTTATTTTCTGCGAGCATGGTATTGTAAAGATTATAATTATTTGAAGTCCAACCATTAAACACAACCGTCATATGCTCACTGGGCTTTAATTCATTGAGCCAAACACATCGGGCTTCGCGCGATATATCGACAATACTGGTTCGGTTCGGTTTGGTTCGGTATATATCGTACTCAATAATTTGAAGGTACAGATTTGATTTACTTTCATTCGCACTTGCCAAAACGTAAATAGGCTCAGTTACGAATTTTTGTTGTAAGAATAATCGACTTATTTAGAAATACATTTATATATGAAGAGTTTTGTTTTTTTCATAGATGAAGATTATTAAGAATAGATCCATATTGACAGATGAGCAACTACCGTCCGTGATGAAGATAATTTCTACTAATTTTCCAGTGCATATTATACAAGTAAATTATGTAATTACATACAACATGCATATTTTAAATTATGCGCTTAAGAAAAATTTAATAAATGAGAGAAAAGTTTAGGTTGTCATTACTTACTATTCATTTTTCCCCCACTTGGAAAGTTTACTCTGAAAATTTAAAAAGTTTTTTTGTATGCTTATGTATATTTTCAATGAAAATAATTTATTTAAGATTAAATAAACATATTAACTTTAGATTTCAGATGGAAAATAAATATAAATTTTAATTGTTTCCTTTGTGTTATTAATACTATTGTTTATGCATGTTTTTAGCAAGTAAAATTTAAAATTTAGTTAACATATTTTTATTTTACTGCTGAAAAATTTTGCCTTTACTAAAAATAGTTCTGGTCTATGAGTTGCTTTCAGATCATGCAATCAGTCAGCGTGAAAGTAGTCAGAGATCACTAACTTTATGCATTGGTTTTGAAACGGGCATCATTGTAATGCGACTGCAAGTAACGTTAGTTAAAATCCTCCGAAACCAATGATTTATGAGTCCTTGTCTTTTTTTCCTTGCAATTCGTCTCTTCGCTTTGTAAAGGTAGATTAGAAAAAAAAAAAAAGGAACTCAGCCAAAAAGAAGTTGAAAAGCATATTTCCTAGAAGGTACTGAATTGAACGTTTCGGCAACTGCTATATTTTTCTTCAAACATGGACAACAAAAACAGTCTTTATATCGTCTCTTTCAGCATAAACAACAGAAAAATTGAAGAGGGGGGAAAAGGAATAAGACGATTCAGATATATCGATTGGGACAGAAAACAACCATGTTACTTTTATCTGGACGAAAGGACAACAGAACAGTTCTTTTACACGACTCCATGTAAGAACTGGTGCCGAAAGCGCTGACGCCAGCAGTATAGACACAGATTAAAACAGTGAAAAAAGACGAAAAAAAGTTTCGTGTGTCAAAATATGATGAAGCGCACTTTGAGGGTGACTTCAAGTTGAACGAAGACGTAAGACAAATCTATCCTGAACCGGTATGTTCCCGAATCGATTCCAGGACTCGGGAAAATTTCGCCATGCGCCGTGCCCGTGTCGCGAACTGTATCTGGCGCCTTTCCGTCGCTTGACATTGCCCAGTGACCCCGATCAATGACGTCACTCAGTGACGTAACGGGAAATTTTAAAGGACAAACTAGTCCTTCTGTCTTAAAAATATTTTCAGTTTAATATGTAAAAAACAATATCTATTATATTTTTGAAATGTTTAATCTTTAATTGAATAAATCTGAAAAAAGAAGTTTAGTAACATTTTCATTTTCTATATCGCAATTCTTTTATGTGAGAAATTAACCTGCTATTAACTAATCAACTATCAACATTTAAAAATTAGTCTGAATAAGTTTTTTTCTGTTCAAGACATGTTTTCTTTTTAACTTGTATGCATCATTAAAAATTGGTTTGCTTCTAAAGAGCTTTTAATTTATCACCATTTCATACAAGGAAAGTCAACCAAATGCAAGTCTGATTTTAATTTCGTGTTATCAGTTGAAACAGATTATTAGCATTGTTACATCAATGCATATTATGACATGCCCAGGTTGAAGCAAGGCCGGCACTAGTTCATTCGAGAAGGTACATAGGTACATATATGAATTAAATATCTTAAAATGACGATTACTAAAAATTTTGTAAGATATCCGTGAAATATAGTTTCGGAGTTTTTCCCCCCCCCTTGCAACAGCTATCGAAATGTTTTTCAGATTGTGTGTATCTGCAGAATGGAATGTATTTGCCTCCACCTAATGGTTAAATTGTAAACAGTTATAGCATTCTTTGCGTAAGTAAGTGCTTTGACCGTGTAAATAACTGTCGTGTCCATCTAATAATGCTCGTAGTTCGAATCCTGGCGAGAACACCTTTGAGTTTCTGTATTTCCTGCTTCAAAAAGTCGTTATAATCTCTGAAATCGAACACAAGCTAAAATCTGATGAACAATAATTCTTCATTATCCAGGTTTCATCGATTGGGTCTAGTATCTCATCCCGCTTGCCTTTTATAAAAAGGGGAGAATGTAGGAAATTATCTCATTCCCTCGTACGTGCTGTCATAGTATATGTAATTAGCACTTCAAATAGTTATAGTCTTTGGTTCGGAATCTTTACGAGGGCAAAGTTTACTAATTTGAAAGAAATGAATAATTTTTACAAACATATCAGAAAATTAAAAATACAATAATCCATCAAATATTGGCAACACTATCTTCTATTCTCCCTTTCTCTTTTTTTTTTGTGTGTATGTATTCTGTTATTTTATCGAACGTACCAACCTCAATTTTTTAAGTATTTACTTTTTTCGGCAAAGGATTACTTTTTTCTGTTCTCTGCGGATCCACCTCAGCCATGGGATAATATAGTAATAAGACGTGGATAGCAATTTTATTTAAAAAAATTGCGAAAATCAGTATACAAGCAAGTATACTAGCAAGGCTGAATGAACAAATTTTCAGTGCGTAAAGGATAGATAGATAGCACCCCCATTTTTATAGATATGCAGTACAGTATTTACTATCTCTGTAATCAAGAGATAATAATTGCATCAAAATAATTATTTATTATCGAATTCCAAACTTCCAAAATAATTTAATTTAATTAAAAATGTTTTAGTTCTCTAATTTTTAAAAATTTTAAGCAATTTAATTTGTAGAATAAAATTTAAGAATTTAATCACTGCTATTTCACTCTTCCCCAGTTTCATTTTTCACATTTTCAGGCGATGTTTATACAATGCCACAGCAATAAATCGAGTAAAATCATTCAATTAATTCAATAATTTGCTCCCGGATTAACGTCTTAAGTGATTCTGTTTAGACGTCAATTAATATAATACTTTTGGAGCAAGCGGGAATATAAGCAAAGCAAAGTCATGAGGGCGAATGCTGCAGTGTGAATCTGTTAGCAAATTAAAAGAACTTAAAACTTCTTTTTATTAGTTTATCTGTTTATTCGCTTCGTTTGCCATCCTTATTTTCGATTTTTTATTTCACTAGAGTAACTTTCTTATTACGAAGCTAACATCGTCATGGGGCTTTAGTATTAACAGAACGCCTTTACTTTGGTCTACATAAATCGTTGTTTTGAAACTTTTTTTAAGGGGAGAGAGGGCAGAGGGGATCCAAAGCGACATTTTAAAAAATTTTAATAAAATATTGATATCAAGGGTAGTATAAGCCATCAAGCACACTGTTCTCTATCTTTTCAAATGACAGGCTAGGAATGCCTTAATAAGATGCTTGAAACAGTGTTTTTCAATTGACAAACTTGAACAAATTGCTTCATGAGACTCAGTTTTATATGCTGAAATGGAAATACATTCTTTCTATCGACAAGTAGCTGATGTAAAATGATTGGATCACCAACTTTTTCAGATCAGATCTTGTGGGCCAATTCGATTGCATCCAATGTTTATCACGAGCTCTGCTGTTCCACATACACAAAAAACAGGAATATTTGGTAGACCCACGTTGTTGGCCAAAGAGGAAACAGACCATTTTAAGGTCAATACAAATGATCCATTGATGCATGTAATACAGTGGATGCTCGATAATTCAAACTCAAAAGTTCTCAGAAAACGTTCGAATTAACAGATGATAAAAGTGCATCAGTGAAGAAGACTGTATAACTTTAAAAGTGTATCAATGAAGAAGACAAATCTCCTAGCATGGATCACCCCAGAAAATACATTTTAAACATATTAAAAAGCAATAAGAACTTGCCTTAATCTTAAAATAAAGCAGAAGATATGCAGTAGAAAGTAAACTTTAATTAAAAATATGAATTACATTTTTGGGGAAGATCGTAAAATGGATGTTTGATTTTGTTTATTATGTCTACATTTTTCAGCCAGCCTCTCTATTTGAAGCAAACATTTCATTTTGAGATGAAGGTTCAATCCGAATAAAAGCTTTTAGAGTTTTCAAAATAACGTTATCATATTAAAAATTTTTAATTCAGGAAAAGCTGTATCAGTATCATCGCAGTCTTCGATATGATTGTTTTCTTCGGCATGCATGAATTTAGCATGACGAAAGCAATTATTAATTGTGCTTTCTTTAGCACCATCCCATTTATAGCTGTCAGGTAGAGCAATGTAGTAGTTTTCATCACAATCTAAAGAAAAAACTGTTTGTTGTAAGAGTTTCTTACGATAATTTGTTTTAAGATTCTGGATGATTCCTTGATCCACTGATTGTAGTTTCGCGGCAAATTTTCAAACTATATGGAACTCAGTTCTGGAAGGTTATTGTGGCAGGTTGCGTTATTCAGAAAAAGAATTTTACTCACCCTTTGGAAGCTGCTTATCTGTTCCTTTTAATCAGTTACTGAAGATGACTCCTGTCATCCATGCTTGTAGACTAGATACATAATCAAACGACAGTTTTCGAATGTCTTTAAAACACAGTGGATTCTTGGACTTCCCTGTCGCTAATATTTTAAGCTTTTCGCACCCCTCCTTATTAGCACAAACTTAAGCTGTAATTTTCTGTTTATTGCTTTTACTTCCTACGTAAGCATCTCTTTTAAATTGTAATGCCTTGTTTGGCAAGAGTGTATTAAAAATTCAGTTTAGATCCCATTAAAAATATCTTTCGGCAGGTAAGAAGAGAAAAGCCGTGGCAGGTTCCTACCGAAATTAATGCACTCGTCTTTACTTACATCAGAGCTTTGACCACGTACAGTTTAATAAAAAATATTGCTGTGCGTTGAATTCAAACGAAAAAACTATCCATCACTGCATTTAAAGTCTTCGCATACCTATTCGAGTTGCCTATTCATCAGCCGTTGTTTTCAATAGGGATCCTTTTATCAGAACCAAAGCAGTAGAGCTTTTGCTAGATTTTCTTGGGATGCATTTCTCATGCATTCCCTTCCTGTAGCAAATTTAGATTTTCCCTATGAATCTGAAATTGATTCCTTGTTTTCCAAATAAACCGAAGAGGTAATGTTTTAATTCCATAGTCAGCTGCTAACTTTGTTTTACGCTCGCCATTCTCTACTTTCTTCAAAATTTCTACCTTTTTCTCCAAAGTTAGAGTTTTGTACTTTCCAAGCGTAAACATTCTGAATTTTTATACGCTCACACCACACACAGAGGAAGACCACACACCACACACTGCGTTAACAGTTCACACCACACACTGCGTTAACTTGGCTGCATTGCTGGCATAACTGAAGCAGTTCTCTAGAATTTGTAGTAAGGACTGGTTTTTCTGAAATTCTAATAAAACTGATAACAAATAAGCAAATTATTCTCCCTCTACTCGGACTTACTCTTAAAGAGTTTTTAATGGATCCAAGGAAACAGGTTAGGCTAAGGAGCTTTGTCCGTAAAGCGCTGATAAAACGTAGAAAGTAGGACTAATGTTTAGCGGAAAAACAGTTGTGTAGGAATGCAGGCATACGCCACTTCAGACAGAAAAGAAACACAGACGATTTTGACACACAAGGTAACAAATACAGCCTGCGTTTTCTCTGTCAAACGAGCAAAAGGAAATTTTCTGTCAAATTTTTAGCTCGAATAAACCGAAGTGATACAAATTTCGTTTGAATTAATGAGATGTTTTTAACATTAATTATAATACAAGTGTTCTGGAGCTTTTGGATTAGCTCGAATTAACCGGAGGTTCGAATTAACGAGCGTCTTCTGTATTTACTATTCCTTGCTTATAACTGCAGTTTATTGTAGCACATCTATCCGTTCATCATATACTCAAAACAATCATTTGGCTATTTTTTAATGCTTTGAATTGATTTTGTTGATTACGTGACCGACGTGAGGCGAATTCTAACAGACTCGGGCAAATATTAACAATAAAAACGACCATATTTAAAATATATTTGGTGATTCTTATCACTTAATGTAGTGATGTTGACTGATACGAAGTAGTTTATAGTAAACCAAAAATAAAATTATTTAACCAATCAACATAAGAGTCTTCATCAGAATTTCACTTGACACAAATAAATGGTACATTGTTTCTTATCACACATTCTTTGCCGTTATAATCGTTGCAAGCATTATTCGTAAGTTAAGCAAAACCACTTTTCTGGTTCAGAATCTCTATCTGAGTTCAAAATGCTTTCTTCACCCATTTAATCTGTTAGTTTTCTCTTAGGACTTTTTTAACCATTTCCTTTCCTTTATCTTTCTCTTATTTTTTGGCTTCTTATTAATTACTTCTCCTTTTACAATGCTTTCTTTTCAAGTGTGTCAGTAACTACGGCAGACTTTCTTTTGCGTCGGCCTCTGTTAGACTGCTTCCAAGGTGAATTCTTAGGGGGTTGTCTAATCCTTGAGAATGAAAATCAATTTTTATATTTTGGGAAAAATAAATAGAAAAAATAATTTGCATGTTAACAGTTAAATAAGCAGTTTAACGATACGAATCAAAATTCGAGGCAACGTTGTAACATGTTACATGTTACCCCATTATATGTGTTCAGTCACTTTTGTTGAGTTATAAAGAAATGTTGCGACATAATTTTAAAACTTAATACAAAATAAGTAGATAAAAACCATATAAAAAGATCATTTCACTTACTTAGATCAAAATTTACAAAATGTTTTTTTCCACATTACCTAGCTAAAACGGAGCATGTGCACGCAACCTCTCATTACCTGTTTCCACAGCACATTATTCTGCTTACGTAGAAGGGCAAATCATAAAAGTTATGTTTGACGAAAACTGTGATGAAAATTTTTAAAAGCCACTGCATAACCTGCCTGTTACCTTTCACCCCTGTTACAACTGCTGCCTGGCTCTTTTGTATATAATTGTTCTATGATTAATATGTACACTGCGAAAAAAAAGAGAAAGGGGGACACTTCTATATCTCCCGTTCCAGTGGGCCGATTGACGAAATTCAACTTGCGTTCTTCATGTCTTGAAAGCGCGACTTAGGATATATACGAGGTTTATATATAACATTGTTATACTATAACTTTAGTTTTCACTGTTTTTCTATTTTCAACTATTTTACTTTTCTGTTCCAAATGTATATTATAAAATTTGCAAGTTCATAAAAATGGGAATAGGTAGGGGATCATGGTTCTTACAATACTTAAGTAATTCTCTCATATATTTCTACTATTAGGTATTTTGACACAAAATTAGACTTTTTATGAAATAACAGGGCATTATTTCTCCATATTTCGATTCTACAACTCAAATTATACCAGACTGCCACGTTTTATAAAAGTCGTACGAGTAGTTTTTAAAAAATAAAAAAATTCTCAAAATCTCTCAAATTTTGTTCTCAAAATTTTAGATTTTCATTAATTGAATTTGGTATATATTTATTAATATCTTCCTTTTTACTAAATTAATTTGATTCTTCCTTTCATATTTCGAAATTCAGGTTCATTCCAAATAAAATTCTTGCACTTTTTATGATTTATTTTTAAAACTTGTATTTTTAAATAATTTTTATAAATTTTTCTTAAACAATTTTAAATATAACCTATAAAACGTTTTACCATCATCTTAAAGTAGATGTATTCCTAATAATACCTGCAAAAAGTTAGAGTTTTTTATTCAAAATTTCCTAAGATATACGTAAATTTACATTTTGGTGCGTTTTGAAATTTGGAGTATTTATTATAAGCGATAATAACGGAAATTCACTCTATTAAATTTATTTGAAAGAATGAACGATGAACCTTTTCCCGCTCGTGAACAACGAAAAAAAGGAAAGGAAAATGGTTTGCTACAAATTAAGAAGTTCGCCAAATGAATTATTCTTAGCGCAAACTAAAAAATAGCCGCCAAGCTAAATTTTTAAATTTCTCCATAAATGTCTCACTAAAAAATTGCAAAATTTAACATCTAAGCATAATTTGAGAGACAGAATTGAAATGTCGAAAAAAATTGGTACGTTATTTCAGAAAAAGTCCGATTTTGTGTCAAAACACCTATGTTGGGACAATGATATAAATCTAATATATATATCCTAAGTCGCGCTTCCGAGACATGAGAAACGCAATTTCACTTAAGTCAATCGGCTCAGTAGAACGACAGATACAGAATAGTTTTTTTTCTTTCTCCCGCAGTGTACACTGCGCAAAAAGAAGAAAAAAAGAGTGGGGGAACAGTTTTTTTTCTCGCGTTCTACTCGGCCGATTGACGAAATTCAACTTGCGTTTCTCATGTCTCGAAAACGCGACTTAGGGTATATATTAGATTTATATATAGCATTATTCTAACATAGGTATTTTGATGCAAAATCGGAGTTTTTCTGAAATAACATATCAATGTTTTTACATATTTTTATTTTACGACTCAAATTATGCTAAACTGCCAGTTTTGTAAAACTCGCACGAGTAGTTTTTTTAAATATTAGCTTTCAAAATGTTAGCTCCTCAATGTTAATTGAATTTGGTATATATTTATTAATATCTCTTTTTTCATTAAACTTCCTTGATTTCTTCTTTTAGAGTAAGAAAGTTAGGCTAATTCCAAATAAAATTCACCCATTTTTTATGATTTATTTTTTAAATTTGTATTTTTGAATAATTTTTATATATTTTTTAAAAACAATTCTGTATTATAACATATGAAATTTTTAACATCATCTTAAAGTAGATCATCTTAAAGTTACAGATGAATTTACATATGATTGATGAATTTACATATTGGAGCATTTTGAAATTTGGCATCTTTTTTTTGAGCGATGCCAAATGTGGTTTATGGATTTTGTTACAGTGAACTGCCACAGCTATTTTTAACCTTAAATTTCAAATAAATTTTTATGTAGAATTAATTATATGGAATTTTCCCCTCAATGATGCGTAATAAACATGTATTCATACTATATGAAAAGCTACTTTTTTAAAAATTATAGATGATTTTGTTCAGATTTTTTAAATATGTTTTTTAATTCTTTCTTTTTTCCCTTTTTCTAAATACTTGTTATAGTAAAATTTCAGATTTGCCGTGCTATCGTCTGCTAGTTTACTTTAACTTCTTTTAAATCGAATTGTCTAAAACTGAGAACTTTCGTTTGATGTTTTATGAGCTGTCTTATTTCTTTGTCATTTAGCAAAAACTCTTCTAATTAAAATATTTATCCTTTGGACTTTGCTTTAAACTTTATTTATAATTAAAATACCTAGTAAATGAAAAGCTGTCTTCAGCTGAAGCGCAAATGATGTATTGGTATTTTAAAAAATTTGATAAGAATGCAAAATTTATGGAAGTGTAACAATCGAAAATTCTTAATTTTCTTGTTTGAGCTTTGAAAATAAATGTAGAAGAAAAGAAGAAAATTAGGGAGAAAAGTAAGCCGAAATTGGAAGGGTAATTTGGCTGTCAGAAATACTAAGATGTTTCGAAAAGTTGGATGCTTTTGATTATAATTTCAGAATATTTCAAGGAATTTGGGTGTTTAAAGAGGAAACACTTGGACGTGTAACATCAGCAAATACCATCAATTGAACTTGTGCTGACGGAAAAGACAAAATCAATATCATTGCAGATTAACTCGAAGAGCGACTGGTTTTCGACTCTATGGTTGGTATAAATTGGTAATACGTTATAGAACATCCTATCGTATCAGAAAAGGAGAATCCCATGATTTCCCAGTCGAAATATTTAAAGATTCAGGAATTTATCCAGTAATGTATCTGGATGTCATCTAAAGACGTTTTCCCTCTTGATGATACCAGTCTTTCCTTTCATCTCAATCCTTCAAAATGCATAGCCTCTAAAGACTAATAAAGGCTCTGACCAAATACTGATGAAATGGATTAAATTGGATTATTAAATTACGGCAAAGCCGGGCTATCTGCCTAAATGAAGGTATGCCTTCGTGAAGAACTTTCTAAGGGAAACCAACTCATAAGCAAGTTACACATGCGATAAATCACGAAAACGCCTATGCAACCAGCCCGTTCGTCAGGATACGAAATCTGGAGCGAACTACCAGTGTTCAGCGACTTTGCCGCTCTGTCGTTCGGGGGCCCTTATGAAATGGAAAGTGATAACTTTATTTAAAATGAATGTCAGAAATACCAAGATGTTTCGAAAAGTTGGATGCTTTTTAATATACTTTCAGAATGTCTGAAGAAAAAGAACAAGCCATTAAGAAGAAAAAATAAATTTGTGCATATAATTTAGTATTTTTTTAATTTAAAACTTTTTTAACCTTATGATATTTGATTCTTGTGATTTCAAACAATAAAATATTTGACTAAAATATGAATAACATTTTAAGAAACTAAATGTAAGGTGATGAAATTGTGTAAAGCAATGGGTACAATGATAAAATTGTTTAAAGCAATTATGAATGTCATCCTAAGTTAAAATGTCGTTTATATTTATTTATTTATTGTTATTCCGCCTGCTTCACCTCTCAATGGGCATTACAGGTCAGTCATGTTATCCTGATCGTTGCACCAGCAACCTGAGTCTGTTATATATCTCTCTTATTTATATATCTTTTCTGAACGGTCCATTGAAAGACGTGTCAACTGTGCTTTACTGTATTTTCTCTTTTAATATATGCAGTTTTCAAATGCATCGTAGTCTGGGTTACAAAGTATGCTTTCGAAAGAAACACCATTCAAATAAATAAAACCAAATTCTGGAAAATTTTGATATTAATAAATATATTTAAAATGCGCAGTACGAATGAATAAATAGAAGATTTTAAAACAATTATCTGAAGAGACAATGCAGCATAAACAATTAAAATAAAATTCTGAAAATTTAAAAATGACCTGAAATAATAACTAGTATGACTAAAAAATATAGTATAAAGAAAACTATTTGAAAAAGTAAACGATACGCCTTTTATATAAACTACGCAGTTCGAATGAGTAAATAGAAAATTTTAAAACAGTTCTTTGAAAGAAATCATGCAACTTAAACAATTAAAATGAAATTTGAAAAAGAAAAAAATCCTTAAAATAATAACAATTTTAATTAAAAATATAATATAAAGAAAATTATTTGAAAATAGGGAACGATTGTGATTTTTTTGCTCACGCACATGTAAAAAGGGAAAGGAAAATAGGTTGTCATATATTAAGAAGTTCGCCAAGTGAACTATTCTTGGTGCAAACTGAAAAAAATGCGCCACGTTATAACTTTGAATTACTCCGTAAATTTCGCACCAAATTTTACAAAATTTAATATCTAGGCATAATTTGAGGCGTACAATCGAAATATGTAAAAACATTGGTATGTTATTTCAGAAAAGGTCCGATTTTGTGTCAAAATACCTATGTTAGAACAGTGCTATATATAATCTAATATATAACCTAAGTCACACTTTCGAGACACGAAGAACGCAATTTGAATTTCGTAGTAGAACGAAAGCTATAGAACTGCCCCCCTTTTTTTCGCAGTGCACATACTTTGAAAACGCGATTTGTATTTTAAACACTTACAAAATTAAGTTTCGTACTCTGGCATCGAGTGTAGTACAGAATAAAAACCTGTATATTTATACACATAAAAAAGTATAAAGTACAGGATTAACACATTTTCTCACGTTAAAATTCTCAAGTTCGTCAGTTGGCCAGTAGAACGGGAGAGATAGAACTGTCCGACTTTTTTTTTCGCAGTGTACTTAAAATTTGAAAATTAAATCGAAAACGTTTATCTAATTGGAAGTGATGCATTTATTATTGAGAATGTTCTTGTACATAGTGGTTTCATTGCTGACGTAGGTGAGAGCTTATGGATAAGAGCGAAAAATTCTGTACCATTAAAGTTCTATCCTCTGTAAGCCGTATTTCGAAATATCTTTTTTCAGATAGGGTGTTAGTATAAATTCTAATGAAACTGCTCAAGCATTAAAAGAAAGATATAATTATTTTACTTTATTACATCGAATTTAAATGTATTTTGAAAATTATTCAGGTATGAATTAGATGCCATAATGGTCAATGATATACAGATAAAATATCTCAAAAAACATGGTAATGAAATGAAAAATAAGTTACAATGCTTGTTATTGATTTGTGCATTCTACTTTACACATCTAAATAAACTGCGTAGAACTCATTTTGTTATGCTGCAGTATATCACGAATAATCTTCTCGTTCCGTTTCGTTAAGTACTTGGTTCTTAAACATAAAAGCACTTGGTTGATAAATTCCCGCTATTTTTAAAATTAAATTAAAAAAAAGTATTCGTAGACTGAAGGTACAGCTTAAAAGTGTAAAGGTAATCGAGGGTGTCGAAAGAGAGTGCTGAATCTCAATTTGCATGATTATCCCATCTTCAACGATAATAATTTCCAGCTACTTGAAATGACAAATAATACTTTTTGGGCATTTGACTTCTAGATTATAAATGATGATTATTGAAAGGAGAAATATTTTAAAAACTGAAGTCTCTCAAACACAATTCATAATCCTTCAAAGAAAGAAAAAATTGCAAGTGTTATAGTTATCGTAAAAGCCATTATGCAAATATTGTACTTAATTTTATTGTGGGTAATTTTCTTATGAAATACAATATAAGCAATAGCACGAAGAGACTTAAATGGCAATACATATGAATTTCAATTCTAGCAATATATCAATTCAAATTATGTTAGCAATCCTATTTGTTGTAGTATACTACTGATATTCCTATAAAAATATATTTGTTGTAGCATAGCATTAGAACAATATGGAGTAATAACAAATAGTAGTAATAATAAATATACATTAAAAAGTGTAGTGTTTCATGCTGTGATCTTAAGAAAATGTGACTAATAAAAAATTTTATAGCAATAATAATTTTTGAGGAAGCTAATGAAGCATACCATATATCGAAAACAGCAGTAATTGTACCATAGAGAACAAGACAGCTTATTAAAAATCAGAATCTTCAATGCAAATGCAGTGCGGTATGTCATAATCAAAAAGCTCCAGTAAGGTGGTACATCCTTCTATTTGTTTCATTTCCCATTGCTTAGTAGGAATTCTTTAAACCAGCATTTTTTGGAGTGTTGGATTGGAAGTTTATCCCAACAAGCCATAAGTTTTCTTTTTAATGGCTTTTTAAGGGCTCATCACTAACCTCAAATAGCATCTTTCACTCAAAAAAAGAATACTTTACTATAATCTGAGTAACACCTCACTTTCTGCAACACTCATGGACGGAACTTGACTAGTGATTTATCGAGGAATGAATAGATATTATATTTATGCTTGTCAACTACGAATTAGGAAATTGTTATTGTCATACCGTTTTAAAAGAAAATACATTGCTGTCTGTAATAGTTTTCATATGAATTCTACTCTTCTGTTATATGCGCCTTTCATACACAAAATTTTGACTCTATTCCACTAAACTCCACTTTTTCTGAGCGAAGTTATTCCTTTAACTTTGAGTGAACACGTAGACAAAAATAAATCAAACCTCTGCTACTCCGTGGAAAACAAATTAAAGATCACTGATTGTCAATAGCATAGTATTATTCCATTATCAGAGGAAATAGAACCCAGTCAGCACGCTACATCTGTTGGTAATGGGATGTTGCACGATGCTCTGAAAGAACAACTGAGAATTCATAAATTGAGTAAATACTGCTTAAATCCTCATAAGCTGCTAGTTTTATTGTGAAGAATAGTCTTAACAATTTTTTTGTGATTTGATTCCGTTAGATGTCTGTTTAGAATGCAAATTAGACTCATCAAACCGGCGGAATTCGAAGCTCCAAATTTGCGTTTAACGAACAAAGACTATTATGTTCAAAGCAGTTCAAAAGTCCGCAAAGGTGAAAAAATGTATAAAATTAAACAAATGGGTAATCAGTGTATCGACATATTAAATCCTCAATATTCTATCAGATATTTAACTTTTCATATGTTCTAATTAATATTTTAAATATCCTATCTGATTTTTTTTCCTGCTCAGCAATGTACATGTCGATTGCAAATTACACTGGTGTGCAAAACTTAAGCAACAGCAGGGTTTTTTGCCATAACTCCATGAGAAATTAACTGAGAGACATGAAATGCAGAAATGAAGAAGAGTATTATGTACGTAAAGGATGACGAAAGCATCGGAGCTGAAAAAGGAATACAATGCATAGGTATGGAATCAAACAAAAACAAGCTTTATTGAACGCATAGTATCGTGACTCATTATTGCCTATCCAAGAGGAAGAACAACAAGCAGATGTTCCTTAATATGGGATATGCCCTCCCCTCACTGCAATGGTTGCTTCGCACCGTCTCCGCATACTCAGAACCAGCTGGTGCAACATTTCTTACGGTAGGAGTGCCCAATCCTCAATCAGCATCTGTTTGAATTGTTGGGTGTTCTCCGGACGATGTAAGCGTGCTGCAATGTGTCTCCGAAAAGCATCCCACACATGTTCGATGGGATTTAAATCTGGGGAGTACGCTGGCCAATCCATTCGAGTGATATCTTCACTTTCCAGTAGCTCCTCAACAGTAAGAGTCTGATGTGGCCGTGTATTGTCATACATAAACATTAAGTCTGGGCCAAGGCACCTCGGAACAGACGCACATGTGGAAGGAGTACCTCCTCACAATAGCGATCCCCGGTTACAGACCCTCTGTCAGAAACGTGAAGCTCAGTTCGCCCGTTCAGCATAATGCCTCCCCAGACAAGAACTCCAGGACCACCGTTACGGTGTCGTTCCTTCATGTTACTGGGATAAAACCGGGTCCCGACCTCTCTCCGAATCAAAACGCGTTGAGAATCGCTTCTGGTACTGAACCGACTCTCATCCGTAAAGAGGACACGACTCCATTGATCAGTTGTCCAGTTTTTGTGCTCTCTGCACCACTGTAAACGGTGGCCTACTTTCAACGGGAGGCAGCGTTCAGGACGGCGGGCGAATAGGCCCCCTTTGTGAAGGCGTCTGGCCACAGTAAACCGCGACACTTGTCGCCCCGTTGCTGTACAGAGTTGCTGAGCAATGGCGCTTGCTGGCTGCTGTCGGCCTCTTTTCGCAGGACGCTATATCTGTCATCCCCTGCAGATGTCGTCCTCGGGCGGCCACCACCAACATTTCTAGCAGCTGTACCTGTGGTTTGGAACGCTTTCCAAGCGTGAGAAACGACACTTTTGTTGATTCCGAACTCTGCAGCTACACTGGTGACAGTACGTCCCTCCTCCAGCTTTCCGATCATTCTTCAACGTGTGAAGTCGTCCAGGTGATTTCTTCCCCCCCCCCCCCACGAACTGACTCACTGGCACTTGCAGGGAATATTTTAAATTGCGTCTCCGTCCTTCCTTTTATTCTACTGTTGAGTTGCGCGCGCCGACATCACGCGTTTTGTGTACGCTCACGTCGCCTCTGACGTTTCGTTCCTGATATTTGCATACGCATGACGTTTCTACTGACTTACGTGTTCAATTGTACTGATCTCCAGACCTCCTTTTCTGCAATTTCATGGCTATCTACTAAATTTTTGCATTGGTGCTTAAGTTTTGCACACCAGTGTAGTAGTAGAATGTTTACACCCTCACCCATTTAATAGTTTCTTTTTTCTAGAGTTTCTCCAAAATTTAACTTCGTAAAAAAATTGCTTTCTAGAAATTCTCTAGAAAATTAGTTCTCCGTGAAAGAGAAAGCAGGAATCCAACACAAAAAAATCTTATAACGAATTACTAAAGCAATAAATATGAATAAGTATCAACAATCAATTAAGTCAATCAATAATTATAATTTAATTCGTAATTTAAATAAGTGTACAAAGTTCTGATTGAAAACAAAACAAAATTTTTCAACAAAACAAAATTTTTTCAAATACTTTTTCACTCTTGAACAAAATTATTTCATGGCTCAGCCCATGTATTGGGACTTGAACTAGAATTAGAACAGGCCACAGTTCTAGTTTATTCAGTGTTTGAAATCTGAGTTTTCGGAAAGTAGGACCGGATATTTCTATAAAGAAAGCAGATATGCGTCTTTATGAAAAATGGGTACCTTTGCGCATTTTCAAGAGTGAAACTTATTTCCAGTTTGTATACGCCCCTTGTGCCCCGGCACAATGAAGACTTTTGTTTTTAGATCAGTTGCGAACTTGCATAAGCTGCTGCATCATAATGCACCATTATGATATAATCTCTTAATTCCTCTCCAGATTTGATCGAGAACACAGGAGGTGTTCTTACCCTTCTTTTCTACTATCAAATCAGAGAGGACTTTCGTGTCCAAAGTCCTCTTTAAGTGCCTCCATACGGCGCAAACGCTATACGCTTTCAAACATACATGCCTTTTCCGCTGTTTGAACCATGGCCTGACGATAAGACTGTGAGCATCTCTAACTACTATACTGAGCTGTGTAGGTAGCAGGTGATGGAAAGAGGAGACACATGGTGGCTAACATAATTAAACAGGTACAGTCCCAACGTATTCCTTCATTTAGGAGTAACAATATAGGATCCTGAGTAGAGCTCGGGGCAATTATAGAAGCTTGAAAACAGAAGTTTGAAAGGTATATTACATATAATCTAGGAGCTTAACATTAGGCAAGGCAGGTCTGATTAGGGCAGCCACTCATTTTCACAGACGTTATTGTAGCTAAAACGAAGTTTCGAAGCCCCTTGGTTTCATTTGGTCCTTCAATGAGCTGAAGATGCAGAAGGCAATGGATTTCTAAAAGCCCTTTTGTTTAATTAATTCACTAGGCTGTATCGTTATTTTCTTGGATTCATCTAATATGAACACCTGTTTTCAATCATATTGATGATTCTCTTTTTTTTCTATTTATGAAGTTCTATCCACCAATAAATATTTCAAGTAATATTATAGAATTACTAGGTTATTTTGAAAGCAGGAGATGTGAAAAAAAGCAGTGCTCTAGCCGGGACTCGAGCCTCGGACGTCTTAAATACTCACTGAGTGTGCTGACCGTTACACCACGGGGTAGAAGTACCTGATATATAAAAGGACGACTGGGGATTAGGGGAACAATCGCCAAATCCCGGTGGTGGAGAATCATCAGCCACCACCTTTTTAGTTCGGGCGCCAGTGTAGAGACATTAGATTATTTCGCAGCAGGCGACATGAAAAATGAGCAACGCCTGTGCCGTGAATCGAACCACGGACCTCTCGATTACGTTTCATGTATGCTGACCACTACACCACTCACCACTATACGGAGGTATGCGAAGAAGGCGGGAGAAATACCTTATAAGTCCTGCTTTTTGATTTTATATAAACTAAACGGTGTGCGCTTAGTTTATATAAACTAAATAAGAAAGTTAAAAAATTGATTTTTTTTAAGAATTAAAAACAAGTACTCTTTTTTTTTTTTTTGTTAACTGAGAATGTGTGTTTTGGCCTTCTAAATTGCGTGCTGTTTCAAATCCAGGTTAAAAAAATCCACCAAGGCCGAAACTTTGATGCTTTTGTCCTTAAATGTAATTTATGGAAGGCCAATGAAGTAACAACATTTTACCTCTCTGACTGCACTGCTGTAGGTTCAAATACCAGAGGATAGACATCATTAAATAGCTCTCAATGAAAGAATATTTTGCCGAAAAAGGGATTTCCCCCTTAATAACCCCCTTTAAAAAAGACTGAATGCTTTTTGTCAAAAAAGTCAGATTCTTGAAGTTGAACCACCGTTCCCTGTGTAACCTGGCTAATCAGGTATTTTGAGTTTCAAAACATCAGCTCTTTATATTCAGTGGCTCGTGTGTTCATATCTCAGCTGAAGTTTCGATCTTGAAACATATACTACATTACAGCAGAATCATTACGAAAGGGGGCTGATAGAGGTTTATTCTGGAAGAACAAAGAAAAGGAAATTGTATTCCAAAAGAATACATCTCATCTTTGAGAGAATGCGAAATACTGCTCTCTAGATGTCATGGGCAGTCAAATAAACTCAAAATCAAAACAGTTACCGGCAAACCAGTGGTTAAATGAACAGGACACTTAGCATAGGTACTTGGGTTTGAATCCTAGCAAATATCTCTAACGGCTTGGCT
Source organism: Stegodyphus mimosarum (assembly GCA_000611955.2). Classification (NCBI taxonomy): domain Eukaryota; kingdom Metazoa; phylum Arthropoda; class Arachnida; order Araneae; family Eresidae; genus Stegodyphus; species Stegodyphus mimosarum. The sequence goes on from KK117495.1 coordinate 226,292, forward strand.
TTTTCCTAGTTTTCCCCGCGTGTAACGTAAATACGGATGACTTTCTCTTGGAAAGCTGTCCAGAAAAGCAAACGTTACCTCAAGAATATAGCATGCGCACTCCGAATGCAATGCATCATAATCAATAAACTCATTAGCAAGGTAATGTCCTTCCTTCCTTATGTTTAAATTTTCTTAAACTCAGCTACTGATTTCCGTAACTGAATAAGTTTTAGTATCCTCAACCTATGCAAAAGGGCTATGACTTTCATTTCTATATTTTCAATTCCATTCATGAGAGCTTTCAATTCTATCGTATGTTTGTGTTAAAAAAGTAACTTCATTAACTTCGACGAAAAGAAAAGTCTTTGCATTGGGAACGAGTAAATAGTACATAACTGTAGGCAGTTGCTTAAAATAAGCAGGAAAGTTAATTTCATACTGTTAACACTTGTGAAGATCGTTCAAGATCGTTAGCAGCGTTTCGTTGGTGACAAAATATGATTTTATCTGTATAAAAAAGCGTAAAATAACAAAGGAAATTCTGATTACTGAGCCAACAAAAATATACTGCGTTACCGATATTCACTTGTTAAATTCAAGGACGAAATTTGGATCATAAAACTCTCTCTTTTATAAACGTGTAGAGTCATTAGGTTATTTAGAAGCAGGAGAGATGAAAAATGAGCAACGCCTTCTCCGAGAATCGAACCACGGACCTCTTGGTTACGCGTCCAGCGTGCGGACCACAACACCACGTAGGCATGCGAAGAAGGCGCGAGAAATACCTTATAAACAGATAACACTTCATTGTTGATATGATATGAAAGATAAATGAAGAGATTCTTATGAAGATATTGTGAAATTTTTCTAACTTAAGAGGAAGGTGAGGCTTATGATATGTATTTTTATTATAATGATAACAAAATAAGGGTGAAAGGTTTCCAGGAATGTAAACAAAATAGGGAAGCATTCTACATAATTTTAGACGCCATATGATTATTAAGAGCAAAAGGTTTCCAGGCCTATAAAAAAATAATGGAGTATGCTTCATAATTTTACATGCCATTTTAGCATTTTTCGTAAATTTATATTAAAAGACGAATCGTTTATTTAATGTTCTTTCTCAGCACAGAAATGTTCTCCAGGATTGATGGTGAATAATAAAAAAGGTCTTGCATGCATTCATATCTTTCAGTTCGCATTCATAATTAAGGGTAATCTTTATTCTTTACGCGGATTGAATTATTATTTATAAAGTTCACAATTACATACCTTGACGATGTTCTGTGAGTCTTCTCGTGTTGTGCTACAGTAAAAGAAGCAGTTGCTAGTAAAGACAAGCACTCAACATCCCCACTAGTTTGAATAAATCCAAGTAATACTTTTAATCCTCTTAAAATGAATCTAAAATAATTTTCATACTTTTAACTTCCATTTATTATTCAATTAATATCTCTTTTCCTAACCGGAGGCGATAAATTTGTTTGAAGCCAAAAGTATAGAGGAAGGGCTTAGTTTGAAATAAATTGTTCTTAATTTTATAGAATAATAATTAATTTTATTTTATTGAATACTTTCCTATCATATAATCAGGGTTTAATGTATAAAGTTTAGATTAAGTTTTATAAAGTTAACGATAAAATTTTTGCCTGTGCATAAAAAGCTTTAATTCATTTTAGTTCAGTTTATGAATAGCTAAAGAATAATTCCACGAAATTAAATATTTGTGATCACACGTTTTGAAAGCAATAGCTAAAGGAAAAAACGATATTAGAAATAGCCGCTTTGAGATTAATGTTTTATTGCATTTGCCCAATATAAATTATCTGCGGGCATACAAGAACTTATACTTAAAAACATCATTGTCGTTAACAACGATTATCGGTCTGTGAATTGCGCAGCGTAATAATCTAAAAAATTGCATCGCAGCCTGCAAGATTATTATTGGAACTTTTATCAACCAATTAAGATTCAGTTAGTTTTTATATACCAACTAATATTTTGTAATTCACATCAGTCAAGCAAGAAGTAAATTAATTGTTTCAATGTTAAAAAATCTTTAAGTGAAAATTACGTAAATTCCTCCTATTAAATTGTACACATTTTTTGATGCACTTCATTTTAACGTACTTTCTCGAATTATTTTAATTTAATAAACCAATCTCTGGAGGAAAATTGAAACTAACATCGAAAATTCTCAATTTTGAAAATAAATATTCCGGTCAGTTTTTGTGGAACTTCTCAGAATTTCATTTGGTTATAACGAATATAAAACTTTCTCAAATCAAAGTCAGCAACCGGAAGATCGCATAAAATGTTAGATTTCATTATTTGTCGAAAATTAATTTTATTTTTAAATATGGCATCTCCCAAATATGAATATTTTCTTCAGTTAAAACACTTCTGTAACTGGAATATATGACTACGATCAACGATGCGAAAATAAAGGCTGGGTGAGTAATTTAAGCCGGTTAAGGTGGTGGACCTATATATATATATATATAAACCAATAATTCATAGTAATTTATAAGGCAACTTTCCATATACCATCTACAAAGAGCAGAAAATCAATTTAAAACCAGAAATATGAAAAGGAAAACATTTTTAGTCAGAATTTAAATTAGTATTTTCAACTAGTATTTCCGAAAACTCCTTTGCTTTAAACACATAAAAATCTTTACACTCAAACATACCAAAATCAAAAGTAAAAATTTCAAGTATTGGAAAAGTAAGTACTGTCATTGATTGGAGATTAATCGATTTATCAAGGGGAATAAAGCAACCTATATTCAATTAACAACAACTAAATTAGCAAGTAAGCATCAAACTTTTTGTTAGATCCAAATCATTAGTCACAAATAATCAAAATAAAGACATTAGTTCATTTAAGCCAAAGGAATTTTATTAAACAAAATAAATTGCAAATAATCCTTAAAATTAAAGTTGTTCACTAAGAACACAACCAAACGGTATTTTTACTTTAGAAAATATATCCCCGACACTCTCATTATTTTCTTAAATATATATATATATATATATATATTTAAGAAAATAATGAGAGTGTCGGGGATATATTTTCTAAAGT
>KK117495.1:229368-250611 GCA_000611955.2 Stegodyphus mimosarum
AGGAAAAGGAGTAAAATTCTAAAAGCAATCTCCTAAAAGTAAATTTGATACTTTAGTTCCAGAGTGTAAAAATACTTGGAACAAATAATCAATTACTAAAATAGTAAAAGTAATAACCAAAAAACTAAATGTCGGTATTGAGAAAAAAACTCAAGGTTTAAAAAAATTAAAACACATAAAAATTAACAGCAAATTTAAAGCACAATCTAAATTACATATTTAAAGCACAAGCTAAAATTACAAAGAATGCATCAATTTGGCAATAATGTTCAATCAATAAATAATAATAAGTTCAATCAATAAATGGCAATTTAGCTTAACTCGAAGTTCATTACAGACTTATCAAGAGGAAAACGTGACAAATTCGAATCCAGTAAAATACCATTACCCGTTTCGTCAAACGACAATAATTGAGACTGAAACGTATTTACATTAAGAGAAAATTAAAAGAATCAACTTATTACAGTTGGTCTCAATTTTTATCGCTATTTTTCTCGACGCGCCTGCCATAAATTTAAAATTAAAACACAACCGAAAAAGAAAAACTTTACACAAAGCTTGGTAAGGCGAATGTACAAATAAAAATAAATGCCCAAATAGGCCATTAGTAAATATATATATAACAACAAATAGGCAAGTGATGTTATATAGATGATAAAGAATTTATTCCGCACATTTTTAATATTCCTTAACGATTTGCGTTTACACGACTTATCTTTCAACAACAGACTCCATACTAAATTTCATCATAGGTCAGCTAATTTACTAATTTGGCATAATTACTAATTTTATTACTCCATAGCTCGGCTAGCTAATTAAATTTACTAATCATTTACAACTCTTTATGGCTTGCTGAAAAAATTGTTTTAGACGATATCTTCTTTAAAAGTGAAAATCCCTGTGGTTCATATGTTGCAAAACAGGTATTTTAAAAGGCAAAAGGGAATTTATATGAACACAAACCATTTACGATAAGAAGGTGTCGATGGCTATTATATAAAAGCAACAAAACTTCAAAGCAAAATTTATTTTGCTCAAAATATTTTTAGTATTTGGATAAAAGTAACGTTTCTCCGATCTTGTTGAAATAAAATATTAAGCCTTTGCAACTCAAATGGTTCTTTCACTTTGATGAAAATATTAATAGCATTAATATATCAGTATTAAATAAAGGGCATTTCATCTTAAGTGAAAACCGACTTAGTTAATGATCAGTGTTAACTGCCAAACATATTAAACGGAATCCCACTGAATTAGGGATAATTAGCCTCTCATTGCTCATCACTCCCTGCGAAAGTTACAATGAAATTCAGCAGCTGGAAGCGCAAATTTGAAATTTGTTTTATTATCGATTTCATATTCTGTAAAACTTTAACGAATTTTTGATTCACAAACTCAAGGATTTCAAAACTAGCAATGGCAACGTTGAACAGAAATATCATTTTTTCTATAGCGCGTGAGACTGTGTATTGCAAATTCTAAAGATAGACTCATTTTAAAATCATTTTGCAATATTGCTGTTGAACTGAATTTTATGGTTTAACGGCGAAGAACATGATAAATAAATAAAGGTAAACACAAAATGTTAAATAAACGCCGCTTTGGACATAATTTAAAATCTGAAACCTTTCAGATTTTGTTTTTTCATTTTTATCAACTTATTTTTCTTTTCATGAATGCGCTTCGGACATCAACTGTTTGAGAGCACTGCACTTTGATGAATTTCCGCCTTTTAAAGTTTTTGAATCAAAATTGTAAGAGTACCCGTTAATAAACTAGTAATCCCATTTAACTGAACCACTTTTTGTGTGTGGTAATATTGTGCTCAATTAAAACAATTTCTGCCAATTACCTAAGCTTTGGAATGAAAGCTTAGAATTTTACTCCGCAGGCGAACTGCACAGCAACGGATACGTAGTATTTGAATGCAAAGACTTTAACAAATTGTTTCTACTCTTTTTACCTCGTTTAATTATAAACGAATAAATAAAAATTAACGAGGAATTATATTTTCTTTGAACTCTGAAGGTTAATTTGTTTTGGCTTCTCAGAGCAATGTTTCTCTAATGTGCAGTATATTGACCTTGACGTTTTGAAAGAAGGCCTGAAAGAAATATTTATTATTACACACTCGAAATTCAGGTTGTAGTTTCTCACTCATGATAGTCATATTTACCTTTCTCAAAAACACTTGTAAAAATTATAGACTGTTTATCAATGCCCAGGAACACGATTATTTTAACAAAATGTTAATTTAAAATAAAGCCATGGTAAAGTATAATTTAGTCTATTTGAAAAACTCGCTTAAATTTAATAAATCTAAGTTGGTATGTTTGAACTGATTGATTAGTTACGGATTTTGTTACAACTATGAAAGCTTTCTTTCAAGTATAAAAATTACATATGACTTTTATTCGCATAGAAGAACCGGAACAAACATGTTCTCTTGTTATTTTCAAAAGTCATAAACTCATATTCTACCCTTTAATGCTAAAATATCAGTGTGCAGAAGCAGTAGTTAATGGTATACGATACCGAATGAAATATCAGTGTTAATACTGAAGTATTAGAAATTGACTTTAAAACTTGTATTTCATATCTAAAACACAAACTACTTCCTTTTAATGCAATTTAAGTTCTTAATTTGACTTTTTACACAAGTCTATCATTTTCTGAAAAACTGTGTGACAGTTAAAGCTGCACACTTTAAATGTGCATATGACTTTAAACTGATTTACCTAAAATTTTGGTTAGGGCATTTTACGTTCAAACCTTGCAACCCACAGAATATGGAAATTTATTCCCAAAATCTCAATGGCATGTTCTAGTACAGTCAGATGAATTTCAAACTGATAATAAACAGTTAATTTACCAATGTGTGTCAATTTATGCATAACAGTAACCAATTTGTAACGCAAATTTGATAAGGCGTTCAAATTATTAGTGCAGTTTACATTGTGTATATCATAATTGATTAGAAACAGTAAATTTGTAGTAATTATTAAAGCGCAAAAATATCATAATAATATATACTATTATAAGAGAAAACTGTTTTAGGTGTAATTTTTTTGCTGACCTAATAGTCATTTTTTTCAGTCTAAAATAGTCAATGGATCACTAAATTAAAATTTATATAAAACGTAGCGCAAGTATGTGCGATTGATTGGATTGTGTGAAAAATCATTGTTAGTTACTCACTCTGAAATCGGAAGATCAAGCTTGCTCTTAGTGTCTGCATTAAGATTCGCTTGATATTAAGCTACTTCAGTAGTATTAGAGGTCTACCTATGGGAAAGGGTTCTTTCGCAAAGGACGCTTTAAAGGAAACAGGTATACTTTTTGTATACGAGTCAGTTTTACATGAAATAGTGGCTGTAATAAATTTAAACTCACTAATCGCTAAGTAGATACCTAGCTGAGATCGGAGTGAGTCCTTTCTACCATGAGCGAAGCATCTGCATGGAGCATTCTTGTAGTTTTTCTTACATGTGATATAAATACAATTGACTTCCCTTAGAAAACCTCCAAATGTCCCATCTTTTAGGTAGGTAGTTTGATTGTGCTTTGTGTTGTGTCGCGAATTCTGTGCTTTTAATTTAAGTGTTTTTAATGATTTAAGTAATCAATTATTTAAGTATTTTATTTGTATTTGCATTTGGTTTTTTTAAGTTCGAAATTGTGAAGAGCGTAATGAATATATATATTTGGAAAGTGTGTACTTAAAATCATTAAGCAATTATTTTTTCCTTCAACGGTCAATTTTAACGCAGAGAGGGGAGCGTCTTCTAACGGAAGTAACATCTGTGGGAAATGCCTTTTAAGATGACAGTTGCAACATTGAGTAATATATCGTTGTTCTCTTGTCTTTGTTACCAAGCTGAAAGTGAAGACTGTTGTCGGGCGCCCCGCTGTGATGTCGCCTGGTTTATGGCCTCGGTGGAAGTTGTAAATTGAATCTTTGAAAGGGCAGTTTTTGTTGTTTCTTATATTTTTCGCTTGTTAGCAGGGGGGGTCGAATGTTTAGTTTCCAGTTTTTCGCAGGTGCTACTGTAGACAATGACTTAATTCTGATTCGTTTGGGGGTTTGAACTTGTCCTATTAAATTATATTGAAAAGTCTCGGATTGGCAAGAATTTAATTTTATGTGTAACTTTGGACCTATAATTGTAGGTGGGAGGAGAAACCGAGTTTTCCTCGGTGGTTGCGCGAGTTTTGAAGTCAGTTTTTACCAGAGTCTTCGAGTTTTTGGAGTTGAATATTTAGCAGAGAGGGCCTTTGGCCTGCGGCCAGGCCTACCCGGGCTTGGGTGGCTGGCGCTAGCGTTCTGCGGACGAACTCGGCTTTTAGCTGAGGAGATTTGCGATGCTGCACTTGTACCCCGACGGGTGGCTCACGTTTGCGATGCGGCATGATGTGATTAATAGAGAATTTTCTTCTAATTTGCGAGAAGTAGAACTCAGAGCGAACTCTTCCGAGTTTGAAGCGGGTTTTCCCGTAAAACGGAAGTGTAAGGGCTCGTACCTAAATGAAGCTCTCTGTTCGTGAGAAGGAAAAGTATCATCGTTCTGTACCCGGAGGTTCTCCTTCAACTTTAATGTTTTAGAATTTTGATTGCCGAGTTTTCATCTTTGAAGTTCTACAAGAGGTCATTTTTCGTGGGCTTTTTGAATTTGATTACCTAAGATCCAGTTCAAGGCGGAATTCATCTGCAGCGGTTTCTCCTTCAACTTTAATGTTTTAGAATATTGATTGCCGGTTTTTTTTTCATCTTTGAAGTTCTACAAGAGGTCATTTTTCGTGGACTTCATTGTAGCTCATTACCAAGATCCAGTTCAACGGCGGAATTCCTCTGCAGCCTATAGCTTCTTATCATGATGATCCCGAAAGTCATCTGTGAGTTTTTTCATAAGATTATATTTTTTTTAGTAATTTAATTTAAACTGTTTTTGCTTAATCTGGGGAGAAAGAGGAAAATTTAATTGAAAAATAAGAAAAAATAAAGGGGGAAAGTTATTGTCAAAAATAAGAAGTTTATGTAAATTGTAATTTCTATAGAAGTTGTTTTAAATGATTAATTTAATGTATTTCAGTATTTCTAAGTAACCGTTATTGTGTTAAACAAAAAAAAATTGTTATCTTGATAAATGACTCTTGGAGAAATTTAATGTGGAATATTAATTGCATTTGTATGTAAGGGTAGTCTGGCCAGGTCTCCCATAAACTTATCCTAGATAATTAATAAATGAGTTTGATTATATGTTATTACTTGCATTTGTTTTTTTTTGTGTATGTAGTTGGTCTGTTCAGTCACTCCATTTGTTTGAGCCGGGAGGCTTTTAAGAAACATGGAGATTATTTTTGCTTGGGGTTATTGAAAAATGTTCATGCATTTTAGGGTTCTCACAACGCGCCCTGTTTTAGCAAATGTGTACTAACCACTTATTAATGATACTTTGAATGTGTTTTAAGATAGAATTTGAAATGACTTTTAGGTGCCAGGACAGTTAAATCTAGTGCTTGATTTTTAGTAGCGGAACTGATTGATTGGTGTCTGAATATTTCTTCTCTGGTGCTTATGAGGTTTTTGCTATGAAATGAATATGAATTATTCTTGAGTTTATTTTAAAATGAGTGAATTATAGAAATGCTTGGTTGAGATTTAGTATTTAGTTTTACCGAGTTCCAGAGAAGATTTATTCCAGCTTCCTTTTCAGGTTAAGTTTATTAAGAAGAATTTGCTTTGTCTTGCTATGTGTGAATTAACTGCTTTAAGAAAAGTTATACTTAATATTATTATGAGTCAGATCAACCAATTAGTTCCTTCCTCTATTTTCTAACCAGTTCATCTTAGTAAGTTTATATTTTAGTTTTAGGTTGTCCGGCACCTAGAGGGAGTGAGTATGAGTTAAAATTTTAAAGAGTTAAAAGTAGTAAAAACCCTTAAGGTTTAAAAGGATTATTTCTCTCTATTTAACAATGGTGCCGCGTATTTCGCGATTTAACATTTGTCTTAATTAACTAATCAAACGTTATGAATTTAAGATTTGTTATTTCTCATATTTAGTTATTTTAGTGATCTGTAATATTTAGATGCTAAATTTGTTGTTTTAAAATAATAAGTAACCGAATGATACACCCAAGTTCTGAGTAGTAGCATTTGGTGAAAGTGAGATATGTCTCAGAGTAAGATTTCTGGCGCAAAAAAAAATGTTATTTCTTCCCTCATGATGCAGTTGAATCTATTTAAGTTAGACATTGACATAGGAAAAGTTATATGCTTAAAGATAATAATTTGACCGTACAGCAGAGGTTTCAGAATTTCTGAAGCTTACGGTCCTCACATGATGTCACCATTTTTAAAATTATATGTTTAAAATAATTTTATTTTAAGCACATAATCTGTCTTCCAAAGCCTACCATGTGCACAATTGTTTCTTTTCAAAAACAATCTCACAAACTGTCATTTTCAAAAACTTGTATTCTCTAGTTTCTCGCATCGAAACATTTGCCTAAATTTAATATCATATTTATTACATACATTTAGTTTAGTTTCCAGTTGAAGAAAATTTTAAGATAATATTTTTCAGAAGAGAAAATTGAATATGGCTGGATAAAAAATAGGTTTCAGTGCTACGATAAATCAGAAGGCTTGCAAGTGGAGGAATGTGAACAGCGTATCGATATATGATTTGGAAACGAAATAAGTTAAAATCTTTCGCAACGTATACGGCAACAAATATATGAAGAGAGAGAAACAAACATTCAGAATATGAAATGTGACTGTAAACAACATTAATAGAATTCGACATTTTGTGTAAAAAAAAACACGAGAACTCCCCCAATCACTAAATGCAGTGCAATGGTAGTGACACCTGCAGCACGAGTTAATGAGTAAATTACATTATTTTTATTTTTAGAATTTTTTGATAAAAAGTAAAATACTTTTATTTATTTGCCTTTATTTTTTTCCAAGCGGCGGCCACTTTGCTGTGGAAGCACCTAATAAGTGGCTCGCCGTTACCTATGAAAGAACAGACAACTACAGCCATATCTTCTTCGACATTCGACCCCAGGCCTTTCAATATCGCAGCAGGCTCCGCCTCCCACTATCCCGTCTGTGTGGCAGTTGCCTTCATATGAAGAACGTATTTCATGTTCTTGTACTTATATGATTGTTTTAAGATATATTTTTCTAATGTTTCGAGAACTCTAATAAGCCCCATGGTGGGATGGGGTTCCTTGAAAAGCGTTATAGTTCTAAGGGTTCAGTAAGTAGATAAAGTTTGAAAACCACTTATTTAGAGCATACTTAGTCAGTTTCTGGTTTCATGAACTAAATAGTTTTAGGAACTGGTTTCGAAAACAAAAAAACAATATTCATCTTTTGTAACTGCTTTGGCGAGAAGGGAGATTTACCAAGTTTCTGCTTTGATAAAGAACAGTTATCAGTCTGCGCATGTGAGAGAAATAAACAATTAACTATGTAACTAGTTGTCTGAGTTGATGTTCGAAGCATTATTCGCGGCAGCTGCTGAACAGCTAATAACAAGAAGTTTGTAAAAGTGAATTTCACAATATATTTATATATTAAAAATTTACAATTTAAAAATTAATTCATAACAAAATTTAATTAAATATAATAAATTATATGTTCTAGCATAATATACATGCTGTTATTTTAAATAAATTCCTTAGGTAATTGTATTAAATACGAAAATAATGTATTATTATATGTTTTATTAAATTACGTTGTTATTTTAAAGCAAAAGTTGTATTAAAGACTATAATAAATATGAATTTATATTAAATTCCTTCTAGATGTGAGTATTAATTAACTTGAGCTGATCGAATAAATTGCCGATTCATCGTTTATGGTAGTTTTATATTCGTGGATGTTATAACATTTGGCAATAAATCTTAGTTTCTCAAGTTTCTCTTAGTTCAAATTTTTTAATAAAGTGAAATCTCTAATACATTTAAATTAACTAATTATTTTTCATTATAGTTTGTCACATATTTTTCTTTTCTTTATTCAGCTGAGTGTTTTACAAGAGGCAGTTATCAATAGATTAATATTTAAGCTATAGACAAGACAGCAAGAGCAAAGAAATTGGAAAATTCACAGGCCGGATTGCTAAAGTTGCCAGTATACGCATTAGAAACAGAGACTTTACTTTCTGTCTGAAAATTTAAACTTGTATAAATTGAAATCCGTTTACTGTTACGAAGATTCTAAATAGAATCGGTAAGACTTGTAAGAAACTGTCTTTTAAAAAGAAACACTTTACTTTTAATATTTTGATTTAAATTTAAATGAAGAGGCCACCATTGTTGAAGAACTGAAGCATTACTTATTTTTCATATTTTACTGATTGCCGACAAGCTGTGGTGGTCCCGCAAGTCACTTGTATGGTGATTCTGCAGCATGTGCAAGATACCCTGTATGTTCCCGTGTCGACGAGAACCATTTCCCGTCGATTGGTTGAACGTGGCCTGTACTCACGGCGTCCGTTAAGAAGATTGACATTGACCCCACAACACAGACGCCAACGTTTAGAATGGTGCCGGACTGGAACGATGTGGATGACAGAATGGTGAAACGTCGTGTTCTCAGATGAGTCACGCTTCTGTTTATCCAGTGCAGGCGCCGCATACGTGTGTGGCGTCGACGTGGAGACAGATCTAATCCGGCAGTAACTGTTGAACGCCCCACCGAGCGACAACGTGGCATAATGGTTTGGGACGCTATTGCCTATTTACCGATTTCAGGTCACCTTCAGTTCGTATTCAGGGCACTATAACGGCCCAACGATACTTGGATAATGTACTGCGGCCGGTGGCAATCCCCTACCTTCACGGGCTGCCTAATGCAATTTATCAGCAGGATAACGCCCGACCACACAGTGCTCGCATCTGCCAATATGCTCTGCAAGGTATACAGATGCTTCCCTGGGCACCGTACTCTCCTGACCTGTCACCAATCGAACATGTGTGGGATGTGATTGGACGCCGTCTGCAAACTCTGCCCCTGCCTTGTTCAGAAGACGAACTGTGGCAAATGGTTCAAAGGGAATGGAGAGCCATCCTTCAGGACACCATCCGCACTCTTATTGACTCTGTGCTTTGACGTGTTTCTTCATGCATCGCTGTCCGCGGTGGTCCTACATCCTAATGAGCCTTCCCCCCCGGGGGTTGACTCAGGAGAATTCCTGGGAAGTACTGGCTAGGATCTGTACTTAGACAGTCTCAACCACGGGGGCAAAATATCAGGTACTATTGTACCTTATTCTTCACAGGACTAGAACCCGGGTATTGTACCTAGGATGGGATCAGGCTCGACAGGGACCGTACTGGTGCTGGCTTGTCCGTTCCCTCGGCTGTGGTGGAGCTGATAAAAACAGACAAAGGGGGGGGGCGATGGACATATGCCTGTCAACCTACGGTGTATATCGGGCGTCCCGTCCTCCGTAAAAGTATCCTAATGAGCCGACGCCGTTCTCGCTCTATATTCTGACTATCATTTTGAAATAAAAATCACTTATTGCTGCTTACTGTCTCTGTCTTTTTTTCAAATTTCGTCACTTTCTGACCACTTCTTCTTGGTGTTGCATTTTCAATGTCGAGCAGTGTATATTGGTATTCTAGTGAAATAAATTTGCTATCATAAAACGAAAGAAAATAATAATTCAAAACAGCTAGAAGAAAAAATATCTTTATATCAGTACTCATTTCCGCTACAGATTACCCTGCTTGCAAAAAATTATGACTAACTAGCATAATGAGGTACAGTCACAAAAAGAGGCTAAAGAATTTTTTTTTTACTTTTAATTTTATCAGTAAGGACAGATTTGGAATCGTTTTTTGGTGTTAAAACAAATAAAGTTTGGAAATTAAATTTTGTCTGAAGTTCTTCAATAAGGTTCAGCTTTGGGGATTCATGTTAAATTAAACAATTATTTTTTTGAGTACAAATGGCTGGGTAAGTTTGTACAGCGAATTTCAGGAGCTTGGTTCCTTTCTCTTTCTAATCTAAAAAGTTTTCGTTTTGTTTTAATTTTATTCCAAAAGGGCGTTAGCTCGAAAGGGCTATTAATCTCGAAACCGGATTTCGAAGTGTTTCATTTTAAATGTCTGAATCGCTTTTTAAATTGCTACCACGAAATATTATCAGCCTGTATTACTTTTAAAGAAATTAAATAAGGAAAAATCTGGATTAATGTACACTCACGTTTGTGAAAATTGCAACACCAAGAAGGAATCGTCATAATTGAATGCAATTTAATACACAGTTGAGTGGTAGTGGTACAAATAAATGATTAAATGTTCAAAGCAAACAAACAAGAACAAGAGATCAGAATCAGTATTTTGTGTGGCCACCACGCGCCGCAATAAGTGCTGCTACACGACGTGGCATGGAGTCAAACAAAGTTTGAATGTCTGACTGAGGAAGAGCATTCCATATCGTTTGTACGCGTACCCAAAGTTCGTCTGCAGACGCAACAGGACGAGGATCACGAGCAAGACGCCGACCAATGACATCCCACACATGTTCAATTGGCGACATATCCGGGGAACACGCAGGCCAAGGAAGAAGCTGTACCTGCTGCGCTGCAAAGAAGGATTTAACAATCCGAGCAGTATGAGGGCGGGCATTGTCCTGTTGAAATACAGCGCCTGGCAAGCTTTGAAGGAAGGGAACAGCTTCGGGCTGTAGAACTTCACGGATATACCGGTTGCTGTTCAGATTGCCCACAATTCGTAGCAATTGAGATCGTCTATGATATGCTATGGCGCCCCAGACCATAACTCCGGGTGTTCGTCCACTGTGGCGTTCGATAATGCACTCCGGAAGGTGGCGTTCACCGGCATAGCGTCTGACACGAATGCGGCCATCATGGTACCACAAATTAAAGCGGGATTCGTCAGAAAACACGACATGCTGCCAATCAGCACGCCAGTCTCTATGCTGATTGGCCCATTGTAGCCGCAGGCGGCGATGGTCGTGCGTTAGGGGGATCCTGTATAAAGGAGTCCGTGCGCGCAGTCCACACTGCAGCAGACGTCTACGAATTGATGAAGCACACAATGAAACACCTGTAGCTATTGACCACAGTGCTGCCAATTGTCTAGAGGAAGCTGTACGGTCCGTCCGCGCCATGCGGACCAGGTGTCTATCATCGCGAGCTGACGTCACATTTCGGGGTCCACTCCCGGATTTCCGAGTTGTCCGACACTCGTCCGTCCACTGCTTCCAAACGCGCATCACTGTGCTGCTGTTACGCTGCACACTAGAGGCTACTGCGCGATACGACAATCCAGCTTCACGAAGGCCGATGATTCTCCCTCGTTCAAACTCTGTAAGTTGTTCAAATCTCGCTCTCTTTCGTCGACGAGGCATAAGTACAGATTGAGTTAACGTTTACCACTAGCAGATAACCACCGATAACCATACACGCCTCGCTACAGCCGTCTATTTATTCGGATCCATCAGCCGTTCAGAGGGCGCTGCTCAGCATACGCATGCGCTACGGATTTGCAATTCTAATCATTTGCATATCATGAGCTACTTTGCATTTCCTGAAAATTTCAGCTCACTCGCGTAAGTCCTTCATGGTGTTGCAATTTTCACAAACTTGAGTGTATGTACGTTTGTCTCACTGAAAAAACGATGGTACCTATGCCCATCAACTTTTAAATACCTTAGTCCACCCGAACATGCGCACCTGGAAGCGCGAATTTCGAATTTTATATTTCATATTTTGGAAAATTTTAATGAATTTGTAACAAACTCAACGATTTGAAAGCAACATTGTACCAAAGTACACAGTGCAACACTGTACGAATTAAAACACTTATATCCAGAGCCCAAGACTTTCTATCGAAAATTCTAAAGATATGCTGTTTTTAAATATTTTGTGATTTTGCTATTCAACTGAATCTTATGTGACGTAAGTGCGAAGGACATGATATTTAATTAATAAATTTAGCACACAAAACATTAAAGTTAATAATAAAAAGACAAAAGTAAAGTTTTACAAGGCATCTTTCTAAGAAAACTACATTGATATGATAAACCGGGATAAGACAAAGAACAGAAAACTGTATGCCAACACTTAAGACTTCTTCGGGAATTCTAAACACACATTGCTTTTAAAATTTATGTGGTTTTGCTATTGAACTGTATGTAGTGTAAGTGCGAAGAAAATGCTGCTTAATAATAAAGCTAAAAAGGGAAAAAGTAATAGGTTAGGCAGGAGTGAGTGCTACAGCAGACTAATAGGCTGCGAGCTCAGCTACAGCGCAGAAAAATCTTAACAAATATTTTTGGGCGACCGTCAAAATCTGAGTCTTTTCAGGGTTTTCTTTTTCTTTTTTATGTATATTACGTTGATGGTACAGTATTTGCATTTAAATAAATGCGAATATTTTATCTCCGTAGAATGCATTTCGACTGTTTTCATATGTACTTTTGTTGTGTAGATTCCTTAAGTATTATTTTACAAAGCTTAGTGATTTTATGAATTTACAGTGAACAGCGAAATTTTTATGTCCATGTTCGAGATGTAATTCTTAAATTATGCTGTTGTTTAAACTCTTTCATTTGATTTGGGTAAAATCCTTTTAAGTTAGCAGAAAGCTTGTACAGCAATAGGCAGTTTTTGCGTTCTCACGGACGGAGAATTTAGGGGTCAAGTGTCGGCGGCCACTTGCATTTTTTCATCCCCTTATCTTGCGGGGGCGAAAATGTGTTTTTCTCGTTCAAAGGCGATCCGCTTAGCGGCGCCGATTCTTGATAGAATTATGGGAGTGCAAAAAATTTGGGATCTGTCTGATTGTCTGAAGAGTCTCAACGTTAACCGATTTACATCCCTTGGTTTTGCAAGTGAAAATAGGGGGCTTGTCACTGTGAAAAGAGAGGTCTGAGTATTTTTCGAATTTTGTTTAGTATTTATTGCCCTGGTTCTAGTGGTGTGAGAGGGTTATTGTTTTGCGTGGGATTGGCGAATTTTAATTTTATGAATTTTTGAACCAATAGTAATTATAAGGGTGGTCCGCTTTTGAGCGTCCCGAGTTTTTCAAAATGGTCGCACACGGGTTTTTTTGGATTTGCTGAGATTTTCGAAACATTTTTAAGGAGAGGCAGAGGCCTGACGCAACTCCCAACTCGCGGGCCGACGCCGTTCGCTGTACAGTTGCGGGTGTAGGATATTATAGGGGAGAGAACTTATCCGAAAGCGTTGCGGGCCCTTATCGTTGCATCTTCGGTGAAATTGACTGAAATCTTGCGGCTACGTCCAATTCTCAGACTTTTGGTTCGTTTTAGTTTCTGATGTTTTTTCCCTTTGGGAGAAATGTGCTCGAAAGAAAAAGGAAGGCTGCTCCCGTTTGTATTTTTCCTGCCATCGTCGTCATCGAAGAACTTAAAGCTCGCGCTGAAGGTCAAGATTACTGTTGAGAACCTAGATGATGTGTCGACCTCGTCGTTGGTATTTTCCCTGCCGTCATCGTCATTGTGGAACTTCGAAAGGAATGGAGAGGCTGCTTCTAAATTGAGCATTGTGCTGGATTTATGAAAAGTATTTTACCATTGGAAGGAACTATTTCACCGTTGGTCGTATATTGTTTTTGAGGATTTCAATAAATGGTCCGATAGCTCTTCGTGTCCTACAGTTGGTCGGTATGCGGCTTTTCCGTGAGTAATTTTCTTTTCCCTCTCGTTATGTTTATTACTAGTGATTTTACTAATTTGAGGGAGTGATTTTTATTTTTTTAAATGTTTAATTGTCATGAGTCATCACTTTAATAAAGGGAGAATAAATGCGAGATTCCATCAAGAAATTTAATTATATCTATATGTGCGAAGAAAAATATACTGAGATGTCACAGGTGAAAGAATAATAAGTTCTTCTAAATTAGATTTTCACGTTATCTTAAATGTTTTGAGTAACTATTTAAAATAATCATAATTGTAAAGTGTTTATTAAGATTTTGGTAGGATTTATAACTATTTAATGATTTCGAAATTGTTTGTAACTATTTAATTATTGCTCAGTGGTAAGTACGCAATTATTGTAAAATGCATGACTAGTAATTTTGGGTACAATATTGATAGTTGTGCAGATTGTCATATGAGAATTTTACGAGTAATGTTTTGGAAAATCTTTTTTAGAAGTAATCTGATCAGCTATCCGTAATTAAAATTTTTGGAATATTAAATAAATGTATGTTATTGATTTACTTTTGTATGTTTTTGTATTTTTTATCTTGTGGTCTACTGTAGGTCTCCCATGTGATTCTTTCGGAAAGCATGCTTAACTTCCATTCGAACCTGGGTAGTTTATTGCGGCCGTAGGAGAATTTAATGACGTCATAACTATACGATCAGATTTATTAATTTAACTGGTGTTTTGATTTCTTAGTGTGAGATTTATATTTTCCTGGTGTTTTGATTTGTTCTGTGCTATGCTTAAATGAAAAGTGTGCGTGGCTATCTCTTAAGTTGAATTGAAATGTATGTGTTTTCAGGAAGGAGAGCCGATTAGTTAGTTTTAGTGAGAGATAGCATGTTGATGATTTTGTGTCGGTAATGCATTTTACATGGTTATTAATCTTTTGATTTTAACAAAACACCGGGGAGGATATTTTCATTTTTTATTAAACTTAAAGTTTGAGAGTTGTTATGATAAACCTTATTTTTCTGTGTTGAGGATTTAAAGCTGTAGAGACATTATGTTAATTACAAGCAGGAGAGGTGAAAAATATGCATTACCTTCGCCGGGAATCGAACCACGGACCTCTGAAATACCGGCTCAGTGTGCTGACCATTACACCACGAAGGCACGCTAAGAATGTGGGAGATATACCTTATATACTCCCCTTTTTAAAGGGCGACTAGGGTTTTAGGGGACCTAGTCGCCAAATCCTGGGTGTGGAGAGTCATCATCCACAACCCTTTTAGTTCGGGCGCCACTGTAGAGACATAAGGTTAATTACAAGCAGGAGAGGTGAAAAATATGCATTACCTTCACCGGGAATCGAACCACGGACCTCTGAAATACCGGCTCAGTGTGCTGACCATTACACCACGAAGGCACGCTAAGAATGTGGGAGATATACCTTATAAAGCATTTTAATCTAGCTTAAAGTAGTGATTAAATTAATTAGTTTCAATCACCAGTCCGTTTGAATTGATTTAACGAATTCAGATTTTTTATGAGAGTTAGTTTTTGATTTCTTTTTTTTTGTCACGGCGCCAAGAGAGGTTGAGTAAGGCATTTTTATGAGAGTTTTGTTTGTTAGTTTTTGGTTACTTTTGTTTCTTATTTTTTGTGTTACAACACCAGAAAGTTGAGTAGACAGTTAAATTTAAAAGTAAAATTAACATTAACCCTTAGTATTTTTTATTTAACACATTTTTACTTCAAATCCAAATCCACTTTGCAAAAAGTTTAATGTATATTATGCTCTTATATATCTGCATATAACCTAAAACCCGCCAGCATTTTCCTTATCCTTATAATTAAAACAAAAAATGGTGTATACCTATCCTAGTTATTTTTATACTCCTTTGTAATGGAGATATGAGCTTCTTTTTAAAGTTCTGAATACGAAAATAACAATAATAATGAAACTTAATGCTTAGATTTTCTTTTAAGAGGAATTTTTTGAAAACACGAGGAATTTGAAAATAAGGGTACTTTTTTAGAATAACATAGCTTCCTTATTTATAGCTGTAATTTTATTTTTTCCCTTATCTTAGCTGTGTGTATTTATATATTACCCTTGTAAATAGCTTTCTATACAATTGTATTTTATATCTTTAAGTTAATGAATCTGCCGATCCCTAATATTACGATTGAACAAAGAATGATTACTCTTAATGTTCTTGTTATTCTGCTAATCAAGTTTTATTACAAAAGGCTTTAATCTGGAATCATTATTTCATTCTTCAGGTGTTAATCGGAAATCATTATTTCACTCTTCAGGATTTAATTTGGAATCACTATTTCATTCTGCATTTTTTAAATAGAATATATTTTAAAATTAGAGGAAGAGACACGCACATGGTATGAAAACGTATTGACCTATCTATCATCTAAAACTTAATCTCCGTTTGAATGTTTTTGAGCATCTGTATAAAATAGTACAACAAAAAGTGATGATATTATAACGGGATTTGAAGTTGCTGAAGAATAAAGAAGTCATACTTGCTTTAGGGCTGAAACGGTAGAATAATTTTATGGAAAATATGAGTTACTTATTTTCCTTTTTGATAACAATACTCTGTGGAATCATGTTATGAAGAAGATAAACTCTCTTTTTTTAATTATTTCAGTACTAATATGGCAGCTTACGTAATACGAAATCAAAATGAATAGCCTTTATCCATACAGGATGCCCATAATTTGATCACTGGATAATAAAATTAAATTGAAACGTAATTTTACGAAATAAGTTGAAATAATTTATACCGGTATAATCTTTAGTTCATGGAAATTCGTTTGTTCTAATTTTTAGGAATGGAAACTGGTAACTTGTTTGCTTACACATAAAGTGGCCTCATACATTGATAAAGCAATGTGCATTCTCTGGTTTATGGGAAGCGAAATTTCCGAAGATAATATAATAATTAAAAAATGAACAAGAAATTAAAAGATGGTTAAAAGTGTTTTGGCAGGCCGGAAATGTTTGGCATAAAGGAATTGGAAGTAAAAAGGTTTCTGCTATTCGGAGATGCGTTTGCGTGCAGTCCCAGTAAATCGATTCGCCGTGCCAGGGTGCAAACGCGGATTCCCAGGTTGACTATAAAGTTGTTCATTAATGGCTGAAACTTAAAGTGTATAATTGCAGATTTGACAGCAAATCAAACCTAATAATCGATTCTTTCGTAAAGAATTTTATGTAGACATCATCGACCGTAGCAGAAATGATGATCATTATCTTGAAAAAAATGTATTCAGGAATGAAGAAGCATTTCGTATTTGAGGAGAGATTAATCCACGTAACAGCGGGATCTGTACTCAGAAAACCCGCATTTTGTATTGAACAAGGTAACCATTAAATTAACCCTTGAGGCGCACTAGTTAATAACAAGGTGATTAATCTCTTCTTTTCTCGGAAACATCAATTAACTAGAATGATTACTTTGATTTTCTAAGACTGTTTTCAATACCACAATTAACAGAAGCGCAACGAAATTTTTTTCCAGCAGGATGGAGCCCCTTGTCGTGCCGCCTTGATGAAATATTCTCGTATCATTAGATTGGTAGAGATGGACCAATTTCATGCCCCCTCGTTGTCCAGAAGTCACACCACTTGACGTTTCAATGAGAATGCCTGTAGAATCAAGTTTATGCTGCAGAGATTTGCAATATCCAAGCATAAAAAAATCAAATTTCCACAAAAACAGCTACTTTGACCCTGGAAATGTTTAACAGCCTTGAAGGGAAATCCGAAACATACTTTATTTTCTCCGAGCAACTAATGGTACTCTTGTTCAGTCTTTCTTCCCAATTATTGTTATGTATTATTTGAAAGTCACGTTTATCAGGTGAATAAATTATATACACTCTGTATTTTTTTCCAAGATGACTTGAACAAAGTACTTTTTGCATAATCGCAGCAACATGTTGCATTGAATTCTTAATTATATACGCATTTTTTATTAAAAGAAGAAAGGAATTGCCGAAACACTCGGCAATGTAAAATCGTCTTAGATTTGTGCACATCATAATGTTGTTTGTTTGGATTGCAGAGAAGTCACTGCATTATTATGATTCGAAAACAGTTGTAGTAAACTATCATGTTTTCTTTGTGATTGGGAGAGTCAAGACTAAAGAAAAGAAAAAAAATCACCGTAAAAAAGAAGATCTGACTTCAACAAAAACATTATTAACACCAGCCCATTAAAATGTAATACACAAACCTCTTACTAACCTAAATAAAGAAGACTCATGACGGGGATATTAAGCTTGTAGATTTATTCTATCAAATTAAGAATTACTTACGAAATTCTTCGGTAGTGCTAATTACGTATACATATGCTTTTGATTCACCGTATCATTCCTAATAGTAGAAATTTATTACTTACACTATTCGCGCAGGAGTTAAAAGCCAGCTTCTCGCTCGGATTAATCGGTTACGCCAAAGAAAAATTTAAATAGCACTGTTTATACTATATTTGAATACGTGTGTATTACCACGATTTGCTTATTTCTGCGCTTTTTCTGATGTCTTGCATGTTCTCATTTTTTCTCGATGTATACACTTTTTTATAAGACCTAAGCATACAACATAAAATATTTGCGACTGTTATGCAATTATTGAACGCCCGAGAGAGCAATAAAAACACAGAAATACTTAGATATTTCTGCCGGCTTGTTCAAGGAAGTAAATCTTTTATTGCAGTTTGGGCGGGGAAATATAAATTGATTTTCTTTAGTTTTTATGATTTTGAAGATAAAAATAAAGTCACCGATAATTACAGTAGATCGATTATAGTAAATAATAACTTAATATTATGCTTTACGTACAACAGTTTTTCTAAAAAGCATGGACAAATTAAAAATAGTTTGTCCAAGTAAATAAGTGGTTATTCGAGATGTGTAAAATGAAATATTGTCTCTCTTCCTCTCTTTATATATATTGTTACAGATTTCGTATTTATTTAGTTATTTATTTAGAAGTGTAATTAAAATTGTTTTATTTTCCCATGCAACACAGATGACTTTCGAAGCTACGTCGGGAAAGCAAAAATAAAAGAGCGCGAGCATTTAATATTTAATAAATAAATATCTCATAATTACTGTTGCCATCGATAAATATTGAGAAAAATCGAGGTTTTACCAGACTATTCTATTAAATAATTAAGAAGCTTATAAAAGAGGAATTAAAACACCTCTGCTTAGTTGTAGTTGTAGCTGTTTAAAGCGAACTATTTCTTTACTTAATGCTGGGATTGATTGTAGCGAATTCGCTGTGAGACTAGATTAACTTTATCTGTTTGGAATTGAATTCCATTTAACGTTTGAAATATTGTGATATTGTACGAATATCTCTGAGGAAATATTTCAGTGTTTTATTTTATTCCTTGTGAAAAGAATAAATTTTGTTAACTTTTTAACGACTGGTGCATTCAATCCATTACGAACCCGTACGCACGCAACAATATATATAAATTTAGAAATTTCAAATTAAACTAATAAAATATTGAAGTCGGGCAGCATGCTACGAATTTAATTAAACATTCAAGAAATAATATTTAAAACACAAATTAAATTATGGAAGAATTTAATAGCCACACATCAAAACTGGAACGAAAACAATTCGACAAAATAACATAATAAAATAAAAAAGATCCGAAATGTTTCAAAATTTAAATATTCCCCCTCCCCTCAAAAAAAGGGTGTTTGTTAAGGTTTTCACACTCCCGCTCACCTCGCGTCAGTCTACCACTTTGCTTATACACTCACTCCTACTAACTCATTTTTTTTTTTGTCTTCTTAGGTTTGTTATCAAACATCGTTTTCTTCGCACTTGCGCTATATACAATTCAAGGAAAAATTGCCAAAATTTTAAAAGCAGTGTAGTAACAATATATGTTTAGAGTTCCCGACGCAACTTTAATTATAGAAATTTCGTAAATAATTTCTTATGATTCTTCATTCTCAAACCGTACAATATTTATATAGCATTAAAGTGCAATCAAAATTAATATTTTAAAAGCAGAAATGTAATGTTTATATAATAGTTAAAATTTTCACTGTAAAAATTCGTAATGATAGGTTTTACTGTAAAAATACATAATGAATGCATTCTTTGCAGACGTATTCAAACAGCAGAAATAAATACCCTCGTTTCTTTCAGTTTAGCTAAATAGATAAAATTTAACATTCATTAAATATACCGCATTTCGTCGCTTGTTCTACCCCCTAAGTTCTCAAAATTCTAAACATCATTCGCATCAATTTCCTTTTTCTTTACGTAGGTTTTCTCTCTGAGAGCTGCTTTGTATGTCAATGGTATTCATTGATTATTTTTATTTTTACTCAGTATGTTCAGTCAGTATATTCAGTTCATTCATTCAGTTCGTTTAGAATTTCATCCATTTTATTTTTCCTGAATTTGTTATTTGAAGCGTAATTTTTGCAGATTTTTCTTCAAGTTATCCGGAAGGGTCAGATGTTCTCATACTTAAGAAACTTTCCATACCGTGATTTCATTTATTTCTGTTACTTACATTCCAGCTCCTTGTAGCTTTATCTACTGCTGATGTGTTTCATTTTTCAAAATCTGAGTGCTTTGTATACACCCCTTCATTCCTGCCATACCCTTTTGAGAACTTATTCATGCTGAGGTGCCCCTGTGTCTTTAAAAAGTAATTATTCAGACGAAAATTTCGCCCTCTATACAACGTGTCCGGATCTATTACCGTCACACATTCTTCAGATACGAGTCTTATATCTGTCAGATAACGTAATATTAATTATATTAGGTATTCGTATTGGAATATACGTTTCTTTTATAGAAATAGTATTGAGATAGTTACCTGTAAGTTATCTTTGACCAGTTTTCATTTGTTATGTTCTTACTGTAACCGCGTTCTTCGGAAATAAAATTACTCTCGTAATTTTCCCCATTCGATTTTCGAACAATACAATTAGTTTAAAAAGGAGAAAATACGGTATTAAATTTAATTACTTTTCTTTATCTAACTTTCTAAAATAATCTCTGTTCAGGAAAATAATTCTTAAGTTATGTATATCATTCTACGATATTTCGACATACATCTGAAATATACCAACACCAAGATTAACTGTCTACTAACAGGTCTAATTTCGGTGCCCTTTGTTTCTAAGTTTAAACCAAGCACAAATAAAAGATGTTGGTTTCCAGTTCTAAAATGATGCCCTATAGTAGATGCGGACATGACAGAGAACACTGCAGAAAGCATTTTCCATATTCCTTACTTACCCTTTCCAAGGAACAGAAAGAACAACGATCAAATACAACATTGGTCACGAATTTTCCTAATCTTCCTAAATGTTCTTTTCCTTCCAAGAACTTTTATGGTTCTTAGCGAATTTCTTGCGATGTTGCATTAAATAAAAGTGAATCTCGCGATATCTGCGACTAAAAGTTAGGATATTTGCGTAAAAGAAAACGGAGTTGGTAAAGGCAGTTAACAGAAAGTTTCTTAACTGTATCTTTAATTAATTTCTTTAGAAAATCTGCGTAACTCGA
>KK117495.1:250710-277877 GCA_000611955.2 Stegodyphus mimosarum
GCTACGCTTAAAAATACGAAATTTCGAACACAACTTCTATTTAGTTTTATGTGATCATAGCAAATTTTTCGCTTTATAAGATAAATAGAAGCTTTATAAGAGTACTTAATTCAGCTTAATTTCAAATAGTTAAGCATCTAAAAGTGATGCACTTATTGCTATTGGATATTATCATGTTCGAAAGAAAACCGGATTTTGTTATTAATATATCACGCATCAAATCTTCCTTTTAAATTTTTAATTATAATAATGCATTGTTTTTCAGTGTAAGAAACTGAATCATTTAAAAGCACTTAATGTTCCATAAAATAATTTTAGATTTCAGCTTACTTTATTAGGTCTGGTTAGGTTATTTAAACATGGCAAAGCACGTAAAAACCACCTTCGTAAAAGGAGAGGAATGACTTTATGGAGGATTTGCTTAGCAAACCAGGCTATTATTTAACCTGAATATAGGATAAAATCACGAAATTCAATGATAAACTTACCTCGTTGATTTAGGTTTGTACACGGGTCGAACTATCACCATTCAGTTTAGTTAACGTCTCGCCTGTGGTAGGAATTATACATTGTAGGGAACTGCTGATTCACTAAACTAGCTAACCGATCCTTCTTAGTAAAGCAAGTGACATAGGTAAAGGCTGAAACAATTTTTTGATTAAATCTTAGTAGTTAGAAAAAGAGAGTTCTGCGGCACGCGGCGTGCTTTGGGGTGTGAGGTGTGGGCGTGGCCAGTGACGTTAGCCGAAGGGAGGGTACGTCAACCTTAATATCACCAGAAGCCGCAGAAATTGTGGAGTGGAGGCGCATCAGATAAGAAGTAGTGTTTTTTGATTCTTCATTTAGCCCATAAGATGACGTCACACTTTGTTAAGAGATTATGTTTTATTGATTTTCGGAAGGGTTTTGTTAATGAATTTTTTGCCTTTGTATTTTCCTTTGTATTTCAGCTATTTTACTACGAATATGATGGTTATTTCCTAGGTACACATAACGGCGTTTATTTTCGAATTTAATGATTGATTCAGAAGGCCTTAATTTTCCGTATATTTTAAGCCATATAATTTCCTATATACTCAGAATTTTACCTTATTTCTTAAATCTTCTGTTCATGATGCCACATTTACTTTGCGTAATCTTCATTATATTACTAATTTTTATTTTACGCAGAACTATTTTCGTACTTGTTAGCAAATATTTTTAATGTTAACTTATTTTATTTTACGAGTATAATTATTCAGATTTCCGTTTCTATTTATTACATTATTCAATATTAGATGCAATTTTCAACATTTTTCGTGGTTTTTAACGTTTATGATCTTCAGCATATTCTGTATTTCAACTTATTTCTTATATTTTCTGATCATACACATAACCTTTACTTAAGTTTAGGTGTAACATTTTTAGCTTGTTTTGTAAATTTTAACTTTCATAACATTCAATACACCCTAATTTTTAAGCAATTTATATCTTCACACGATACACATGACTTTATTTGATTACTTTTACGCGTTCTAACCTTCATAATTTTCAATATAGTCTTAATTTTATCACAATTTGTATATTTTCAGATCATACACCTGATTTTAATTTAATTTCAGATGTAAATTTTATCTTTATATCCATTTTTTTATTGTTTTCCGTTTCCAACCTATTCCGAATTTTAACTAATTTATTATATTTTCACACTATGTACATGACTTTCATTTAACTTATAGCTACTTTCATACATTTTAACCTTCGTAATTTCAAACTTTTTATTTTAGCTTAATTCCGAAATTTTCTTGCCATATATATGGGCTTTATTTAATTTTAGATGCTATTTTCAACTTCTTTCGTACATTTCAAAACCTTCGTAATTTTTAAAGTACTCTAAATTTGAACTTGTTCGTTACATTTTCCTACCATATACATGAATTTTAATTCATTTTAGATATAATTTTTATACTTTTCTGACACTTTTTGTCTTTCTAGTTTCCAACACACTCTAAATATTAACTCTTTTTTATAATTTTGGACGGTAGTCACACTTTAGTTTTTAATATTTAAGCTAAATTTACATGTTTAAATTTCTTAAACATACAGATAGTTTTCAAGTATTATTCAATTACTTGAGAAGAACACTTGCTTAGTATATATTTTATACTGCTTTTTAAATTTGCCAACTCTACAATTTATCATTCTGTAGTACTCTTACCATGATTGATTTTACTATTTTACTTCATTATTAACTTCATTTGAATTTTCAGACTTTAACATTTCCTGCATATCCTGGTATTCCCTTATAATTTTACATCATTTATATCTGAATGTATGCATGTTCTTCAACGTTACCCATGTTCTGTTTTCTACTTCAATTCTTATTAAGCTAGCTTGTTAGATTGCGAATTTTTAGAATAAAATCCTAACTTTCAACCAGAACTAAATTAAACCATCCATAATTTTAGAACCGTATTCGCTGTTTCATGTACACACCCAGAAAACGTTCTTATTATTTTGAACGCTTAATACCGTTTAATTCAATATTTTTTTGCCAACTGACTGCCATCCATAAAATTATTTTTAAGTTTTAAATGTTCCGACTATACAAATTTTTACTTTATTATCTTTTTCCTGCACTAAGTGCAGATATTTCTGCCTTCATGGGCAACTTTCATGTTTAAGAAATTTAAACATGTAAATAGTAAAATCTAAGGTATGATTACAGTCCAGAATTATAAAAAAGGGTTAAAATATAGAGTATGTTGGAAACTAGAAAGGCAAAAATTATCAGAAAAGTATAAAAAGTATATCTGAATTAAAGCTCATGTCTATGGTAGGAAAAGGAATTAAAGTTCATGTATATGGTATTAAAATGTAACGAATAAGTTCAAATTTAGAGTACTTTAAAAATTACGAAGGTTTTGAAATGTACGAAAGAAGTTGAAAATAGCACCTAAATTTAAATAAAGCCCATATATATGGTAAGAAAATTTACGAATTTAGTTAAAATTAAAAGTTTCAAATTACGAAGGTTAAAATGCATGAAAGTAGCTATAAGTTAAATGAAAGTCATGTACATAGTGTGAAAATATAATAAATTAGGTAAAATTCAGAGTATGTTGGAAACGGAAAACAATCAAAAAATAGATATAAAGATAAAATTTACATGTGAAATTAAATTAAAATCAGGTATATGATCTGAACATATAGGAATTATGTCAAAATTAAGTTTATTGAATATTATGAAGGTTAGAACGCGTGAAAGTAATCAAATAAAGACATGTATATCGTGTGAAAATATTAATTGCTTAAACATTATTGTACATTGAATATTATGAAAGTTAAAATTTACAAAACAAGGTAAAAATGTTATACCTAAACTTAAATAAAGGTTATGTGTATGATCAGAAAATATAAGAAATATGTTGAAATACAGAATATGTTGAAGATCATAAACGTTAAAAATCACGTAAAAAGTTAAAAATTTCATCTAACATTGAATAATATAATAATTAGAAACGGAAATCTGAATAATTATGCTCGTAAAATATAGTAAGTTAACATTAAAAATATTTGCTAACAAGTACGAAAATAATTCTGCGTAAAATAAAAATTAGTAATATAATGAAGATTACGCAAAGTAAATGTGGCATTATGAACAGAAAATTTAAGAAATAAGGTAAAATTCTGAGTATATAGGAAATTATATGGCTTAAATATACGGAAATTTGAAAATTTACATCCAAAATTAAGACCTTCTGAATCAATAATTAAATTCAAAAATTAGCGCCGTTATATGTAGCTAGGAAATAACCATCATATGCCTAGTAAAATAGCTGGAATACAAAGAAAAAATACAAAGGCTAAAAATGTATTTACAAAAACCTTCCAAAAATCAATAAACGATAATCTCTTATCAAAGTGTGACGCCATCTTATGGACTGAATGAGGAATCAATAAATACTCCTTCTCATCTGCTGCGCCTCCACTCCACAATCTCCACGGCTTCCGGTGATATTAAGGATGACGTACCCTCTCTTCCGCTAACGTCACTGGCCATGCCCACACCTCACACCCCCAACGAACGCCGCGTGCCGCAGAACTGTCATTTTCTATTTACTAATCTTTAAATATAACAAAATGTATAGTTCGCACTTATAAACTAGTTTCCGGTCGTTGCAGGATCTAAACTAACATCAAACCATTAAAGCACTCAAAGGTGGCATTTGCAAAGCAAAATACTATTAGGCTTTAGCAAATACTTACGCAGGAAGCTTAAGCATGTATTAAGCAAAAATGCGCCAACCACGCAGGTAACAAAAGGCTAAAGCAGAACTAAGTAATTCCAGTGAGCTGGGTCATAAATATCAGGTTGACGTCGCATCAGCAGCACTCCATCTGACTTTAAGAACAGTGTTTGTAAGTAATAAGCATCCTAGGGGAGTTGATGAAATTAGAAGTAACGATACATATAAATAAAAAAATAATTGGTCGTTCTGTTAAGATATAACTTTGCGTAATTTTATCATCAATTAAAGATATTTTTGCCATCATTACATTAACCAATTCAAGGATTCTATGTACTTTCCGTACCTGTAAACCAAAGTTTTCATAAAAAAATCTAATTTTGATAATAAAATAGGTATATATTCTTTTTCTAATCAAAAAGTTGATTAGATCTATAGATTAGCTGTCCATAGATAGTTTGGGGTTAAGACCTGGGAAGCTGACTTATGTCAATCCAGTGTGCTAGAAGAGTTCAGGCATCTAATGTCGATTCGAAATGTCTTTCGTCATGATACAATAAATAAAAGACACAATAAATAAAAGATTCTTTCAAGCCCTATATGTGTCATTCCGTTCAGTTCATACCTGAGATAAAAGTACATGTCGAGTCAAATACCTTTTGCGTGTGTGACAAACGGAGTTACTGCCAGTATACTTTGCAAAAGCTCTTATTTACCTTTCGAATGGTAATAATAGGTTTCTTGGGATTAATAATGGAAATTAGATATTAAATTAATAAAATTAATAAAAATAGAGAGAAAAAAATAAAATTACGAATCAGAGATAAGGCATAATGATTTTTAAAGTTTCTGATGTAATGAAAGTTTAAAAGTGGGTATCAGACGTGTAATTTATTTCATGAAAACAAGCATATTACGTCCCACATGAACTAACAATTCATGCTTATTGAAATAATACGTATTTATAAGACATCTTGTGATAGAACAAAACTTCCTTGCATGTTACTAAGACAAAATTTCGAAACTTAAAGTAAATTTAATGTTTATACCCCTTTTGCTATTTCATTTATGACGATGCAGTGCTCATTTTAATTTTCTGTGGTAATAATCAATGATTAGACTTCATCAATCTGAGATGAGTTATTTCTTGAAACTAATTTCAAGTACTAAAACTCATAATTGATAATACAGGAACATTTCCTGAAAACTATTGCGTAATCTTTGTAATTTTAATATAGAAGTAATTACAAGTGATGTTAGGAAAGGTAATTTAATCTAATTAGTTCTATTGTGGTGATTAAATTTCCTCAATGTTCTTTGAACTAATTTACTTAATTTGATAATAAATAATTATAATAAGTAATCTGTCTAAGTTGAGCTTCAAATATAGAACCTTGTGGTCAGCGAAAGAGAAGAAAATATGAAAGAAATTTGCAAATGATATCATAAATTTCTTTCTCCTTAAAGCACAATTATTAACTGAATTTAAAGAATCCCGCTGTACCATTTGTAACATATTTGTATATTTGAAATGTACCATATTTATTCGCATGATTCCCTTTTACGTTCAAATGAAAGACCAAGTGTATTCTCGAATATAACATGCATTTAATAGTTTCAGAATCTGCTATAAGAATTAGCTAGGGCTGTTATGGCAATATGGAGAATGATTTGCTCCCAGATAGATGAGATATAGCACCTATATGGGAAACTTCATACACTTAATAATTAGGGAACTGTTAGTTTCAAGTAACGATAGTATGGAAGTATATATAAGGAAAGCTGCTTTGTTTATCTCTTTAAATGCAATGAATCTTTTTAACATGTCGAAGTTTACAATTCTGTATTCAGTTTCATCTGTAGCTATTTATCGAGTTCAGTGTGACATTCATTATCTGTACTGATCAGTTTAATATTTGAATAGATATGATATTTTTTCTTTAATAAACGGTCTTAAATCGAAAAAGAATTTATTTCAATTCAAGCAGTGAACAAGAATCAAGAATGTAGTTTATTCAAGTAGATTTGCAATTAAATTCAACCATAAACACGCGTTTGAACTTTTAGTTTACTTCGTCCTTTACTTATACTCTTCCGCGGGAAAGGGGTATAATCAGTAGAAAAGCTTGCTTATAAGGAAATCTAAAGTATTAAGCGCTAAAAAAATAATAAAATTTGCATATGAGTTTAAATATTAAATATGTGCCTGTGAAAATCTGAAGGCTGTTTTTCAATGCCGGTTGAAGTTTCAGATAGAATAATAGTTGCCAACTTAATGTTTCGCTATCTTTGGTGATATAAAAATAACAGAAGATATCTTTATTACTTATTGCATATAGACATAGCATAAAATTCAAAGGAAAAAGTTGCGGTTTAAAAGAAGAATGACTTAAGAAGACCTCGACTGCAAAATTTCACACACATTCTAAGCAATTTAGCTAAACATTTCATACATTCAACATTGCTTTCTTTAGTAGCATGAAGAACGTCCAAACGCTGTTAAATAAATTTTATATACATCAGTTTTCATTGACTTCCTCCTCTTCTAAAACATTTCTCTGATTTGACAGATTCAGTCAATGTCGATTGTTAATCCTGCATTTTACAGAGAGCAGAAAACTCTCTGCATTTGAACTGCATTTTGGTCTTCAGGATCTTCGTAATCATATCCCCAATGATGTGGCTCTGGTAGATCGCGATATGTTGGTACGTTGTGGAATCAAACAGATTATCGCAGATATATCTGCGGATCATCAGATTAGACACATTGAATATTCCAAATAATTTCGTCCTCTTCACAAAATCCCTACCCAGCCTTTAAGTTCGCAATTGTTATTCGTAGACGTATATATTCCAACTACGGAAAATATTTTAAATAAAGAAAAGATTCATGTTTTTATAATTAAATTAAAAAAATTTAATTTTGCATAAAATACAAAATCTAACATTTTGTATATTCTATAGGTCCCTATGGTTATGGTTAGAAATATTTTATGCTCACTATTAAAAAGCAAACAACACAGTTTTGATTCTCGTACGACAGAAATTGGCAGGCACATTTTATGTTAAAGTCCAACATCATATTTAGTCGCCCTGCGCAAATTGAAGATAGAAATGTTTGCATTTTAATGCAACTAAAAATAAAATATTAGCTTACAGAAATGTTTCCGATATTAAAAGATTAAGTGGCGAGCGTTTCTATGCAGATTTTTATGAAAAATTTTAATCAATTTAAATTGCTTTCAAAATGGAGGTCTAATTCCCAGAACCTTACAGAGTTCATGCTCTAGAATACTCTGGTAGACGTATTCTGAAGATGAAGAACAGCTAGCATTCTAGAATACGTTGGTAGACATTCAGATTCATTAGCTTCCTATTACTTATCCTTTTTCCTAATTATTCTATATTCCTATTAGCCAACTTGTAATATTATTTTCAGTAATTCAAAATGGAAAAAAAATGTTTGTCTATTAATAAATTTTTAGTGCAAATATCGGCTTAATGGTTAGTGGCACTGACTGCTGAATCAATGGGTGAGGGCTCGAATCGCAGAGATGGCATAGTTTTTGTCTGCGTGTACTGTATAGCATTATGCGACAAGGTTGCACTTATAATACACGCCGAGGACACGACGAGCCGAAAGCTCTCTTGAGATTTCAGTGGTAAGTAATGGGAGATATTTGGACTGCCCACTAGGGTGTTCTCCATGAAAACTGAGGGGGAACTGTGCAGTTAGTACCACGAGGCTATACTTGTACGACCTTCTTGTATCTGCAGGGTCATTAGATAGGACTCTAAAATAAGAAAACTTTATGAGAATATTAATAACGTAATTTTAGACTTCGAAAAAGGTCCCAAATGTAAAACATTATGAATTAAACGCACTATTAAATCATAAAATAATGTTATCGAAAGGCATTAAAGGAGGAAAATCCAACCTCGAGTATTCAAATTTACTTTTTAACTGAACCCTCAACTCAAATTAAATGTTTCCAGAATTGGTAAATTTTGAAAATAAACATGTCTCACTCAATTCTCGTCCTTCGAGAGTCAAACCTTTTTATTTTACTTTTATAAAGAGTATATCATTCGCCTAAATATAAGGACCGTTATTTTTACAAAATTGATTTCTTAAATTTATAAATAGGAAGATAGGAAGCTTCATCATTAAACGTTTTTGTGTCTGGAAATATATGTCTACGAGCAAAAGTTGCCAAATTAAAGGCCGGGTAAAGACTTTCGTGGATATATTTATATATATGCAGAGAGAGAAAGATGATAAAGTAGTAAAATTCGGGACTTCCATTGTGAAAATTTAGCACTCATGCTGCTGAGAGTGGTTAAATTTAATTTTTCCAAATATAATGATTATACTGCGGTAAAGGAAAACGATAAAGGAGGACGCCTTCTCCGGGATTCAAACCCGGAGACCTTCAGTACCACAGTGAGCTGCCCTAACTCCTAGGCTGTCTGGGCGTCACTGAAGCTGTTAAAAGTAGTAAGTAAAATTAGAAATTAAGATTAAGCAACATACCCTCTGCTAAGTCTATCTCAAACATAAAAGTATGAATAATTTAATTGTGGTTTTTCATAAATATTACAAAATAGATTGTTTATCGGTCATTAATTTTTTATATCATTGGAAATTTAAATTTATTTTATCTTGTTTAATCTTAATTTGAATTTTTTACTTAATATTTTTGCTAGTCGCAATATTCCTTTATACTCGCTTTTTTTCTTTTCTCGGGCAATACAATCATTATATTAAAAAAAAATCGAATAAATATACATGTTCATTTAACAATAAGTAAACGTAATACTTCCATACTGGAACAATAAAAGTGAAGTAACAACTGACGTATGTCCTGAAAATTAGAATACTCAACAACAGAGATCATTACAGCATTAAGACAGCATTAACTGAAAGGCTATGCCCTCGAGAAAAACTTTTCACTTAATCAAATTTACTTGTCAAAATTCCTTTACCGTTTTTGTTTACTTTGCATACATGTAAATTTGAAGAGTTGCATTTACTTAAATAAATAAAATTTCGTATTGCCTGCATAGATAATTTCTTATAGCATTTTAAATTATTTGACGGTATTATGAACAACGCTGCACATATTAATATTTGAATAACTTTCCTGCAGCAAGGTATCTCTTATTAAATCTTTAAGCCTTTTATTCAGCAAAGTTTACTGATTTCTTTTACTCAGTAACTTTCCGTTTTGACAATTTATCTCGCATTTTTAACGCAGTCGCTTTTCAATTATGCATCACTGATGCGCATTAAAGAGTTTACCCTTAAGAGATTTGTGTTCGCTTTTGGAACGTTTTCAAATGACGCAATCTGACAGTTAGTGTCAGAACTGGTTACAGATCAATTAATTTATCTAGCTGTCATATGTCCATATTGCAACGCTCGTTATTAATTATAGCTACCTATATTTAAATTTTCGGAATCATTGAATAATTGATTTTTGTCTGAGTTAAATTATTCTTTTTCATCCACATTTTAACTTCTCAGCAATATTAGTTTGGCTTAATGGGTGCCTTTTGATGTAATTGTAGCATGTCTGACTTGAAACGAATCAAAAATCCGAAGCTTGAATAATTTTCAGAGCAATGATGATTTTTGCTATTTCCTTGCTCACTCCTGCTCCTACGAAAAAAAAAAACTAATTACTTCTCAGTAAGCCCCGATTGAAATATGGGAAACGATAATTTGTCATTACTTGAATTTAGCGAGTCTTTTTTTCTACTCCCCCAGTCATCGCATAACATGAATACTTCAATGTCCCATATATAATAAATAATAATATGTAAGATAATATAGATTATATAAGGCGTTTACACTTCGTCCTCATCCGGGTGGCAGTCAGGAGATCCAGAGTTCGAATCTGTATGAGGCACAGTCAACAGTTAACTGAAGACAGGGGCACAATTACTTTGGCTTGATAATTTATAGTTAGCCAGTTGCAGTTCCACGCTTTCTGCTGCGCTATAAGCCGCTTCACGCGCTATAATCCGCTTCACGCTATCGTTCGGCAAGGAATCCATGATTTTTCACGTCTCCACTTCAAATTAGTTTTTAACATCTCATGGATGCTATCCAAACTAAAGTGTGGTTGACAATTTCATCGCTACTTGAGTTCGGTTGACTGGATCTTCTCAGTCGCTCTTTAAATGAAAGAGAATATAAAGAAGTGTTGTATTCCCCACGCATGCCTTCATGGTATATTTGATAGTACCGCTGACAACAGGAAGATCTGCGATTCGAATCTTGGGGACATAATAGGTAATTTCTTACGCTTCTCGGGTTCCAAAACAGATCCGCTCTACGAAGAAGGTGTAGGCCGATAATTCGTAATTCGGTATATTTGGGTATCTGGGTCTTTTTTCAGTGGCCCTTTAAATGGAACAAAATATACGGATTTTTTGCTTTCCTATTGTAGGGTATAAGAGATGCCATGTATGGCTGAGAGGTGTTCGAATCCCGGCGAAAGCATAGTCGGTTTTTCCTGTAACAGGAATTGGTGGGACATAAATGTAGTGTATTTCTGTAGTTTCAATAACCAAACACAATCTTCGTTTCACCTGGAATTCTATGGTATCGAAGGCCGATCAGTACTACTCCTTGAGATGTCGCACTGAAGAGGCAAATATTCAAGGAAACTTTATAATATTTATCTTCATTTAACTAGCAACATAATTTATGATACTGAAATATTTCGAAAGTCATTCATGTTCTAAATCTACAATTTTTCTTACATTTCAAAGCAAACAATTCTATTAAAAATGCTGTATTTTTTTGGCAAGGCTAAACAAAACAAAAAGAAATAATGTTATTAATATTTTTTTCTACGATTCCATTGATTGAAACAAACAAATTTACTTTTTCGTTTATTTATTTTTTATTTGAACTTTTAATAATTTAAAATTTTAAAATTTATTTTTTTTTATTTGCATAAAATAAGTTTACTTTTTCAGTGTCATTAATTCTACCTAAAACTCTTAGAAGTTGCAAAGATAGGTTTAGAAAAATGTCGATGTGAATATTCATGACGTGGGAGCCAAATTAGATATACAAATAATTTGATAAGATATCATTTAAAGGAAAGCTTTCAAGAACTACTGCCTAAAGTTTCTCGTTCCTTTTAAATTCATTTAATGAGCAACATAACAGGAATGCTATTAAAACAGCAGAAAGCTTCATCTTTTTACGGATTTTAAATCTTTATAGAAAGAGGAGGAGATAACATTAAATACGGTATTATTTTTCAGGAAAACATTTTGTTTAACATTTAGCTCTTCATGTATCTCTGCTGAAAAAAATAAGGTAATTTGTAAAGCTTTTGATAACAGCAACGTTTTAACTGTCATTTATGTGCAATACAAGGAAATCTAAATTACAGTATTTATGAGTAATTAATGCAGAAATACCTAAAGCACTTAAAAAAATCAGAAGAAGAAAATGTATTAAATACTCAAAAGCTTAAGTATTTTCGGAAGCAAAATCATCATTGCAGAAATATTATTCATTTTATTATCTGCAGCAAGCTTTGCTTAAGAACATTAAGTGTTCATACATTAAACGCGTTTCATCTTTTAATTTTTTTTCTTTCAGCCTTAATGCATCTGTGTAATGATTAATATTAACCATGCCATGATTAAGGTAATAATGTTATTTTATTATTATCTGCAAATAAGACTGGACTTAAAATACATTTTCCATGTTTAATAAAGAGACAAAAATTATAATTTAATGATAACACACTCAAACTATTTTGTTAATAAGGGATTCCTTCAAAACTATGAGAAAAAAATTTAAAGATATAACCAAGATTTACTTTCGATTTTCAACAAAAGTGAAAAAATAAAAAGACTAAATTTCTATAAAGGTAAAATAAATGTGACTATAAATTTTAAACTGAAGTTTGCTAAATTTCATGACAACATTTTGCGGGAATTCCTTTCAGAATGAACATAATTGAATTTAGTAACTATTTTTGACATTATAATGCATTATTCCGAATAAACGCTGAGTTCGCCAAAGCAAACTGTCTCAATTTTCGATGCATTTTTCATGAAAATATTTCACAGCTGTCAATCTATTCAATTAAAAAATTGGATTTCACAGAAAAAGGCAATATTGAATAAGCTGAAATGTGATCTTAACAGAATCCAAAGTTTAAAGCTTAGAAATGTTACCGCTGTTGTTTCTTGGCAATGATTGCCTTAATGTTCAAGGAAATAAAACTTTCAAAAAAACACATGATTGAAAGCTCTCGAGAGACGTTATCCAAAAGTTTCGTAATACTTTCTCCAGAGTTTTCATTTTATAGAAAGCAGCTTCATAACTACAGATTTATTATGCTGTTAATCTTTAATCTGTTGACAATAATATCACAAATATTTATTGCAGCAAATTATTGGATCACGTACTTGCTTTGTCAAAATGTACTTTCTGGGTTAGAATTATTTTATTTTTGATAATTGGCCGAGAAGGAATGTTTGTTTAAATATTCTTTTGACGGATAATACTTTAAATACATTCCTTTTCAAATTAGAATTAAAATTCGTTACGCAAACAAAATACTTTTATAAGCAAGACAAGGTTCTTCAGTATTTGGATTTAAATTTTCATAAATGATCAGACGTTCTAATTATGGCTTTGAATACAAGCAGTGCTGGGCAGAATGTGCATGACTGAACATTTCTCATGACGATTGTCCTGTTCATTCGATTCTTTGATAATTTGTGTTGATTCAGGTAGTCGTATAACTTACCAATTTCTCCCATGATTGTTCAGTAAACAAACTTGAAAATCGAAAATTTCTAAAGTTTCTGCATTTAAGCTTATTTTAGTCACCCAATTTATTCGATTTGCATAAAAGGAAAAGGACCTTTTTCATAAAAAGAAAAGTCTAAATGATGCTAAGTGCATGTGGAATAAATTAAGCGAAGTAAAGCATGGATGCTGTAAATCTATGCGCTGTTATGTTTTGTGATATTTCATCCATCCAAAACGAATACCAGTTTTGACAAATGAATGCAATTTGTTGCTTAATTAGTTAAGTTCTTAAATAAATCAAGACTCTAAATTTATAAACAACATACTGATGTTATTAAAACTGGGATGTAGGAATAAAATTTTAAATAATATAATATTTGATGAATGACAACGGACTCAAAATAATAAAAAATAGAAGCTAGAAATTAAGATAATTATTTAATAGTTTATTCAGGCGGCAATATTATCATTAGGGATCTCCAGTTTTACACCTCATTCGTAAAAATGCTCTTGCATACAATTATTAGCTTAAAGTGTAATTTTATATGGTTTAGATTTCACTATGTACTTACCTTTCATATTGCATAAAAGGGGTTTCAAAACGATTCGCAGAACAGGTTATTTATTCTTATGTATACTTTGTATTTAAAAACCCATGAATTTTTACCGAATATCCATTATTGCTTCTTATGTAAAATCTGCATGATATTAGAGTACTTTTATAGTTCGTAAAGCATGAACTTCAATACCATTTTCATTGTTTTTATCTTCTGCGTTTTATCCCTATTTTATTTTGATAATAATTTTTTTTAAAAATATTTTACCAATCTTCGCGAATTAATGACAATATCAGTTTGTATTCTAAATGTGCGCATTTGTGTTTTGAAATTCATTGAGACATTATATATTATGCATTGTGATTCATTTCAAGTTCATAAACAAATTTATTCTTTTAATATTTAATATGTACTTATTAATTTATTAATCCATTACTAATATTTATTACTTTATCTATATATGTGCACATATGCAAACACCTCATACATACTGTCGCTTATGAATATATTACGTTTGCGACAGCATACATATATAACCGTATAGCCTATACTCAGGTACATATGGATTTATGCATTTAAGATCTTCCTACAATAAACAAAACAATATACTTTTCAGCGGAAATAAAAGCCATTAAATATGAAGTTAGAAACTAAAATCATAATCATGCCAGCGACTAAACATATCTCACGATTCCTAATTTACT
Organism: Stegodyphus mimosarum; assembly: GCA_000611955.2. NCBI lineage: Eukaryota > Metazoa > Arthropoda > Arachnida > Araneae > Eresidae > Stegodyphus > Stegodyphus mimosarum. The sequence continues at coordinate 264,995 of KK117495.1, forward strand.
TTCAGAGATTGCGTTTCTAAAACTATTTTTCTCAAAGCTTGTAACATTTCTCTTTGTTGACGAAGAGAGATCTATGATCTCTCTATGATCTTACTGAAGTCGCAGAATCTGTCTAAAGAAAGTTTTTTTCTTTGCTCTTCAGAGTGATTCACAAGGTGAAATGAGTCAATGAATTTCTATTTTTAACGGTGACATTAATAACCGATAAACCTCCTTTGTCCCTTTGACGTTACCATAGAAACCAAGGACGACGCCTTTTCCTTCATTGGTCAATGGACACTGTACGATGGGTCATTGCAGCCTGTTGAACGACAGGTATCACTTCTCATATTTCTAAGGATGCGTCCTTTTAGGGAAATTTTGCTTTATGTATGAAAATATAACAATGATGGAAAGAATACTATATCTTTAAAATCTAGCATATTTTCTTTTTATGAGAAATTTATTTCTTTGATATCTGAGTTTTTTTAGTTTTAGAACTAAATGAAGGTTAAAAAAATTGTACTATTACAATTTTTTAGATAGGTAGAAGTAAGTGGAAGCATTGAAATTACGTTAACTCCCAATTATCTATGTTGTAATATCCGTACCATGACCACCAAAATAATTCTGACACTTGTACTTTCATAGAATCAGAATTTTGTTTCACATCTTAAGATTCTAATTCAGAGGATCAATGTTAGGTTTTGTGATGGAATTAAAAGTTAGAAGACCATCTATCACTGAATGGAAAAAAGCTGATTACCGGTACTATAAATTACAAAGACTCTACTAATTAAAAACTTACTTCTCGTGCATGGTTAAAATTATGTTCCGTATTCTGTGACCAAGTTCTGTACCCCATTGTGAGACTTAACACTGTAGCAATTGGAGTACTGGATGAATGGGAGCATTTCTCGTACGGAGTGGCCACCGTATTTTCCCTACCTCAGTCTCACTGAAAATCTTTGTGACGTCCTCTAGCGAATTGTCTCTGTTCTTTGACCTGCTCCAGCTAGCATGCAGCTCCTAATAGAAGCATGGTCATTATTATCATTTGCGACACTGAAAGCATGACCAGTAGCTGTAATGTCTGCATGGGGATCCACCTTATAAAGAAATATTCGTTTGTTTGTTTTTAATTTTAAACATCAATTTGTTAGTGACCGAAATGTGACTTCATCTTATAATTTACTAAAATTAAATGTTATATTATTCTTTGTATATAATGCATGTTTTCATTTACGTATATCCACATTTACTACATTCAAAGGAAATTTGGTGTTAATCTAAGATTTAAGTTTTCTTTTTTGTCTATTTTACCATAGCGTACTTTAACCTTTAGAAGCCAGTTTATTATGATCGATGTTTACATGACACTCAAGGAGAAGATTTTCAGAAAATCCTCTAAAAGGCAATTTGTAAGTAATAAGCAGCAAGTAATAAGTAGGTATACAGTACAGCCCTAGGGTATTTCATAGAGTAGTGTCCTAGGAGGCTTGACCATAAAAGCTATAAAAGCCATAGAAGCCTAGGATGCTTCAAAATGTTCTCACTACACTTTCCATACTCCTTTTTCAGGTGTAAAGGTTTCATACTCCTTATACTTTCCATACTCCTTTTCAGGTTTTTCTTGTCGCAACCTTTTTCAGGCAGGTGGTAAGATTGAGGCAGTTTTTAAATTATTGAAATGGAATATTATTTCAAAGCAAATAACGTATTTTCCTGCAACAAAGAGCTTTCTTTACTCGTGCAAATAGAAAAACGTCGAACTGAGTAAGACGATTTGATGAGAAGAGTGAGTGAAGGAAATAAAAGCACATTTGTTCTTACCCAAGAAATGTACAGAAACAAATTCCTTTAGAAATGTAGTGATTGATCTTTTAATGATCTTTCAAAGAATTTCATTAGTATTCTGTAGAAAGTTAGTCGATGCTTTTCTAATTTCTTCTCTTCAGTGGATGTTCAAATTCTCGCAATCTTCGCTCGACATAGCGTCAGTTTGAATCGAGACATTCCCTCATAAACTTTGATGATTAACTCAAAGCATCATGTTTAAAGGTTTGAAAAAGCATAACAACCATCTCAACTGCAGATTGACTTAACACAAAAAGGTATATTTTCAGGCACTCTTTGTTTTTGTAACTACAAATCATATATACGGCAGAGGACTGAGAGTATAAACATACACGCAGGTACAGGTAGAAGTAGACGGGACAGCAGAAGTTCACCATTGGTCGTACAGGCATAGTCCTGATGCACTAACACTGTCGTAACACCTACATATCAATACTGTAGAAGTACAGATCGAATCTGATTGAAGCCACTTGACAAACAGACGCGGAAAATCCTAACCTAACAAGGCTTACCTACACAATTCGTAATAACGAAATGCTTGTTTTCATTGTGATCATTTCGATTTTTTTAAGATAAATCTACGTAATAATAACATTTAACATTCAGTTTATTGCACAAACCTAAAAATAGGTGAAGATGAGAAAAATTCTGAGAGAAAATAATGTATGGCGGATATGTCTTAAGTTAAGATACCAATGGATTGCCTACATGCTTCATGGGGTTTTAGAGCTTCTCTTTGTATGTCGTCTAAATGCGGAGAATGCGATGTATATTTACATGGCATATAATTATAAGTGTGTTAAAAATTAGTTTGTTAGAAGAAGACATGCCATCCCAATATATACCTAGAATGTTTTGTCACATTTAAATAATACAATCTGTTCTCATTGAAAAAAATGGAAATTCAATTCGCCCTCTTTAAAAGATTGTATATTCAATGTTTAATGTTAAACCTGTATACATTTATGTGTAAATTTAAAATTTATATGTATTATTTGGTGTCACATTTATTGCACAACACTTGTAAATAAATTTAGGTGGGGAGACTCTGACAGGAATAAGTAAGGAGAGAAAGTATTTTTTTGAAGCACAAAAGGTGAAAAATAATAAATCATTATAAATGCTCTCCAAAGAGATCCTTCTGTTCATTAATCAAGATTTTTCCGTGAAAAGATTTTCTATTTTTATACAGTTTTTTTATATTTTATTTCCTCTTGCATTTTCATTTTTACTTCAATTACTTTTGTTAGTTCATTGATGTCATACTCTTTGGCATAATGCCTAAAAATACTTTTTCCACCTACGAACATAAAATATAATCCTTGCCATTGTGAAAATTGTTCTTTTACTTCTTTCGTGTTAAACTCTATTTCAATAAATACTGCAACTACTCAGGAAAAAACGCTCTTCATTAGGTGGGATAAAAATACCATTTCAGTAGGAAATTTACACATTCTTAGGTTTCTCTCATTTGCGAGAATAGATGCAAGAATGCACATGCTGAATTACTAAAATATTTACTTGAAACACCTAACAGTAATTATAGAGAAGTATCAAATTAGCATTTGTTTTTATTGAAACATTTATTGCAGTTTTGCGCTTTTTATGAAAAAGACATAAACATTGTACGAATACTTTCAAATGTTCTTGTATTTACTTTTATATCCAAGTGATAATTTATACATAATGTTTGTATCTCCTTTTCCCTTGCGAAATATACATATGCGTCCCAAATATTTTTCTAACAGGATACAAAAAATTAAACTCTGTCAAAAACCTGCAATCATCGAAATGAGGAATCAATTTCTCTTATCTTTTAAATACATCTTGTTTGCCAAAAGATGTAATATCTTGTATATAACTTCTAAATCCCGTAAAAGGTAAATGATATACTCCACACACAAATGCAAGACAACGAAACACTTCCCCTTTTTGTCTTAAAAATCATGATGAAACATGTTAAAATAGATCATTGAGCATCTCATGTATGGCTCTTTATTATAAGCGAAAACCAATGAGTAGCAGACTGGCTAAATACAGACTTTCAAAACGCGGTATAGTTAGTTTAGCCAAATATAGCACTGTTGGGAATTCTGTTCTAAAATAATTTTTGATGTTCTGGTTAGATTTCATTAATACTGACGAACTGGCTCTGTGAGAATTTTCATAGATATCGTTGAGTTTTAACGCGATTACAAGTCAGTTTCCATAAATAATTCTTTCCAAAGGTGTTCGTCTCTTTAGGCAGATATACCACATGTGCTTAACTTTATGATCCTAAGTCTGTCTATATTAAAAATAAATATTTACTGAATTCTTAATGAAGAAAATGTACAAAATAACAGCATACAGTGATGCGTGGACTTGTTGAAAAGATAAAGTTTAACAGTACAGTGTTTAATCCATTTAATAGAAATAATGAAACTTGCAGGCATGAGTTTTATGATCGAATTATGCTTTAAGGAGCTAGATTTATTGACACTTTTAAGAACATTCAAAGGAGATTTTGCAAATGATTCTTCATTAAAAATGACAGTGTTGAGTGCATCTTCCCACAAAAGATGTTTATTTTAGGATACATCACAAGACAAAAGCTTAAATATGTATATGTATATATAAGATTTAGTTACCACATTCAACAATCTGAAGGCATTCGCTCAGAAATTGACAAACGGCACTCAAAAGACGCCCTGATTGCACCTTCGGAAATAACCTTTGAAGTTTTTACCCTGTGCACCTGTACTTCAAATACAAAAATCGTTTTAGTTTGCTAATCCTCTTTTGAAAAATAAATACTTTACTGTGAATGAAAACTATTCATACTACTAAAACATCAGAAAGTGCAAATATTTTTAAAACAATTATTTTTTTTCTCTTCCTACTGCTCGATAGATAATTGAAAAGTTCTAAGTGCGCCACCGCCCACCTTAAGAAACACTGCATTTATCCAATTATAAACTTTTCATTAGTTGATAAAGCGGTTTGTTAAATAAACCCGATGATAAGAAGAGTAATTACTGATGCTGTATTTCTAGTGGCATCATGTCGTTTAGAGTTTCAGAAAATTCTTAGAAATATGTTAAAGAGGTATAGTTCTTTTTTAAAAAGCTGTGACTTCTTATTAAATACTTAGTTGAATTCGTCTTGAAATGTCATGCATAATTAATGCTATAGGTGGAAGATTTGCTCTATTACTCCATTTTTTTAAATTGAATGTCTAAATGTAAATGAAGAAATCGTAAGCTGTGTAATATATATACCATATAATTTATGCTATTTTTTATTAAGTTTACTCTTTTTGTATATATATGCAAAAATCGTAAACAAATAAAACAAAAATAGTATATGTATATATATACTAAAATTACGCGAGTGGAAATATTACATATAAATGATACTGTGTGCTCCCGATGAAACAGATTGTGTGGCGATTGATTAATTTTCCTGAAGTTAAGTGAAGAAGTAACATAGCTTTCATGATATAAAATTCATGCCTGATCATTATTACGCAACATTTTTATATCATGAAAGATTATTAAAAGTAGTCCTCGTATTATGAATTTATATGCTCTAATTACGCAGGTTAAAATAATAAGGGTTTTATTTAATAAATCTTATTACTAGATTATTTGATTTGATTTGATAATGAGATCAAAATAAAACATCATTGTATTCACATTAGTATACGAAACAGAAGAAACAAAAGTATTTATGGAACGGAAACATTGAGCATAGCTTTGTATATATTCTGGAGAATGATATGAAGCTTGATTTGTATTAAAAAAACTTTTCATTTATTTTATTTTGGATTTTAGACATTTTTTTGTAATCTTTAGTCATAAAAAAAATATAAGCACAATTTTAATTTTTTCCTAGAAATTCTGATTTTGATTTTTGTTATCAAATCAAAAATGTGGTATATTTAGCAAATTTCATTTCTTTGTTAGCGTAAAATAGTTAAATTTTGTATCTCTAATGATATCAATACCGTATTTGCTCACATATTTGATCTCCTAGTTTATTTCAATGTATGATTTAAAAATTTCTGATTAATTGAAACGATGTAAAATGTATGCCCAAATAGAAAAATACTTTGTGTAAGTAAAAAGAATACTAAGAAATGGAAAATGGAACGTCTTTAGAAATACATAATATACTAATATCGGAGTGTCTTCAATCAGAGTGTTTTTAATGTGCTATGTTAATCTTTCAAACCATTAGAAACAGTATATAACACATGTTTTTCCTTCCGATTTTCAGGCCGTAAAATTAATAGGGGGGACAGATACGCGAATAAATACAGTATCTATTTATTTGCATTACTAATGTGAGTTTTGATAATATATTAAGGAATTAATTTATGCTATTTTTTTACTAAGTCTATGTGAAAACAGTGCAACTCTCTTTTATTTTCAAAACTACTCTGAAAAAGGGTAAATATATTTCCAACAGGTAAAAATAAATAAATTAATAATGTATATTAATTCTTGGAATGACCTACTTCATGAACAACTTAATTGACTTGAAACCAACTTTATTTGATTTGTCCAAATTATTTGTAGTTTATAAAGCACCTTTTCTTTCACTGTGCTGTAAATTCGAAGATGTTAATGGGTTTAGAATAATATCTCAGATTATTACCTTAAAATCTGCTCGAGAGGTTAACATCACGTTATTAAATGAATATTTCTTTATTCATTTCTTTAATTCTGAAAATTTATTTTAGAGGCTGAATAATCCGACGCAAAAGTAGTAAATTTAATATTCTGAAGCTCGTGAAAAGTCAATAAAAGTTTGTTTAAATCATTTCATTTTTCATATATTTCGTCTTTTATAAATCATGAAATAAAATTTCGTTTATATTTCAATTTATTGATTAGAAATCAGTGATCAGAGTTCGTAAGTCATAGATGTAATAATGATGCGGCATCTCTAGCTGTGATGTTATAATAAAATTAAGTACAAAAGACATGCAGTGTAACGATCAATGATTCAGCGACAGATCTAAATACAGAGATGTCGCATTATCTTCGAAAATAAGAATTATATATTACCTCTACCGCTGTAAACTGGCAGAAGTCCTTTTCTGTTCATCTGCAACGTGTATACTAGCCCTTTCACTTAAAAAGTTCTCCACGAAAGTATCCCTTCCTTTAGCCCTAGTATACTTTGCCATAACCAACTAAAGCAAACCAAATTTTTTCATTTCTGTCAAGAATAGTTCAATTACATTTCAGACTTCAAGCACTACAAATGCTCATTCACATGTATTAGTTTCATAAGTCGCACATCTGTTTTGCAGCGATTAAAAAACACTTTGTTACTCTGATTTTGTTAAATTGCGTATAACTGCTTCTGTCTGGTATCAGGGCTGATTTCTAAATCAAATTCACAAAAATTTAATACTCCACCTGAATGCAGAATTTAAGAGAAATAAATTGCTTTCTATAAGCTTTTGCTTAGCTGATTTTTGGTGTTTGTCGCTAAGGTCAAAAGGCTATCATCGATTTCTAAACAACTTAACAATGAGTTCAAAATTTGTGCACACAGTCTTTGTTAGCGATACTATTATGTGGTGCAGCAGTTGCTTCATATTCGGATTTATATATATTTTTTAATTTAATAGCTAAAATGTTACTTTTTCCATATCAGTGTTTAAGAACATAATAAAAATCTCGAAATTTTACTGTTTGCACCATCGGATAAAGCGGAAAAAATCTTTTAAATAAAGTTTATTTGAGAATTTGACGTAATATCTGATTTTTTTCCAAACTTGGTAGAATGTTTACACCTATGACATGACATAATTGTTGGAAGTAAAAGAGTGAAAGAGTGATTATTCATTGCTGAAAATTTAATTTTCGAATAATAGTTTATAGTAATAGAACTTTAATTTTCGAATATTAGTCGAACAATTTAATTGATATCTTATCACTGAGAATAAAAAGATGAAACATAAAAAATAAACTTTTATTTAAAACTCATAAAACCATTAATGAAATAAAAGGAGAAAAATAATTTGTGATATAACTTGTTTTCTTAAGGTATTAAGAAAACAACTTAACAAACTTAACTTAACAAAAGTTTAAAAAATTTTTGTTACAATATTCATTTGCAAATTTATCTTACGAATAATAAAAGTGTGGGAGACTAAATATTGAATAACCGAAATATACTGTAAAAGTTATGAACCATTATTTATCTAGGAAACCCTAGCTTTTATTACTCATATATAAAATTACAGATGATTTTTGTAAGCATGATTACTAAATCTCTTACTCTCATTAAAGTAGATGGTAAATTATTTCTCATCTTTTAGTTTATTAAAACTTTTATGCATTTTAAATACAGAAGTACTTAGAAAACCTTTTATTTTTAATTAATGAAGCAATTTCATCTACATTTCAATGCCAGTAAGATTTTTCCTTATAAAACACATAACCTACTTACTAAAACCTAACTAAAATAAACAATGCAACATGAACTAATAATATTTTTTTATCTTTCATAAAGGAAGCCTAATGCGCATTGATTTTGTAATCATACCCGTTGCAGAGCTTGGTAATAATACTGTCTCAGAAGTTCATAGAATAACATACAGAATAACATCCCGTAGATCATTTAGTGAATACCTAGGTGAAAGGAGAATTTTCCTGAAAGATCTGAAGGAGAGATGGCTGGCTGCCAGCTTATCATGAGTTCCAGTCACGAAATCGGTGTGTGACCGCCATTGACGACTTCGCGACTGGAATTCTGATAACTATCCGTAGAATGTATGGCAATGTCATCCTCACAATCCTCGAAGCACTGAAGCCTTTGGCAGCTTTCCTTTCATCTTCTTGTGAATGGATATTTTTAGGAATATATACAGGCTGTTGCATGAAAGTGAATACGCTTAAAGAAAAGATGAACTGTGCTGAAATTTCGAATATTATAAATTCTTGGAATTTAAAAATATTCTTACAACGCTAAATTTAAATATTCGGATTGTAAATTATGTATTTCCTAACATATCTGTTCCCTCCCTTTTTTTACTAATTCCATCATCAAAATTCGAGATGGCAAAATTATGCGAGTAATATGATTTCCGAAGAACGTAATTACAGTAACAGCAAATCAAAAGTATTCATGAATAAATTACCTGTAACTGTCGCAGATTTATTTCGTTAAAGAACCCTACATTTCAATAAGAATACATAATAATGCTAACATTGCAATATCTGGCGGATATTGAGTCGGAGCGTGACGTGTCTGGCTCAAGTATTTTGTAAAGCCCCAGGGACACCTGGTATAAATCAGTTTTGACCTCAGTTCCCAAGACAGCTATCGGAGGAAAGGGGGAGAAGGGGGCTAGCAAAAGATCTAGATTTCGAAACATCGAATACATCAGCAGTAGATAACGGTATGATGATCTGGGATGTAAATAACAGATGTAAGGTGAAATCACATGTTTAGAAAACTTACTCTTAAGTGCTTTAGTTAGCACTTGCTACATCAGGATAGCTTAACGAAAAATATGCACAAAATATATTTAAAGTAATAAATGCAATGTAAAATAAAATGGATGAGAAGCTAAAATAAAAATGCAAATAGAAATTGAATACTATGAATAAACATAAAAACAACCAATACTATTTACAAATAAATTAGCCTTCAGAGTAAAATCTATGTATAATAGAAGATGAAAAAATATTTATAAAATTTTCAGAACCTAGCGATAAAAGGCCAGGGGAGAAAATGCACAAAGAAATAGGTCACATAAGTTCTTCCCCCAACTGTCATAATTATTTAAATAATTTTCAAGAGTGAATACAGCATTTTTTTTATTTATATCACACCTTAAAGACATTGTTAAGGACAAAGTATAAGAAATACAATTTTCAACGAAGTTAGAAGTATTAAACAAAGATTAAATATAAAACAAAGTTGAGGAGCAATAATAAATCACTGGCTTGCTTCACACCAAAAGAATATCTATTTACGTTTTATATAATTTACTTTTTTAAGTTTTAATACGTTTCATAAAATTCTGTAAATAATTATTTACTACAGTCATTTGAGTGTTCTGTTTCTATCTGCAGTTTTTAATTTTAAAAGCTGTTGCGTTCAAAATTAGTATTCCTAGATCTAAAAGACTATTTAGAAGGTATTTAAAATTAAAGTGTCTATATTCAAAGTCTTTTAGGGTTCAGTAAAGTGTCTCGATATAGATGCCGAATTTAATATGCCATATAAAATAATTTATTTTCTGAAAATGGAAAATACTTTTACATACTTGTAAAATGAATGTGTTCCGGTTTAAGATTAAAAATGATATCTGGCATATGAGCTCAAAGGCTAGCTCTTGCAGAACCGAATTCTCTCGATGAAATTCTCAATCCCTTTATCATATATCTACGAACTGAGGTGGCTCATGACGCATTGAATTTTCTCTTTAGGTTCGTACGTTGTTAATCTGTCTAGAGTTTCTAGGATGATACGTTTGGATATTTTGGAACTCGCCTACTGAGCTGGGTTATTAATGATACATTCAATTTTCTTTCCATGCAGTTCCTTTACTTCATTTGTTGTTATCATTTCTAGAATTTTTGGATTCTAACTTGGATTTTTCGGGCCTTGCAATGACATTGGCACGCACAACCGCGATGTTTTCAAGCGATCGGTTGAATCAAGAGCGTGGTGATTTCATGTCTACTGTCGAACCTGGGTTCTCAAATGTCTTCATGAGCATGCGAAATGTTGTTTCATTAGGTGGGCGTTCACTTCCATAGATTGCACAAAACATCCTAATAGTTTGTGCATAACACTGACCATACCTTTAATGACTTTTCGCAATCAAAGCTTAATGTTTCTTTGCATAATTCTTCATGTCGACTAAGCTAAAACTAAGATGCGAAAAGAACGGACAGTGCCAGGTCAAATTAAACGCAAAATTCTTCAATTGGAGCATTTCCCGGTTTTAAATGTTTAAAAATATTTTCCATTTTTTAAAAATAAAGTACATATTTTTTTGGGGGGGAGGACATTGGATCTTTAGCTTTTGTTGGGATACCCTTTTATTTAGTTAGGCGCAGCTGAACTTGGAATACCTACATTTTTGTCAGTGAGGGTAAAATGTGAGACGTTTATTTATACTATAAGTTGAAAAGTTGCAATTTACTGTAAAAAAAACATACAAGAGTACCTGAAGAATGTTTCATTGCAGTATGTAATGCAAGAATTCAAAGGCATTCTTCCTATGTATCCAGTGCATCCTACTAACCAGTGTAACGTCTCGAATACGTTGTTCAGCCTCAGATAAACCTTAAAGAATATATTTTCCTCCCGTTCTCTAAACCATTATCTTGTAAACAGTATGTAAATTTTATGATTTAGAATTTTCATAATTGCATATATTCTGTAAAAAGTTCCTATAGTACGTGGTATAATATGCGATTCTATGAAATCGATCTAAATAATCCAATAACTTATTCAGTACAGTTTTTTAGTTTATACAGAGGCTGTTCGCACATTTTTTAGACAAATTTGGTAAGCGGTAATAAAAATCGTTTGCAGCAAAAGAAGTAATTGCAATTGTACTATGTTTTTAAAAATCACAATTGTAGTCTATGGCTTGAAAGTTTTGTTTTTATTCAAAATGGTGAATTTAACAAAGCAGTGGTTTGAAGGCTACATTTACGCCCTTTCCGAAGAGAAATATGCATACTCCGTTATCCAAAAACGATGTGAAAGTCATGATTTTGTGATATTTAAAGCGTTGATAAGTAATATCATCAACGAGAAAGGAAAAAAAAACCCGTCAAATTGGAGCCTCAAGAGGGACAAAAATTCCAAACAAGTATCCAAGGAAAAAACGGACATCTTCGACTATTGCAAAGATACGTTGTTTAATGTTAAATGAAAATCCCCCTAGTAAAAGGACAGTTGCAAAATCATTAAAATGCTCGGTGTTCACTGCAAACAAAATGATAAACGTTGATTTAAATCTTAAAAAAGCGAAAAAACGCAATGTACATCATCTTCTTCCAAAGCATATCGCTCTACGCTGCAGAATTCCATATGAGAAACACTTATCCAAAGAAAAATGGAAAGACAATTGTCACAATAGATGAAGCATAGGTGTATTTAAATGATTGTAACAAAAAAGAGCCATTTATTATCATAAAAGGGGAGAAAAAAATTTAATTACATGGTTTAAAGAATCGAAAGAAAGTTTTTCTAAGGGTTTTATGATTGTTGCTGGTTTTTCTTATAATGGCAAGTTAAAAATAAAGAGAGTGCAACAAAATGTCAAGATTAACTCCAAATACTATCAGGAACATATTTTATCGCCAATTTTTCTGAATGAAATACCATCGCTTTACCCACAATGCCATCAATCTGTGAGACTCCATCAGGACAAAGCTAGCAATCACACATCAAAATCCACTGTAAATTTCCTAAAAGAAATGGAACAAAAAACTGGTATCAAGGCCATACCCTTCACTGATATCCCTACTAAATCTCCCGATGTGTCACCTATGGATTTTTGTGCTTTCGGACTTTTAAAAACTGCATTATCCAAACGTTGTCCCAAAACCCTAACAGGACTCTGGAAAGCTGTTCGGGAGGAATGGGATAGAATACCTCTTCTGACACTTCAAAAGGCATTATTATCCTGGAAATTGCGGTGTCGAAAGATAGTTCAGAATAAGGGATGTCAAATTGGACATTTAAAACACAAGAATTTTATGTGATTTAGTTTTGTGAATACAATATACATCGTCTAAAAAATGTGCGAACAGCCTCTGTAGCGTGCTTTTCACTTGTAGTATCATTTCCTATGTTTTTTCTTCAAGGGCTTTGTATGCCCATATAACTCAACAACATTTGTTAAAACTATGTCTCCTGTCCAACCTCCCCGAGTTTCACCGTGTAGCATAAATGGTAGATTTTTATTTCCAGACATGCAAGCTTAAGGGTAATAACAGACCTGGTGTCTACATGGGAATGCAGAGGGGCAGAGGCTAGGATCCAAAAGTCTCTTGTACCTCGTGATATTACGTTT
>KK117495.1:277908-297980 GCA_000611955.2 Stegodyphus mimosarum
CAAAATCTCACAGTTATAGTATTAGTATAATAATGAACAATATATTTTAAGAAGGTGTTGTAAATAAGTAGAAATAGACGTTGAAATTTGTAAGCAGTTTTTAATATAATGATGAGCTAAGACATAAACTTTTGATAAATAGACAAGTTTGTTTTTGTTTTTTTTATTTCGGTACAAAATTAAATTCATATTCCTTACATTTGATATAATAGCAGAGGTTTCTTTGCGTCACAGAATAAAGCGAAATGACCATACATTTAAGACGTTTAATAGATCAATTAAATATAAATCTAAATTGTGCTTGTAATTATCTTTTAATTTATGATACTCATCCAAAGATATCTCTTGGAACAAATTGACATCATCTTCTCGAAAGCCTTCTAATAAGGTTTTTAATTATCTTGTCTTAACTGAACTCTGTTAATAACAAAGTAAAACAAAAGTCGTTTGTCATACACAGAGATTAAACTGAGTCCCTATCATACCTTTCCATTGTCGTCACAGGCATGACTTTGAAAATTCGTTTTTCTTAAGCTTCAATAATGTGAGGGAGTAATGGAGACTGAAAGTAAATTAAATATGGCGAAATAAGACGGTTTTAATTATTTTACTATAAGCTTTTATTTAGTTCAATCATGATGCTTCACTGTAGTTAGAATTTTATCATCAAGTTTTACATATTTTCTAAGAAGCTATCGAGGTCAAATTTCGTACATTAGCTGCACATCGATGACAAAGCAGTGTGGTAAAGGGATTTTTTCAGAATTCAAAGTTTTTTTTAATTTGATGTTTAAACAATTGTTGCGCATATTTTCTTTAACGAACATCCATCGTTCCGAATTGTTCCGAAGGTTAGTATTAATGAGCGGTGAGTCAGAAGAAAAATAATTATTCATTTTAAGGAGCGAAACGGTTCTCATTCGATTCTATAAACGAGAGGTTTTTCCCATCTCTAAATGAAAGGAGATCCTTTATCATTTCCTTGTACTGCAGAATTTTTTCCAGGTTCGAGAAAAAAAATACTTGATTATTTTTATACAAGGCAAAATTTCCATGTAGCGAAGAAAAAGTAGTACTTTTTTTAAAGAGTCATTCAAAGAATTTTTTACATGCAACAAGACTTTTTCCCTCTTTACTATAGAACTGAGCTTCCTAAACTATGTTCCTCAAACATTCACTAAATAGTTCGCAAACGTTTATAAAACTAAGGTCAGAGAACGTAGTCCTACATTGTTTGACTGTTATTTATTTAGCATATAAACTCTCAGACAAAAAAACGACGCCAAGAAGGAGTTATCTGAATGGGACGACAATCGATAGAAGTGATGTGCATGTACAGAAAAACAAATGATTAGAGTTTGAGAAAAATTGGATGATTTATTGAAGTGATAGAGCTTTACAAAGTGAAAAAGTCAGTAACGGGTTTGTCCACTCTGGCCCTTATGCAAGCAGTTATTCGGCTTGGCATCGATTGATAGAGGTTGCGGATGTCCTCCTGAGGGATATCGTGCCAAATTCCGTCCAACTGGCGTGTTAGATCGTCAACATCCCGAACTGGTTGGAGGGCCTTGCCCATAATACTCCAAACGTGCTCAATAGGAGGGAGATCCGGCAACCTTGCTGGCCAAGGTAATGTTCGGCAAGCACTAAGGCAAGCAGTAGAAACATGTGCACTGTTGTTGCAGGCATTATCTCGCTGAAATGTAAGCCCATGATGGCGTGACATGAAGGGCAACACAACGAGCTTTAGAACTTCGTCGATGTACCGCTGTGCTGTAAGGTTGCGACGATGACAACCAAAGGGGTCCTACTATGAAACGAAATGGCACCCCAGACCATCACTCCTGGTTGTCGGCCTGTCTGCCGGAAGATAGTCAGGTTGGTATCATACCGCTGTCGGGGCGTCTCCAGACTTGCCTTCGTTGGTCATCGGGGCTCAGTTCAAAGCGGGACTCATCAGTGAAGACTATTCTACTTCAGTCAGTGACATTCGAGTGCGAATGAGCCCGACACCACTGCAAACAGACTTGACGTTGTACAGAAGTCAATCGTAGTCGGAGCAATGGGCGCCGTGACCTCAGCCCCCTTTATGTGAGCCGTCTATGAACGGTCCTTGCGGTCACTGAAGTACTAGTTGCGCCTACAATCGATGATAATGATGCATCTGGGGCTGTGAGTGCCGCTCTGATGATTGCTCGGTCTTCATGTTCTGTCGTTTCTCTAGGGCTACTGCTTCCTTCTTGACGCTGTGTGCGGCCATGGTTCCCCCATTCCTGCCAACATCGTCTAATAGTGGCATCGCTCCTGCTCAAATGTCGAGCTATTCGCCAATAAGGCCAACCGGCTTCTGATCCCAACTACATGACCTCTCTCAAATTCTGACATCTGCGCATATCGTTCGCGCACCTGTATGCGAGGCATAGTTACTGTCTACCACAGTACACGGAATGAAATTCGTGAAGAATGAGCTGGACCTGAAATCGTAATTTCTCCTCTTAAATATCCTGCCAGATGCGCTGTAGCGAGAACCGTTCATTCATTGGCAGCCAAAATGTAAAATTTTGCATTTTCCGTCGAAACTTGTATGCGTATCAGTTTGTATCCAATTTGCTTTTTATCTTCTCGTTGCGTCGTGATGCGTCGTTTTTTTTCTCTAAGAGTGTATATTTAGTAAGTGTACTGAAATAAAATTTAGTTACAAGGAAGACACATTTTCATTTGTAATATAACGAATAAACTTGCACCTTTCAAATAAACACTGATATTCTGAATTTCTTCTCCAGAACAGCGTAAGTCCCATCTTAATTGACATTTCAAATGCAGTTAAGATAGGAAGCAAATTTAACAATGAAAATATCATAAAATCAACATGATTTGCAGTTATCCCTTAATTACTAGTATTTCCCACAGTTCCAGAAAGACAATTCTTGGATTCGAAAGTCTGTTATGATGACAGCTAAGCCAATGAACGGAGCTGAATTCTGAAAATTAATTCATATTGTACATTCCGGCACAAAATAAAAATTTTAAAAAACTACAGTTAAACAAATTTTTGTTAAAGTTTGACAAAAGAGTCTCTAAACTTGTAAGGTTTTAGTTAAACTAACCAAGTTTATTTTAATTTAAATCTTTTCTATCTCCTCTCTGCTTCAACTTCCTGTCAGAAGAAGCGCGCGTTTTTAGCTTATGCTAATTTTTTGAAGTTCAGCCAAGCACTATTTAAGACAGAGGTAGAAACCTCTCGGTGTGTGAGAGCTTTGCCTCAGATCACGGTCACGCTGCTCAACGTTCGCCTGACCAGCTAGCAGTTTAAATTTATAAGCCATAGTGCTTACTACGTGATTGCTTTGTAAAATAAATTAAAGTGCGGTAGTATTTAGTATACCTTGCTACGCACCCTTTTCGGTAGAGGCCAACTTCCGCGAATTGCTCTGCGAAGCAACGTTTAATTTAAGTTCTATTTTAATTCATTTAAATTTATTTGATTGTTAAGTTTGACCAAAGTGTGGTCTGTTACGTTCTGTATCTCTCCCGAATTGGGAGGTTTGTTATTAATAGTGAATTAATAAAAGAGGATTCCAAATCCCTTCACGTGCAGTTATTCTCCAGCCCAGCAGTTACATCAGAACATAGCGTACCTTCCGCTCCCTGTTCCAGTTCAGGACTTAGAACGTAAGGATAAGAACCCTTTACAGAATTTACTATGTTCTCAAAGAATACACACAGAATGCTAAGTCCTGATAAACTTACCAAAACGAGCTATTCATACGATGCTTTTACAATAACGTATGAGGTAGTATTTTCGCATCATGTTACAACAGAATTCAGATATGGAAACCGACTTGATGCTGCATCTGATATAAAAATTCAGGTTTCTAACATTGTGCCTGACATTCAAAGAAATTCAAGTTTGGAGAATCGAACACGGTGGAAGCACTGGAAATTACAAGTAGTTAAACTTCTTTTACATTACTTGTTTCAATTACACAGTCCAGTCACATTAATGTGACCATCTGTCAAAAGCCAGAATAACCACCTTTCGCAGAGCGGACTGCTGCGAGACGTGCAGGAAGAGAGTCACATAGGTCCCTGAAGGTGTTCTCTGGGATGTTGAGCCATGCCGACTCTAATGCCGTGGCCAGCTGCGCTAGATTACGCGGTTGAGGATCCATGGCGCGAACAACTCGATCGAGATGGTCCCACAGATGCTCGATTGGGTTTAAGTCAGGTGAGTTTGCTGGCCAGGGGAGGACGGTAAACTCATCCTGGTGCTCTTCGAACCACGCACGTACACTGGCAGCTGTATGGCACCTCGCATTGTCCTGCTGGAAGATGCCATCATCCTGAGGAAAAACAATGCGCATGTAGGGGTGAACATGGTCCGCAAGGACAGATGCGTACTTGTATTGATCCATTGTGCCTTCCACAATGATCAGTGAACCTAGAGAATGCCAGGAAAACATTCCCCAGACCATAATGCTCCCGCCTCCAGCTTGGACCGTTCCGGCAATGGTTGCAGGGTGGTTCCTTTCAGAGGTTTCACGCCTTATACGCCAACGTCCATCTGTCCGATGGAGCATAAAACGCGATTCATCCGAAAACGCAACCTGTCGCCACTCAGTGGACGTCCAGCTGCTGTACTGGCGTGCAAATTCTAGCCTTCGCCGTCGATGAACAGCAGTCAGCATAGGTGCACGAACCAGGCGTCTGCTTCGGAGGCCCAGACGCAGCAATGTTCGCTGAATAGTACTTTGGGAGACACTTTTGGTAGCCCCTTGGTTCATTTTGGTGGTCAGTTGCTCAACGGTAGCCCGTCTATCTGCCCGAGCGCATCTCCGCAACCGTCGTTCGCCTCTGTCATCTATGGCCCGTGGTGCACCACATTTGCCACGTCGCTGATTTTGGACAGTCCCATTTTGCCATGCACGGTACACTTTTACCACGGCGGCACGCGAACAGTTCACAAACTCAGCCGTTTCGGAAATGCTTCCACCCTTGGCCCGAAAGCCAATGATCATGCCCTTTTGGAAGTCGGATAAATCGCTTCGTTTCTGCATTACGCCAACGATTGAAATGTTTTCCGAAGCCCTCACACACCCTTTATATACGCTCAACTGCACTGTGCTGCCACCTGCCTTCTGTGATTGGTTATTTAACTCTGACATGGAAAGTACGTGGTGGTCACATTAATGTGACTGGACTGTGTAATTAGTTTTATGCGTAATTTTTTGTAATATAAAAAACTGAAAAACGTTTGTTTTATGAATAAGTTTTAAAAATTGGAATAAATGTTTGTTTCGTTTATCTAATACATCTGTGTTATCATTTATTATAACTAAAATCTGAAATTTATTGTAGTTTTCCTTAAAAATTTTAGAAGTTCAGTGATGAGAAAAGTCTTCAACGATGAGGTTGGGTTTTGATTTGTTTGGTTTATTTATATATGGCAAAAGATGCGATGGCTGTCTCGTCGGAGGTGAAGGATGCTTTCATGGAAGATTTTCTTAGGGAAACTGGCTCGTATACAAAAGGGGAAAAGCGCGAAGCGCCTATACAGTCAGCCCTTCGCTACCAGCGTCCAGCGACTTGGTCCGCTCGTGGTCTGGAAAAGCGTTCCGGAAACAATGATATAGAAGTATTGAACAGGGCTGACAAGTATTAACGGAATTATTTTATCAAATAGTTGAATAGGAAAATAACTATGCGACCAATTAGCGCTTGAAATGTTTTGCTGTTAAGCATTATCTAATTCATTATAGAGAATCAGAATTGGGAAAGCGGTTAACGGAGTAACAGTTAGAATGTAAGAGCGTGAGCTCCGATAATTCAGCTGAAATTGCATTCATGGCTGAAAACTGACTGATTTGAATTCTAATTGAACAAGCATCTTCTAATGAAGTTAAAATTGGATCCTTGTAATTATTAGATGTTCTTAATCAAGCTTACTCATAGCTACGATGGCTGAGATAGCTTTCCATGTATGTTGGAAGTACTATTTTAACACACTGTATTCAGGTCCGAGTCAGAGCAACCTGTTCGTTCGCCAAGATACGCACTCTAAACTGATCTACTAGGTTAGCGACCGCTCCACCGTTGGTAGGCCGCGATTGTAAAAACTCATTAAAAATGACGAATGTTATGCACAAACTGTGCAATCTTTAGTCGTAACCTAATGAAAAACAGTTCGCAGGTTGATAAAGAAATTCTAAGAACCAGAGTCGACAGCAGACATTAAATAACCGTTCTCTCAATCCAGCAAATCCAATAAAAACATTGTTATTGTGCTTGATAATGCTATTGGAAGCCTTGAAAAATCCGAACTTAGAAGCCAGAAATTTCAGAAAGTTTAACAAAAAGCGAACTTGAAGCAATTGAATCGAAAGGAAACTGAATGTATCATTCTAAAAATAAAATATTCTACTGGGCGTCCAATGCTATTAAATTCCAATTAATTCCAATGCTTTTGTTGGAACACCTAATATATGTATTTTACTGTTCTCTTCTATATATAAAAGAATGATGTTGATTGAAATTTACAATTGAATATATTATAATCGCTAGCTGCATATAATTACTGATGGGTTTCTCTTGGCTGGCTACAAACATTAATCAGAAATTTAATAAGCCATGAAATGTCTAATAATCTGTAATCCGTGCTAATCCGTAATGTCTAATAATCCGTACTCGATTAATTAAATATACCTCCACTTACGAGCATTTTCCATAACATTATGCAGCTGCTGGTATACGTGATTAGGTAGAAATAAGTGTCCGTATAATATCATGATAGAGTTTCCTGGTTTTCAAAAACCTCCCACATATTATCTGTTCCATTTGCCATCTTAAAAATAATTGTTCTTCTTCGACACATCGGCGGAATTTTGTAAACTTTTCTACACTTATTAAAAGTGTTTGTGTTTCCTACATATAGCAAATGTCACCTTAACTCTAATTTAATTTTAAGTGACACATAATGTATTTTTCATATTGTTTGGCCAAAGAAGTACGTCTGTAAGATAAAAAATTAATACACCCTTTTCGATGATTTGCGACTGCTGATAGCGTTTTGTCACCTAGACCGTTGTACGTGTATAGGCATTCTACTCAAAACACTAAGTAACAAATTAAACATTTGTTCAGTTTACAAGTAAGATTTAATAAATGGAAAAGAAAGAACCAAAGAACTAAAATTTGGCAAAAGATTGGATTAGTTACTGACTCTGATCCTTAACCTGTCGAAGAAAGAGGAAGTCCGTACATATTTTCTAACTTAAACATAAAATGACTTGATTTAATGCTGTAAAGTCTCCTTACGCTAAAGAAGCAGAAAACGAGCAAAGCAAAATAATTCTCATCGAAATTCGACTTCGTCTTCAAATCCTAATTAATGTTGCTAACCTCTTTCACGACGGAGTACACACCCACATAGAAGAAATTTAACCTGATCCTTACATTCTCTTCCAGTTTAAGACAGCTGAAAGAGACATTAGATCCACTCATATGAACTCAGGTAGTGACGAATTTTCACTCACTACATTTTATTTTACATGCCACATGAGAATCTGTAAAATCCTTTTGGGAATGAGGAACGTGAAAAATAAACCACATTTTCTCCGGAATACGAACCACGGATCTTTCACAGATAGTAGTTGAATTTACACATTATCACAAAGTTAAGAATTACCACATATAGGTAAGCAAGCGATAAAAGCGGTGATTCTTTGCAAAATCAAATACATTTATACATATTAATCATGTTGCCAAAATGTAAAGTATCAGTTGTCAAATTTTAGATTTAGAAAATAAACTAAAAGGACTATATCATAAAAAATTACTGACGAAATTGGCAATGACAGCTCATTGTAATTAAAATTCAGAATAGTATTAGCTTTAATCATTATATCTCATCGTCGACTGCTGGATTTCTTACTCGAATTAACTAGTATAAATATAAATTGTGGAAAAAGTTATCTCTGAAAACTCGACTCGGATCCAGAACAATGTGTTACGGGGTGAGTCGTGCGAAACTAATACTAGAAACATTCGTGCAAAATTAATATCAGACTTTCTTTGTAATTATGTTAAGCGGGTTTGGAGGTGAGGAATTTTTGTTTACTTTAAGGTTTCTGTACTAAGCATACTTATTACAGAATTAGCTATAAGAGATTTTGGGAATGACGAATGCGAAAACAATCAACTATGCGCTCTGTGGAATTAAGTATAAACATCTTTTGTCACTACCATATGCTGATAAGTTAATTGATGATTTAAATTTTCATTAAAGAAACTAAAAACTTCCCATCCAAATTGATTATGTGTGTTTTCAGTCTCTTAAGTTGTAGCTCAGCGAATTTCGTAATGCAGTAGTAAGAAGCTACAAGTAAAACCGAACTCAAAAATTTTGTCGCCCGTTTCTAATCCAGTTAGTTTCTCCGGTTAGTTTTTCATTTCCCTTCTCTGCAAACTAGGAAGACTATTGTGTTAAAACGTATACCCTACGGTGTCTACATCCTATTAACATCTAAAAAAAGGCATTTATCACTCAGCTAGTAAAAACGGAACAGAACAAATGTATTCCTTTTTGCACGTCTATATACACGTGACAGAGCATTTTTTTTACTCTAAAGGGGCTTTGTCCTTGAAGAATTGTTGTTTTCGTTTTGCAATTCTGCGCTGGAAACATTAAAAGTCTGAATCACTTTTCAAACTGTTGCCACCAAATATTGTAACCCTGTAATATATTTAAATAAATTAAATAATGAAGAATCCGCATAAATGTATGTATATTTCTCCAAATGTGATAAAAAACGATACCTAGAGCCATCCAATTTTGAATAACGTACGTTTCCACCCGAATATGCGCATCTGGAAGACCGAATTTGGAATTTGTATTATTATCTATTTCATATTCTGTAAAACTGTAACGAATGTTTGATGAACAAACTCAAACAATTTAAAAGCGAGCAATGACAACCTTTACGGGCAAAAATACATTCACTTCCAAAAGTTAAGCAAGGAGGAAAAAAAAGCTAATTTCTGGAAGCCAATCAGAATTGAAGAGGATGCAATTCGCTGCAGAGGTAGATGGAACTATGCAAATATCTTAGGTAACAGCCAATCGCGCTTTCATGTCAAGCAATATGCAAAAAAGGCAGTCTTATAAGAAACCAGCTTTATGAAGGGTTACAGAAGTTGATTGTAAGTGCTGATAGAAGGTGTTTAAAACTTTCGTACAGTTTGATTTCAAGACATACGTGTTTCTATGACTTCCAGAAGACGAATGAAAGATTCTGAGCGCTGGCGTGCTGTGGAGCGCACTGAAGCAGAACAGTCGATCACAGATACTGCTCTTTTCTTCGGCGTTCATCATTCTGTAATTTCACGTTTATGGAAACAATTCCAAACCACACACACAGTTGTCCGAAGGCCCGTAGCCGGTCGCCCAAGGGTTACAACCCCAGCGGAAAATCGATATATTGCTATTGTAGCTAAGCGAAATCGCAGAGCGACCTCCACACGTGTGACATCTATGGTTACAGCGTTCATTGGTAACGCGATATCTGCAGCTACTGTATGCCGAAGGTTATATATGAGTGGACTGTACGCCCGGGTACCACGAGTTTATGTTCTTCTATCCGTCCAATCAAGAGGGGCACGATCACAGTTGTGCCAAGAACATGTCGATTGGAATGTGCCTGACTGGGTGAATGCTATGTTTACTGATGAGTCAAGATTTACTCTGGAGCCGGATGACAGGCTTATAAGGATATGGCGTGAACAACGAACAAGCAATCAGTCCCGAAACATCACGCACTCCGAGGCGAAAGCATTATAGTGTCGGCAGGGATTTCATTAGGAAACTGCACCGACCTGCACATCTTTAAACGGGGTTCTTTGACGGCTGTCCGATATCGAGATGAAGTCTTAGAACACATTGTGCAGATTGTACGCTGCAGCAGTTGGCCCTACTTTGTTATAATGGACGATAAGGCACGTCGGCATAAAGCTGACATCGTCGCTGACTACCTGGAGAGTGAAGTGATTGCGAGTATGGCGTGGCCAGCATATTCGCCCGACCTTAATCCTATTGAAAATCTTTGGAATGCTCTCGGCCGTGCTGTATCTTTACGTTTCCCACCTCCAGCCACTCTTATTGAACTGGAAACTGCTCTACAAGAAGAATGGCGATTGCTTAATTCTGCGGTGGTTGACCACCTAATTGAAAACATGGTCACAATGTGTAAACTTTGTATACAGATGAGGGGGGATCACATACCCTATTAATGTCCTTTTTTCATTTTATGCTGTTTGTTTTCACTTTATACATAATTCTGTTTAAGTTTCGAGTATGTCATTATCTGATAACCTACAAAAATTTAATATTGTTTTCACTTCAGTATATAATTATTGATTTTGTTTTGTGCATAAATATATATGCTACTTACCTGCCGAATTTGGTGTCAATCAAAGCAGTATTTGTTGATTTGTTTTTGTATTTTACATCTTCGTGCTTAACTTTTGTAAGTGAGTGTACCTTTTTATCTAAAGCGCGTGGAACTGTGTATCAGAAATTCTGAAGATGTACTCATTTTTAAATTATTCCGCGACATTGCTGTTGAACTGAATTTTATGGTTTAAGCGCGAAGAACATGATATTTAATAAATAAAGGTAACAGACAAAAGGTTAAAAAATGTCCTTTCGACGTAATTTAAAATCTGAAACCTTTCAGGTTTGTTTTTTTAGTCGAACTCGTGGAAGCAGAAAACTCTTAGCACCGTTGATTGTTAACGGTCGCTTCGATAGGAGGTGGGAAGAGAAAATAAGCTTTGCAGTGAAAACAGGCGGTATTCACATTTGCGCTCAGTTTAATCATATGTTAAGTGTTTGAGGAAATCATATATACGCGGGCAAATCACTGCGTATGTTTTTCTCATCCCGAGGGTACACGAGCGAATCGGGTGTAGTTAACGAGAAGATTCCGTGTTTATCAATGAAACAAATAAATTTAAGGATTATTGATGTTTGTTTAATAAATGGGAAAAAAATCAATTTTTAGTTTCTGACTGTAGTCCTGCAGCTCTACTTCAGAAAAGTGAATCGTAAATAATAAAATAAGCTTTGAGACTGCTACCGTTTTGATGAAGTAATACATTTTATAAAATTTTAAGAATATAAAAGTTTTATTAGAATAAGGCCTATGTGAGCTGTTCCTTAGCTGCTAACAACCTTTTTTTTTTCGGAAAGGGGGTATTATGTAACATGTCAAGTTGTTTTGCGGAAGGGGTCAAAATTCACAGTTGTATGACTAAAATCCCTTTCATCCAATCAGAAGAATGTCGAAAAGTATTGATTAAAGAGTTAGATTTCACATAAGAATTATATTACATTTCAGTAAGTGACAAATCTTAGATTTTAGCCATAGTGTGCGTGAGATTTTGAAACACATTCTTATTCCTTAATCTTTTGTGCTTTAAAAGACCAACCAGCGGTCAGGCGTTAAAATAGCTGAACACTTGTGCTCCAGTTTCAGCGAATGGCCAAAAATTTAGGAAAACATGTATGGTTTTACTTAAAGTCAATGAGAGCCATTATCCTTTGAAACTTTCTCCGTGGAGGCAAGCCTACCTTTAGGCACACAGCTCTCACTTCGTTTGCCATATTCCAAGTAATATGGTTCAATCAAAATGTCACTCAAAATGCATATTTTAGAAATTTTAATTCGTAATCTTAACACGCGTTGCTATATCTAACAATGCTTTGAATGACTCGATTGTAATTTAATTTTAATGATTCTCTGAGTAATTTTGATCATGTGAGGATTTTTATTAGCTTTATTACTTAAGGAAAGGAAACTAATTTTTCGGATTTGCATAGTTTTCTAAGGGGTCCTAAAATTTTTTTGCATATAGTTATTTGCTCAGAAGAATTTTAGTTATATCAACTTTTGTGATATAACAGTGTATGGTCAATCAAATTGAAGTATCTCTCCACAAATAAAAATTTTGCCATCATTTAAATAAAATCGGAGGCTTCCTGCATAAAAAATTATCTTGAACATATAAACTTGTAAGGAATTTCTCCTTTAGCGTGCACCTTCGTCATGTAACTGGAACTACGCCCGGCTAGAGTAGGAAGGCCCTGAGTTCGATCTCGAGGAAAGCTTGTTGACTATTCATGTTACCTGCTTTGAAATAAACATAACAACACTTTTCTCAAATTCTGCAGCTATATATTAAATGTTAAATAGCGTTAATTAAAAACATTTATTTTAGCCATAAATTGACCAAATTATTTTGTAAAATTGTAATAAGCAAAAAAAAAATGTTTAATTTTATATGTTTACAAAATATGCAGAGTATGTTATTACTTAAAGCATGCTATAATTAATTTTATTATAAGGAAAAGATTTTAAAATATTACTCACTAAAAATAAAGAAGATATGTATTAAATTTCTGAAAACAGCTGAAAACGAGAAGAAAGTTATAACTACATTTTTATGGCTTTTTCCTATTTTCGCAGTTAAATAAACAGCATTTTAACTAACGAGTTTTAAATTACCGTTTCCTAGTAACAAGCACAGATGTAAACTCAGTTGAAAATAGCAATTTTAACTGATGAAGGGGGAAATATTTCTTTTTAATAATGCTATTTTAATAATTCTTGAATGCTTGATAACATTTATTTTTTATGTGTAAAACAAATATTAATGTTCCAAGTCTTAAAATAAAATTGCAGTAGATATTTTGCCTGTTCGTAACATAAGAATTTGGTTACAGCCGAAAGCATCGCGAACGAAAACGTCGCGAAGAAAACAACTCAAGGCGAAAACATCGTGGTTCAAAAACTTCGCAGTTTAAAAACATCGTCGTCAAAAATAACGTGATAAAAACAAAGTACCTACAAATCATTGCATGACGACAACATCGCACAAATGCGTTTTTCAAATACCGCACTGACATATTGTATTACTGATTTTCGACGTAATTAACAAAATCGGCATCCAAAACATTTATTACAGGCTATGAATGAAAACGTTAACGACATTTTAAGAATACACGGAAACAAAACAAAATATAATATTCATTAAAACTATAAAATAATATTCATTAAAACTATAAAATAATATTCATTAAAATATAATATTCATTGAAACTGTAATATAATATTCATTAAAACTATATCAGCTTAACAAATGTGAAGGAAAGTAATTTAATAATTAATTAAGCAATTTTTATAAAGGTAACCTCATTCAGTCCTTTATCATCCTTTTTATAAGCATTTTAGACTGTATTCTTCATAAAAAAATATCAGTAAAATTATATAAAAATTTAATTTATTAATGACCCTTGTTACTTAACTATATAAATTTAAAATTCTATTAAGTTCTATAAGTTGCATTTATTTTGTAATCATTTTCAATTTTTAAATGCTTAAGTTTCCTTCTTATTTTTTCAGCAAAAATTTATTATTTCATTCAGAAATATGAAATATAGAATTAAAACAATCTCTCTTTCCTTTTTGCGTTCCCAAATCATTATACGAACAAACATTTACAACTTTTCACACCTGAAGACGTATGTGTGCGATGTTATGGTCACGGGGTGATTTGTAGGTACTTTATTTTTTACCACGATATTTTTGATTGCCATGTTGTTCTTTTGAACCGCTTTATTTTTGACGATGATATTTTGTACAACGATGTTTTAGAACTGCGATGTTTTCTCTTTGCTTTCTTTTCTCCCACGATGTTTTCTCCGCGACGTTTACGTCCGCGATGTTTTCGGAGGACACTGAGAATTTACATCGTTTTAAATTCACTTTTTAGCGAAATTATCATACTAATATGGGCAAATTCAAAGCATTATATATCTTTTCAGTAAGCTATGTGGATAATAGACTTTGCACATAAATTCAAATGCTTTACGAGCGTGATAACTATTTCACGTGGAAATAAAAAATGAGTTAAAATATGTATTGTAAAAAAAGTGAGTTTATTTATTTTTAAAATTTTTTTTATTTTATTAGTCTATTTTATTTTATTTTATTTCCACAGTAATATTTTAAATACCTTACAAAATATAGAAAATTGAGATTTTTGCATATAAAATCAAGTCGAGGTTTACGAAAACAGTTTTATATGAAAATGTAGGATAATTAGAAATATGTTGATAATATTATCTCAAATTTTGTATTTCAATCAAAAATAAAAAATTTGTAGTATCAACACATGCGCATCATTTTAGATGCATTAGCATCTAAAAACAAACTGCATAATCGCTTCAGGTGTACTAATAAACAAACTAACTTTTTTTCGATGATGTTATCTGTATATTTGAAATAATGAAAGCAAAGTCAGAAAAATGACCAGCCGGAGTTTTGATGGTGTGGAATTGTTGATCCATAATGAATAGGAAATTGGAGGCGAAGGCAGATTAAATCTTCACTTTTTATTTCAACTTGTTGTGGCCACAATCAAGTTGGTACATTAAATGTGCCTATACCAAAAAGCTTACATTACATTTTAGATTAATTTTCAGTAAGATAGAAGGAGCAGACAGAAAACACTGCAGCTAGGCTAAAAAGTTGAAAGCAAGTGCGTTATGTTCAGGATGAAATCTTAATTTAGACCGAGTTAGGTTTGGTTCTCAATGCATTTTGATTGGATAGGTAATACTTCTGTAAAATTATTATTGGCTGTTTGAGTTCCATTTACATCACCAGAATTATGTACCTTAGAAATTTTTATTAGTCATATGACATGAATTAATCTAGAAATAACGCATGCAGAGAGAGGTTATTATTTTTAGAATTGAGAAGGAAAATTTATGTTGCTAATCATATCTTTTACGTTTCTTAGATATATATACATAGAGAGAGAGACTTAAAGCACTTAAAGTTAACAGTAAATTGGAGCCAACGCAAGGCAATTCCTCAACAACATTAATAATTGCAACCGTGTATAAGAGGTTAAATACAATATATAAAACAAATCTAAATTAAAATAAGAATTCATAGCAGTTCAAACTCTAAGAATGAAAATGCAAAAGGGAAAAATATACAATATGATAAATATATAAAAATATAAATTATTCTCCTTCTACTGAAACTCCAATTCAGAACTCATCAAGAGCAAATGAATTGAAGCTTCATAAATGTCGATTGATATGTTTCGAAAACGTGTTTCGTTCGTCTGTTTTATTTGAGATCAAAACAGGGAAAAAGGGTTTATTAAATTTAAATCGAATCTCAAATGTACCAGAATGTTTCCTATACCCCTTCAAAACACTTTGAAAAACGAATAAAATATAACATTGTGCCAAATAGACTACTAAAAAAAACCACAAAACTTTACATTATGTAAAAAGACCATTTAAAAAAGTAAAATTAATCTAAAATCATTATATCAAAATTCAAAATTTAAAAGCAAATAAAGAGCAAAACAAATATACTTTAAACTAAATTGTAATTTAAACAACACTCAAAAATTGGGTGGCCGCCGATTATGCTAAATTAAGATTTTAATACCAAGAAAACTTTTTATAAAGATGCTTGAAATAAAATTAAATATGATCCTTTAATCAGCTAAAAACAGGAAACCAATTAGAAACCAAAATTGAAAAAGAAACGAAAATTGACTGAAATCTTAGGACGACCTTCTAACGAAAATATACTTAATTCTTCAGACGACCAAACTGGGTTTCTTGTAGAACTCAAAGCTGCTCTGGAGAGGCAAAAATTGTAACTCTTGGAATAAGTATGCGATAAGGTTCAAAGTGTCCAATAGCAGAACCAAGTGCACTGGTGTGCAAAAATTAAGGACGAGACGGTTTTTTCAATATAACTTTGTACAAAAGCTTTCCAAATCAACACATTTAATACCGTAAGATTCCCAAAATGTAAGGACATGAGTAATGTAAGCAATACTTATTAAAGAGAAATCAGAGGGATAAAAAGAAGCTTTATTGAAAAAGTAGCATGGAGCGCAATGCGACTCAAGGCCGAAACACCCCTGTGATGGGTGTCCAGCAAGAAACATCTGGTCTTTAATAGGGGATATGATCTCCCCTGCCTGCTAGGCAGGTTTCACAGCGTCTGCCCATGCTGAGAATGAGGGTGTCCATGAGTTGTTGAGGCATTGCTGCCCATTCGTCTTGCAGCGCCAATCGAAGCTCCGGAATCGTTACTGGTGGTAAGTACGAGCTGCCAAACGTCTGCCTAGAAAATCCCATACATGCTCGATGGGATTGAGATCCGGAGATCGTGCCGGCCAATCCATACGTTCAATATCCTCACTCTCTAAGAGCTGTTCGGCAGCTACTGTTCGATGACATGGTGCATTGTCGTCCATGAAAAGGAACTGCGGACCCATAGCGCCTCTAAAAAGACGCACATATGGAAGAAGAATCTCGTTACAATAACGGGTCCCGTTGACTGAACCTGCGTCGAAGATGTGAAGGTCTGTACGACTACCAAGTATGATGCCTCCCCAAACGAGAACACCGCCACCTCCATACCTGTCCCTTTCAATGATGTTCGAGGGATGATTGCGGCTTCCCCGCTCTCTCCAGAAGAGTATGCGATGAGAATCGCTAATCAGACTGAGTCTGCTCTCATCTGTAAAGAGTACTCGTCTCCATTCATTGTCTCTCCAATTCCGGTGTTCCCGGCACCACAGAGAACGCCTTATTCGATGGGCAGACGTTACACACCGTACAGGGCGTCGTGCAAACAGACCACCACCGTGCAGTCTTCTGGCCACGGTAAAACGCGATATCGGTCGTCCAGTCGCCTGTGTCGTGTGTCTAGCGATTTCTCCCGCTGTCTGCCGCCTGTTTCTTCTGGCCTGTAAGGCAATATACCGGTCATCTGCGGGTGTGGTTCCTCGTGGACGACCACTACTAAACCCCCGGATAGCTGTTCCTGTAGTTTGAAATTGTCTCCAAAGTCGTGAAACGATGCTGTGAGCAATTCCGAACTCTGCAGCCACACTTGTCACACTGCGGCCTTCCACCAACTTCGCAATGATTCGATCTCGGGTAAAAGCATCCAGATGTCGTCTAACAGATTGATTATTCGCCATTTCTCGCTGAGGCAGCAACTCGGTGTGATTTTAACTGCTATACGGCGTGCAATCTCTTTGCCAGAAATACTGATCTTACACCGACAACATGCTTTATACTACACTCCCCCATTACGTCTACCTGCATATCTGCGCATGTGCTACCGTACATCACCTTACTTAATCTCCTGATTGGTCTTTCTGTCCGCTCTGCCTCTTCGTTCAGCTGATATGCTAATTTTTCGACCTCGTCCTTAATTTTTGCATACCAGTGTATTTAAGCATGCGTTCAAAATGTTCTATCCTTTTAAATTTTCTGAGCGGGGGTGCCAAATGTAAGGTGCAGTCTGTTAAAATTATTACCTACAAGAAGAGTGATCGTCGGCTCCAAAATGGCAGCGTAAGAAACTTCTAAAAGATACTGTCTTCTGTTAAATCTTAAAACGCGAAAACACTGCTGATTCAAAATTGAGGAAAAGGAAAAAAATGTATTTAGAAAAGGATAAAGCCTTCACGTATTTGGGGTCCAATACGTCTTATAAATTAGAAGCCCCATTTTTTTAGCAACGCCTAGAAGATTTGTCAGTTATTAAATTCACAAAATAGTTGAAAAATTATATAAATAATAATTGAAAGGGAAAAGAAATAAGATCTTTGTACATGTTTACATTAAATTTCTTATCGTAGTCATATGAAAAGCAAACATACAAGCTTTTAATTAACTAGTTTTAGTTAGTAATGAATTTAATTTTTCTGCAGAATTTATTTTTATTTACTTGTTAAATAATTCAGTATCTTTTCATAGAATACGACTATGATATCGTGATGAAAACAATATTACCAATCGGTACTAATCATAAATAACAGATTATTATTGAAAATAAAGTAAATATTTTCTAGAGGAAAGAAAAAAAACCGAAATGCTTATAGATAGCTCGGGTAAAAATCTGATATTGTCTATAACAGAAGTTCCCAAATGCGATTTCATAGCAGTCTATAACAGTACTACATTTGAAGTTAAAACACATAATGCTACCAGATCTTCAGCTGTTCCCTTTTTCTAAACTGCAAAGATAGTCTATATATTTACTGAGGCTAGATGTGAAGCGAATTGGCTCGAGTGAAATAAACGTATTTAATTAACTGTATAGGATTTATTTTATATACGACAATTTGAAACGCGGACTTCAGTTACTATGAAAATTTCGAAACATTACAAGTTTGGCTACTTTTGCAACATTTCTGTTACAGATATCCCTCTTATAACACAGTAGATATTTTCCCAGAAAATATAATATTGTGTGAAATTGTATTATTTGAGACTAACAACCAATACAAATTAGAGGATTGCGTTCGAAAAGTTTTAAAATTAAAGTACTTTTGAATGGTCTTCACTCTTGCTTCATTTAAATTTAGATTTAGATTTAGGCAACAATCAGGTGTCTTTTCTCCACTTTAACAAATAATTTAAAAGTTGTTTTTTCATCTCCAAAGAAATTAATTTTCTTTTACAAGTTAGTTTCTTACTTTACGGCATGGTTTGGAATTTAAATAAACTTTCCCAATAATTATTTCTAAAAATGGCAAATCAAGTTATTAGCACATGCCCCAAACGTTTTTTGTAAGTTACTTCCAAAATCACAATTACACAATTCATGCAATCTACCAGCTTAAAACTTGGAGCATAAGATACGTACCATGTAAATGAGGAGCACGACTTACCTTTCAAAAGAGTTTTTACGTGAGAAAATGCGATATAATCCCGTACTTTATACTTTCATGTGTTTAAATATACAGGATTTTACTGTGTACTACACACGATGTCAAAGTACGTAACTTAAATTAGTAAGTATTTAAAATACAAATCGTGTTTTCAAATCATGTACATACATAAAGTGTTATAAAAGGTTTATGCATATTCATTAGCGAGCTGGAATGAAACCGTGTTGCAATGCTATATGAAGTTTCGGCAGATTTTTATCGCTTAATAAAAAATCGTTTTGAAGAAACCCTGTTAAAAGAGAGATACCAGAACTTTTGTGTTTTTGCTTCCAAGTGCAGTATTATAAATCTGCTTACAGGAATCGTGCACAATTTATATGACATTTACAATAATACAAAATAATAGATGGAACATCAGTTACAGGACTTAGGCGAAATATATATGAAATTTTATATTATTTTATAAGGTATATCTCCCACAGTCTTAGCGTGCCTTCGTGGTGTAATGGTCAGCACGTTGAGCCGGTATTTCAGGGGTCCGTGGTTCGATCCCCGGCGAAGGCAATGCATATTTTTTCATGACTCCTGCTTCGAAATAAATCTAATGTCTCTACAACTTATGTTATTAGTCCATTGTAGGAATAGAGCGTAAAATACTTTTGGGTCATATTTCAGAGACTTTTCCTTATTCAACTGTAGGGTTTTAATTTCCTTATCCATTGAAATATAAAGGCTTTGTTTTTTTTTTTTTAATTCTTCCATAAACAGAAAAAGACTAAGAACTTTTCGCGAGTTGCATGAAGCATATTTCCTCGAATACGCCAGCATTAAAATTCAGATAAGCTTCTGCTTTCGTGCCTGCTTTATTTTACCGCAAATGTGTATTTTCTGAATTGCTGCATAGATATTATTAAAACTTGGAAAAGACTAAAAAAGATTACAATTTAAAAGTTAAAATGAAATGTAGAATCCAGCTAAAGAAACAGCTGCAAAGAGAAGTTTCTTGATCTAATTTCTACTTTATTCTTATGATGTTTTGCTACATTTTTTAATGTGCATTTCCATTCTCGTTTCACGAAAAGGTTTTATTAAAAAAGAAGGAATAAAAAAAAAGAAAGAATCACATCGTTTAGATGCCTAAAACATTTTTAAAGTTAGGAACACATATTTTTTACCAAAAATGTATTTGACTAAAATTCACAATATTTTATGCGCTTGCCTCTCAAAGCATAATCTTTTATGCATTAATTAGTTATTATATATATATACAAGATATATAATATATATGC
>KK117495.1:298012-356600 GCA_000611955.2 Stegodyphus mimosarum
A
This sequence comes from Stegodyphus mimosarum, assembly GCA_000611955.2. Lineage (NCBI taxonomy): Eukaryota > Metazoa > Arthropoda > Arachnida > Araneae > Eresidae > Stegodyphus > Stegodyphus mimosarum. The sequence continues at coordinate 298,014 of KK117495.1, forward strand.
GCAGTTATTATACAAGAGATTGAAAGTAAGTAAAAAAAAATTCTAACTTCAGTTTCCAGTAATTCTTAAAATCTTCTTTTTAACTTCATTATTTCCTCTTCCTCTACCACTATTAAGAATTGCTTATAATATACTGCTCTAATAGGAATCATTATAATTTTAAAACTTCTCGCATAATTCATTAGGCTAAAGATGCAAACTTTTATATAACGCTTCAGCCAATAATATTATTCCAACTGTGAACCAAAACATAAATTAATGATGTAAGAAATTTTTTCCTTTATTAAAACATGCCTTTGTAGTGTACGTGGAAGCACGTTCGGCTAGCAGTCGGAAAGTTTTCAGTTCGAATACTAGGGAATGAATCGCTGATTTTAATGTTTCTCACCCTGAAATAAACCTCATGACTCTACAAGTGGAGTCGGAACTCATGGTGGACAATGTTTCCTCACTACCTCATTTTTGGCAGCTGGGTCCCCTTCTGTAAACTCGCCTTTTAAGTGGAAGAGAATGTAATGAATTTTCTCCTTCATTACATCTTGAAATCGTGGTGTAGCTAGAAGCACTTCCGGCTAATAAAAGGAATATCAGGAGTTAATCCAAGCGGGGCATTGTTGATATTTTAGGTTTCTTGCTCCGATATAAATCTAACGACTTTACAGCCAATAGGAAACAAAATAAGCCGAACTTCCGAAGTACAGGGTGATCAAAAAGTCAGTATAAATTTGAAAACCTAATAAATCACGGAATAATGTAGATAGAGAGGTAAAAATTGACACACATACTTAGAATGACATGGGGTTTTATTAGAACCAAAAAACAGTTCAAAAAATGTCCGACAGATGGCGCTGGACAGCAAAACGTCAGTGACTGCGCATGAAAATCGTGTATAAAAGGAACTGTAATGAGAGATAGAATCAGATGCACCAGCAGTCGCAGCATGTTGACGTTACCTGAAAAGGCGTTTTTAGTGAAGCTGTATGCTGTTGCGGTGTGGGCGTTTCAAAAGATGGCGGAAGATGACGATTGGTTGAGTAACCTGTTGTGGACTGATGAAGCTCATTTCACGCTCCGAGGGTCTGTCAATGCCCACAACTGCAGAATTTGGGCTACCGAAAATCCTAGAACTGTCGTGGAAACTCCATTGCACGACGAGGAAAGTCACGGTATGGGTTGGATTTACCACATCTACTGTTGTCGGGCCTTTTTTCTTCGAGGAAATGCGTGATTCTGGTTTTGTAACTGCTACCGTGACGGGTGAGAGGTACGCCGATATGTTACAGAATCGCATCGTCCCAGCCTGGCTGATAAACACCTGCTGGAACGTACGATTTTTATGCAGGATGGCGCTCCACCCCATATTGCAAGACGCGTGAAAGATCTCTTGCGAGCGTCGTTTGGTGATGATCGTGTGCTCAGCCGCCACTTTCGTCACGCTTGGCCTCCCAGGTCCCCAGATCTCAGTCCGTGCGATTATTGGCTTTGGGGTTACCTGAAGTCGCAAGTGTATTGTGATCGACCGACATCTCAAGGGATGCTGAAAGACAACATCCGACGCCAATGCCTCACCATAACTCCGGACATGCTTTGCAGTGCTGTTCGCAACATTAATCCTCGACTACAGCTATTGTTGAGGAATGATGTTGAACATATTGAGCATTTCCTGTAAAGAAAATCATCTTTGCTTTTTCTTAATTTGCAATGCTAATTATTGCTTTTCTGATTAGATTATTGCTTTTCTAATTATTGCTTTTCTAATAAAACCCCATGTCATTCTAAGTATGTGTGTCAATTTTTACCTCTCTATCTACATTATTCCGTGATTTATTAAGTTTTCAAATTTATACTGACTTTTTGATCACCCGGTATAACATCGCATTTCTTTTTCATTTCTCTTTCTACGCATGCACTCACCGCCTCTTTTAGTCACTACACATACATCATAAAAATGTAAAATTTGTTCAGACCAAGCGCACCTTTTGCTCCGATTTAACTGTGCTTCATTCAAGAATTTATATTATCTGCAACAAAAGAATGCTTTCAACAGGCTATGATTGTTGCACCATCTCTAAAATACACTACTTCGTAATCATAACCCACGCACACCAACACACTTTTATCTATATTACAAAAATTTTACTACATTATATTATATTATATACCCTATACTCTAATTTCTACTATGTATTAACAAAAGTTTAGGATTTCAAATTACATTAATAAATTATTAAAGTGGCTCAGTATGCTATGAAATTAATTAAGTAATCAAGAAAAATTAATAATTAAATCCAAAATTTGATCATAAAATGGGTTGACGTTTCAACAGGAAAACAGACTTCAAAACTGATACAAAGCATTTCAATAAAATTAATATAATATAAAATAAAAAAATATGTACATAATTATTGTAAATTCTGCGGTCATTTTCAAGGAGCAGGAGAAACGTTTTCAGCTGTTGGAAATTCTTTGGTTGCTCCTTGAAAAAAAACCAAGACGATATCAACACCTCTGTGTGTATTTTTCTATTTATATTGTTATATTACATACATTTCATTGAAATGATTTTGTTTAAGTTTTGGTATATGTATTTCCACTTTAAGTTCTCTTGATTACATACGCATAATCAAGAGAAAATGAGTGCAAGATTTGGTAATACTCTATTAAGTCTCCTTTTAGTTCAGAGGCAGATAGTTCTAGTGTGCTTTGCTATTACCTAAATAATCCAATACTTTTTTTTATTTTCCTTCTTACCCTATAATAGTAGCATGCTTATAATAAATCTTTATGGACTATGTCATTTCAAAAGTACAGAATGCAAGTTCTACTGTTAAATTTTTGAAGAGCAATATATGCGCCTCTTAGAATCCATTGAAGTTTCCAACTTGAGTCCAATTACTTTGAAAGAGTCCATGATTACCGGAAGCTCATCGCGATTATGCAGATTTCTGCAGACTTTTATCTCACATATTTCTTCATGATCACAATGAATTCTGCAGAAGCATTGATTTCTCCTAGAGAACTGCATTGAAGTTTGAGATATGAATTGGACTCTAAAAGTTTTGTTTGATTTTTTTTAGAAAACAATAATGTACAAAACTTGCATTTTGTGTTTTTTAAATGACTCAGCTCAGGAAGAGTTACAAGAAGAGTTTTACTATTTTGCAACATAAAGGAGAAAAACGACTTTAAAAGAGTGTTAAAATATTGTTACAAATTAAAATTAGAATTTCATCTGAAACATATAATACCAATTTGTTTAGAACATATAATACAGGTTTATAAAATCAATCAGATTTATTCAGAAGAATGAACTGTAAGATAAGAAACAAATGGAGACTCATCTTCATCACACACACACACACACACACACACAAAATAAATATAAAACCTCTTAATTTCAAAAAGAAGTAAAATCTTCTAAAAAATATTTTTATGTACAGAAGCTGAAATTTGTCTTGAAAATAATATTCTTATATGTTGATGCTTTTCAAATCATTACGAGTTGTTGAAGCTAAAATAGGGGAAAAAGGAAAATAACATTAGAAAAGTTTTCGCATAAAAATTTATTGCAAATTAATATTGGTGATTTAGAGGCAGTAATGACATCAACCGTTATCACATAAAAAATTTAAACATGCCTTAGTTAGGAATTATTTTTATTACACAAAACATTTAAACCAGCTGAACTGCACTAATGTTAGTTAAAATCATGCATCACCTTACTCAAAAGTTATTCAGGAAGTTTAGAAACCTCTTTAGAAATTTCCTTGCTTTCTTACGGTTTGGTCTTCTTGTCTAATGGGACCTAGAAATGTGTTTGCTAAGCATAAGCCTTTAATGGAAGAAAAGTGAGCTAATAGATTAGGGAAAATTTAATTTGGCATTTACAGTAATGCGGTTTCAGTATTTAGTGGAAAAGTAAACATCTACACTGAACATTTTACAACTTACTCTGAAATGGGCAATTAATAATAAAAGATTTTATTATGCTGCTCTTTTCTTTTTCTCCCGCTCTGTTACTAATATTAAAACAGTAATTCGAAACAAGACATGGTAATAATTCTGAAGTAGAATAAATGTAATTGATCTAGAATGCTGTTCTGAAAATGAAATCCGCAGATTAGAGCAATTTTGGGTAGAAGATGTAGGAAATAAATGTTATGATCAAGTTTATAAAAAATATCATTGTGGTTTTATTACACTGACAGCGAACACATTTCCTGCATCTCTGTATTTGCCAATGTCGTAGAAAAGAAACACCCGTTTTTGAACTTCTGTGAAATAGGCTCTTCTTCAAATGCCTGTTACGTGACAATGATGTTCTCGTTTAACGTGAAGTCATACGTGAATTTGACTTTAAGTCTGATCCAAATTTTTGCATTTCATTCCATCTTTTTAAATGCTTTTGGTTGTTACGGGAGACCCTATTTAATTGAAATTCGCTTATAAAATAAATAATCGGAACCTTGAGCGGTGGAACGATATCAACAAATCACATTAAACATCAGCAGATAAAGAAAAAAGTTATTTTCATATTTTTATTTAATTTTTTTACTTAGGTTATATAATGTAAAAATATTTATGTATTATTAATATATATTATATAATGCAAAAATATATACTGCATATTATGTAATGTAAAATGCAATATCAGTATATAGCGTACAAAATGCCAAATTCTGATAGTTCTGCCCAACATAATACCTTTACACCATCTATGTTATTATGTATTTAAAACTAATTTTGTTACACATATTAGCCACAAATTGCTAATATATCAAAAACAGAACCATCCAAGCTCTCCATAAATTATAAAAATGTTCGGAGAACATTGCTGATGCATTTTTGCCATTCTACGAGTTTCGTGGTATACAGTATTAATCCAGACACTGATCAACATTTCAGTATGCCATAAGAGAATTTCTGAAAATGTAAGTCAAAACATTTCTGAACTAGAAAGTTGTGATTGAATTTCCAATGAAACAGTTCAGCATGTACTGTTTTGTTCAACATGTAGTAGACGCTGTCCTGCCATCGATGATCGGAGTATAAGAAAATCAAAAAAGACCTTTATATTAAATTAAATAGCTATGTAAATGCAATGTAATACACACCAAATATGAGTATTAAGTGTATTGCATTGCACACAATTGTAATAATAATAATACTTTAAATATTATTTAATAATAATTTGAATATTATTTAATAATATTTAAATAATTACTTAAAAATAAAAAAGTGTACAGCGAGTAAAATTTAATAATTCCTTTAAAAAATGAGAGATTAATGAATGTGTAGTATTTTAACAAACTTATTCAAGTTTTCTTCCCTTTCCCCAAAATGCTATAACACAGCTGAACAAAAAGTGACTTTTGTTTATTCTTAAGGTTACCGTGATCTTAAGGATTGAGTCTCACAATCAGCCGTTGCTCAAAAATTTAGTAATTTGAAAATCCTTTTTCTTGAAAGATTTACCTTCTTGTTATTGGTAAAATATAACAAATTTTCCTTTCCTGTATATCATTAAAAAGGCAACTCTCCCTTTGTATCAATCACAATATCTCGTTGTTGCCCGGTTTGTTTATTCAATTCGCCTTTCTTAATCCATATACAATTTTCCATTTAGGAAAAAACGAAGATTTAATTTCACGTTCACTGCTTCTTAATAAATTAATTATTTGTTCATTTATCCATCTACAAGAATATTGTTTCAAAGCTAGAAAAATTGGAAATCAGTTAAGCCCTTGCAAAGTTTCGGATTATTCATCTCCAATTGTGAACTGGAGCCACTTACACCAAAAGAGAAGGCAAAAGCTTAGTGCAGTAGTTTCTAGAAATAGATAATTTGACTTAAATTAGGGAAAATTGTGTTACCGTATTATATGTCTAAAAATGGCCCTTAACATATGAAGTTATCCATTAAAATGAGAAATTTAGCGTCAGCAGTCTTAGAATAGACTATTCTTTATATGAGAAGACAAACTATCAGCTAAAAAAGCTGAGAAGAGTAATGACAACGCTCTTTGATAAATAAATCTTTTTCCATTACTTCAGCTTTTATAAATCATACCTAGGATTAACTATTTTCTTTGCTTCTATGACTGGAATAACCGTAGATTAATGAGGACACTCCAAGAGTGTCACTGATTCATTTATCAGTCCGTCACCTATCAATAACTCTCATGCTCATAAAGCATCACGTTTCTCCTAGGCACAGTATGAATCTCGTGATTTCGTTTAGCCAAAAAATATCAGATTCAGTATTAAAATATTAACTATTTAATTCTTACACAAATTGCTGTGAGGGAGAGAAGCACTACTAAATATCTCGTTTTCTGTGCGTTCGGGTAAAGTGTTTAATTGTATTTAAAATTTGATGCAAAAAAAAGAATATTTAGATACTAAACACGGCGCAGATTTTGTTTAACCAATTTAAAATCGGTAACACAGAATGATTCTAAATGTTACAGATAAGTGCCAAAGACTATACAGAGAAGTAATAACATCAAAACATTCAACTCTAATCACTGAGGAACTAAAAAACTTCAAAGCAAGCTCAATTCTTTGAAATTTTAATCACATGCTTAAAATTAATGTTAAACCAGCACTAAGCTCTGAATTTAAGACATTACTCTATCTTGTGTACGAAGAAGCAACGAATGGTTGCAGAGGAGCTGACTTTGAGTTCATAATGTAAGAATACTACTACTACTTGAGTTAACTTTCATTATAGTCAATAGCAATGTCACTTTGCAAAGTACGCTTAAGATTTTCGGGACGTTTTCTTGCATTTAAAGACTTCATGTGACCGATCGTACAATTCACCTTCAATGAAAAAGCTATTCTAATACAATATTATTGCAAACTACGGGTTTGTGGCGATTTCTTTAAGTAATGACTCCGGATGACCGGGAAAAAACTGAAAACTAAGTGTAAATAATAAGAGTATGCAGCAAAATTATACTTGTATGTGATTCATACAAAGCGAAGAGAAGAGGCAAATCCTCTTTAATATACGAGAAATATCCAAAAATACTGTTTTCATTCACAAAACAAGCTCAAAATGCAAATGAGCCAATTTTGTTAATCGCTGTCTCTTTGAAATAACTCGCAACCAACGGAATAATATGCATTAAACTTTTTTTATCTTCCGTGCAATTCTATGGCTCAATTTAAAACTGATTGCTGGCTGTCGTATCAGTACATAAATTATACTCTCCGGCTTTCAAGAATTCTCGCCAGCGATTGCTCCAAGAGCTTCAAATATTGCATTTTCTTAAAACTTCCAGAAGTTGCTAAGTTGATGAGAAATCTTCGAATATTTCCAAGTTGATTAGGAGAAGTTCTGCCCACAGGGGGATGTTGCGAGCTGCCTCCTTTTCCAGTGAATATGCTTTCTCGTTTTCTTAATTTCCCATACTTGCCATTACCCAGTGCAGGTAGAAATCAAAGTGCCCGAAGCACCGTTATTTCCTTTGAATATTACTGATTATATAAGAACTGTAGACGAGGTTTACTATAGCATGTAGCAATGAGACTCTATCGCTGCAGAGCACTAGTGTTGTAGTGTCTATTATTTACTGCATGCGTTATTTTTATTGATAAAAGTGCGCTTTTGCCTGGAGGATGCTATTCTTGGGTGAAAATTGTGTTTTTCATGTGTGGAATTCTTTTTCTTTAGTATCATGAACAAACTCACAATCAGTTACATTATCTTGGCCTGAACCGTCAGTGTAGTACTGTAATTTAATTGGAAATAGTAAGCCGATGTTACAGATGTATACTTCTATTGCTAACTCCTTTGAAATTTGGGTGAAATTTCAACTTGTTGCTCGATGCTTCATACGCATGAGGATGGAACCATGTGTTGTAGAACTACGTTTGATTTCGTAATTGGAGAACACTCTGTAATGCAGCTGATATTTCTGTCTGTATATGCATTGACGTGAGTTCTGCTAGGATATTAGTTGAAACTATAGGATTTGTACAGTACGCACATATGATGTTGATGGCAAAAGATCTATGGATGCTTAGAAGATGCTTTAATATTTTGCACCGGTGTTGAAAAGACTGCGTTTGAATAGGTTATGATGTTTTCAGCATTTCTTAGCGTCTTATTCTTGAGGTTCATCAGGTGTACTATCTAAGTAAGACCTGGATCCGATTCTTAGTTCGAGGTATTAAGGTGTGCTGTAATTTTAATTATATGTTCCTTCATTTCTAATATCGGCTTACTTGTTAGTTTGGTGCCTATTTTTAAGGAATATAAGCTCCATGGATTATGTTTCGGATATGAGAAGCTTGATTTAGTTTCAGTGGTCATAGAAGAACTCATTTGTTTTGTTCCAGTGTCGTTTAAATTCTCTTCTTGTCTACTCCCTTATTCTGAAACCCACATCATCTGTGTAAGCAATAACTTAGGTGCGATGTAGCCATTCTACATTAAATGATGTTATAAATGTCCCTTACTTTCTGTAGAACGATTTGACGTATAGCGTTCCCTGTGACAAATTTTAATTTTTATGACACTGCGTTTAGTTTCGTTATGACGTTTTCATGACACTGCATTTGTGTTGCTGCTTTCGAAGATCTTTGTTCCGCAGACTATGGCAATGAGTTTCTAGACTTACTTTGCGACAGATACTGTAACATGCGTTGAGTATTTTTAGTGAGAAGAGATGTTGTTATTGAATCCAGTGCATCCTCTGTACTTTGCTGTTCTAGATATACTTCTTCTTCTTGGAGCAGGTGTTGGGAGGTGACGTTTTTGATTTTATTTGTGGGAAATTTGAAACTTTGACTAGGCTGTAGTGGAGGAGTTTGAAAGCATTATGTACTTCTGATGTACTTATGAACAGATTGCTCTAAGATTGCTGTCTTCTGTATTTTGTCATTTTGTATGATGTCGTTGGCTTGTAAGGTATTCAATGTCAGATCTGGCCACCTCTGCCAATTACGTTTTCAAATGCTGGCTTTGCGTCTGCTATTTTCTGTATGGCCAGAGCGCTGGCGTAGATATTGCAGAGTCATTAGCTATATCGATGCAGTATGGAAAAAATACGCAGTGCCCTCTCGGGAATTCGAACTTCGGAACTCCTGAATAAGCCTCGATCGAGCTTTCAATTACACCATAAAGGCATGTGGAAAGAAGATAGAAAATACCTTATATCCCTCTCCTGTTAGGTTAGGGAACCCAATCACTAAACCCTGGCGATGACGAATTATTGGAGACCAACTTTTGTTTCGAGCTTCTTTTGTAGAGTCATTAGCTTAGAATGATACAGGAACATTGAAATATGCAGTGCCCTTTCTGGGATTCGAACACCGGATCTTCCGAATACGCGACAAGCTAATAAGCCACGAAGTCATTGGGAAATGAACAAAGAAACAATGTAATTTTCTACTTAGCAACATTTAGAGAAGTGTAGGTGTAGCCCCAAGCGAGGTTTAGTGCAGTATAATATTCTGCACGCACTTTGAGGGGAGTTTGTAAACGCCTTTTATATGTTCATTTGCGCGATAGTATTATATCTGACTATGGAGTAGATGGAGGTTAAAACTATTTGCAGATATTGCAGTTACAAAGAATTGCGACGCATATGCTTGTGATCGTGATGACCAGAGGAGTCTATTTGTGGATTGAAAGAGATTATGTCAGTTTTTGGTGCTTCTGCTGATGAGTCAGTTAAATGCTACAAGAGTGTCAATTGCTTTGGTAAAGGAGATACTTTCCCATATCTGGTGTATTGTTATTAAACCATCATGAGATCTGCGTCCTGATCCTGTGCAAATTTTATTAAGCGATTAGTGGCTTCCTACGCTCTTTGGAGGTTGATTTGGATTGCCGTTGTTGCCTTTATTTGTAACTCAGCTTTTATTCGTATTTTGCGTTGTGTTCTTGCCATATGATGTAACTGTGGTAGTAGGTGCATTCTGTACAGTATGCTGGGTGTTTTGTGTTGTGGTTTCTCTTTATGAAATAGTTAGTGTAGCAATAGTTGATGCATCTTTGACATTGTGCCTGCCATTTTTGTATCTTGCGGGGTTGGAGCAATGGGCGCAATAGATTCTGTTTTACTTTCCTACTGTCAATGACCAATTTCCTGGCACCTGAAACAAAGCTTGGTTCTGAAATGTTCAGTGACTTTGTATATGTGTCATCCAATTAAAAGCTTCATCCTTCGCAAGAGTGTCTTGAAAACTTTGGAGAGCATCAGATGACTCATTTGACATTATTGCTTTCCATAGGTAACGTTATACGAGCCATTTTCCCTTAGAAAGTCATCTACAAAAGCATCCCTCCTCTTAAACAGATAGTCTTCGAGGCTATTCCATAATCACTTAATCCGTTCAGGACCAGCGTCGCGTACACACGATGCAGCGATTTCACTCTTACCAGCCCAACTTCGCGTGTACGCGAAGAGCTCTGATCTATCTCTTCGGCCCAGAGTCATTTATACGTAACTTGAAAACGGAACGATTTTTTTAAATTTTTAAATGCCAGTAGATGGTGCTAAATGTTAACGGTTTTCACATCGGTTAAGCCATGAGGCTTTTGACCTTCATGTATGTGCATCAGTTTCTGTTCTGTGCTTCTGGTTTTGATAGAATTATTGGTGTAAACAAACTGGGAATCACAGCTCTTTAAGTTAAAGAGACACCGGCTGTGTGTTCGACTTTTTAGTTGTCTTCGTTTTTATTCTTTGTGTTTTTTGTTATTAGAATTTTTTTTTTGCTAGGAGAATGTGGGAAGAAAGAAAATGGCCCGACTATAGCGAGTGTAAAGATAACATAGCCGACTATAGCGGGTGTAACGTCGCGGAGCTTCCGTGATGCAAAACCTCAGACCAGTTGTCCTTTTCTATATTTATTTTAAAACTTAATATAGACATTCTGGGATGACTGAAAAATAACTATACAGCATTATTAAAGAAGAAGAAAGATATCAGCTTTCCCGATGCGTGATTCTTCTCACCTGCTCCGCGAAAAAAGCCGTCATTGTCCTGTGTGTCGATTCTTATTCCACTACAGCAGAATTATTAAATTGAAATTTAATTACCTACAGATAATTATTGCTTAATTTTCTTTTACATTTCGTATTTGTAATTTTATTTTCGTGCGTATAGTATTTGTTTCCATGCCTATAATTAAATTTTAGCATTTCGCATGTTTAATTTATTTCTTTTAATATATTAATACGTATTAATAATTAGCATATTAAGTATTTAACTTCAAAAATTGACGTCATTATATTAAAATGATGATTTTATATGAATTTTTTCGTAAAAGTAGGCTTAACTGCTGAAAATGTGTGGGCCGGTTTCGACGTTTCTCTGCCGGTGTTCGGTCCCGTGGCTGCGCTTCGTTCTCCGCGCTCTGGTCCTCAAGCCGTTAAACCAAACCAAGCTTTGTAAATAAATCAAAACCGCAAATGCAAGCATATATAATGAAATACATCTGAAACAACAAAAGCAAAATAATAGGAATAATAAATCAAGTTATGCTAACACAAATGCTATAAGGGCGGTAACTGAGGATACAGTAGGAACAAATTCAAGATATAGATCCTTCCAGACAAAATGCTGCGGAATCGTACCGAATGGGAAACGAATACTATTATGTATAAATATGCGTTTAGATTGTAAATGATATAATATAGTAAAACATTAATGTAATTAGCAATAGTAAGATTAAGATAGCTCCATGAGCCTTAAGAAGAAAGTATTAATCAACTGTTAGATTTGGGATGCCTGCAGAGACAAAATCCAGTTTGCAAGCATCGTAGATTGTTCAGAGGAAAATAAAATCAAAGACGTAAATAATTGGCTCGCGTGTTGTCACTGGGCGACCTTAGAGAAAGACAGCTTGTTGTCGCACGTACTGACACATCAGGAAAACGAAAACGGGCACTGTGGGGTTCTCACCGTGCAGGGAGAAACAGAGGACAAATACTATGAAATTAATTAAATCAAATTATCTATCAACAAATTATCATATATATGCCTGAAAACAGTACGGGAAGAAAAGTTATTAGAAGGCCTACCTTGCTGCTGTGCTGCTTAATCGTTAGTTGCTTGAAGTAGAGCCAGACAACAGCTGTGAGTCGGAAAATCCATCAAAAATGGCACTAATTAATATTACTATGAAGCATCTCACACTTAGCAGACAAGCACACTCGATCACTTTTTAAAAGGAGCATTTCCCAATGTAGCCAATAATACTTAGGCTGTTGAAGTGGGATGAATACTCCCTTGTTAGTGGCAATTTGAAATATGCAATAGGATGACACTTCACTTCGTGGTTTGCTGTAATGCGAAAAATCGTATAAAATTGCACTTTTTTCTTAATCGCTCGGCATTTAACCGCTTCGCAGATAAAATAAGATATCATCGTGTTTTTCTGTATAAGCTCTTTGCGATGGTATACTAATTATGTAGGACAGCTGAAAAACTCTGAGTCATATGATGGTAGGAGCGGAAGCTCAAAGTCCTATGTTTTGCTTTACTGCAAAATTGTTTCTTACACTGATCTGGAAGTTAAACATTTTGGTTGCAAAGAGTAATTGTTTTTGTTGGATGTACTACGTAAAGTACAGCCCACTTACTCTTAAAATATCTTTCTTTGAGATTAATTTTTATTTACCTTAGTAGAACACCCTGCGGTTGCACACATTTCTACAGTCATGGTACTTTACGTTGGCTGTAGCGACCCTGGGGGCAAAAACACGAGTTTGGAGGTTCCAGAAGCAAAGGGAAAAGATCTCTGTATGCAGTTGGACTAACGGCGATTGGCTGTACACCCCAAAACAGGGTCACTGTAGTGGAATAGTACATGGGCCGGAATGTCCAGATGCGCTCTTTTCCGTAGTCTATATAAAGACTGTAGGGAGGGGCTGAGCTCCTAGTACTGGTGGGTAGCAAATTACAACGACCTACCAAATTTTCGAGCCTTTGGGACAGTACTGCATCAAGTAAAAATAATAGGGAGTAGTGACTCTTCAGGTTCGGTGCACTGGCAGAGCTATAGAGAAAAATTTGTTAAAGACCATAGATGATCCGGTGTGGGACTCGAATGCCTCGAATGAAGATGAGTGTTTTCATATCCAACATGGTTTTTGGTTGAACTACCAACCCTTGCCTAATAAGGGGATTCTCAGCTGGTATTCCAGTCCTTGCAATTGTATTTATTTGCAAGAGCACGTAAAGGGTTTGTTGTTGTTATCTTGGTAGAAAGTAAAATCGAGTACTTTGTCGCCGTAATTAATGAAATATTGCTTGTGCATTTTAGTACATTTAGTTAATTTTAACACACGTTTAGGAAGTGAAATGTTCAGTCACGTATATATGATTTACATTCATCTTGCAAATAAATTTTTATGCAGTTAATTCAATGAACTTTGAAGTTTAGGTTATTTCTGTGAGTGGTATTGTTTTAAATAGCATCCATTATGTATTTATCAAATAAGAAATTTACGTAATTCTCAATAAATTGTCTTAGCATTTTAAAAATATTTTCTAGTATTTTGCTTTTTTTGTCGATATTAACAGTGTATTTTCAGTAGGATTTCATAAGATTAGAATGAAATATTGCTTGATAAAAAACTGATCAAATTTGAAATAAAATATACGTAGCTTAATGTGAGCGCAGTTTATGTTATCATTCGAACACCTTTTATACGGAAATGTGGCAAATACATCGCATATTATGATCAACAATTCGGTTAACTTTATCAAAATATTACCGAATATTTTTCAACTGAAGTAAAGTTGCCTAGTAAGGGATAAAGCCGCCAAATAAAATAAAAACAGAAAAAAAATTGCCAGGTGTCAGGAAAATGCCGCCAAATCACAGATTATGTCGTCAAACAGTTTAGTTTCTATTTTAGTAAAAAAACTAGGCAAAAGACAAACATAGTTTGGCTTGGATTTTGAATAACTATATCGATTTCGAGGATGGTCAGACACGGGTCCCTCTTCTTTAGCAGCAAAACCATTTCTGCAGAATTTTTATATCCCTGATACTCTAAAATTCCTTTGAAAACATCTGCGCCCAAATAAAATTGCTTTTTTTCCCTATTTTCAAATTTTACCTTTTCATGTTATCTTGCAGTGAATAAGAGATTCACTCCGAGGTCTATAGAATCGGTAAAAGAATTTGCAGAAATGTTACAAACAATTAACACCTGAACTGTTGCGCTAAAGTTTTTATGACCAGTTCATAAATAATTTTTTTTTATTTTCCTAATCAAAATTCTGTGAAAGTGTCTATATATACATATATGTGTGTGTTTCGTATTGTATTTATATTAAATTAGTTAAAATCACTTACTGTTATGATGAATACTTTTTCTCATCGTTTAATATTTACAAAATAACTGTGGACAAACGTGACCGTATTAAACGGAGACTAATGTAATACTAATCAATGTTGGTACATGGTTATTTCGTAAACGTTTAAAATCGGATTTTATGGGACAAATGTTGTTCTTTAGAGTTGGAAAAACAGTAACGTGGAAAAATCTCTAAAATCAATAGTGGTATGCAAGAATAGCAAAATGATATTCTTCTTCTTTGAAGTTATAATGTATTCTTCATCCATTTCTAATTTTTATTACTGAAAAATTGATTGGCTCTCCAATAATATTTCCATTATTATTTTTATTCTAGAAATGAAGAAACTCAAAACATAAATTGAGCAAGAAATCGATAACGTCGCATTTCGTTTACAAACGGAAAACAAAAAATTAAAAATACAGAATTCGCGAATAAATCAGCCAATAAATTTTGATAAGTCATCTTACTAAACTTTCTTGGTCAGAAGTTCAAAGTCACGTGCTAATGTTTGAGAGGACTCCAAACCACGCCCCCGCAAGCACCCCCGCTCTCTGAACGGATCGAAGAAAGTCTCGCAGCGCCCCTACAATCTATATTACCTATAACGCATCCTACATCCTTCCTCCACACAGTCAGCGGCGATGTAGCTGTGGAGCTATCAGTCGCCTATTATTAAGTTCTACGGTGCTACCCGAAGTGGACTATAAAAGAGAGGGGAAATTTTCCGCATTTTGACTGGTATTTTGTTTCTCTGCATATGTGTGTCCGCACAGAAGCTTTCTATCACTTGGTGTTAGCACAATGCAATTTTCACTTTCTTGCATAGCATTTTATTATTTTCTCACTTATATATAACTGTTTTCCTACTGATTATGCTTTCTTTTGCTAGCTTTTTCACAAGAGTTTCTTTTGCTTTTTTCACTTCACTGCTAATGTAATCAATCCTCAATTCTACTTGTGCAAATTGAGAACACAATGCTTTTGGATAATACATTCTCGTAATCGATATTAAGGAGTCATGAAACTACTTCATTTTCGAGTTGACATTGAAATAGGTCAAAGAACAGAGTTGTATTTATCTTTAAAGCTTGAAGCTGAATCATAACGGAAATGAAGTTTAAATAGCAACATCAAATCCTTAAGGAATATAAAAGTTGTTTAAGTTGCTCTATTGACCTTTTCAAGCTTCATTTCTAATTCACGCTTAGGCTACTAAAGCTAATTAAAAACGTCGATTTTTACGAAAGATTTCATACTAACAAACCTTTGAGTTTCCTACTTCGTAATTAATGATAATATTATAATTCAAATAATCAAGAAACCTTAAATGCTATGTGACTAATTGTTTCCTTACTCTAACAGTTTTAAAATTTACAAAAAAAATTATTTTCGAGTTGCATTTGTGTATCATTGTCAGTTGATATCGCTGCTCATTATGCATCAAACATTCCTAACTTCCCTTTTCACGCTTATTTTTTTCAAAAATGTTTCTTTACTTTTCTTTTTTTTTCTGCCTAGGATTAATTTATCAATGTTTTCTTCGATTATGCGATGTATTTTTGAAAACATGAATTTCCGTACATTTTATAATTATGCTGGAAACGTGAATTTTATTAAAATGATATTTAAATATATAACTTTTTAACTAAAAATATTCGATAATTCTTATTTCTCCTGCAATTGTTGACTTTGCAAGAATTTACAGTGTCGCAGTTCCTGTTATCCTTATTATTTTCATTTTTGAAATGCAAAACATAAAATCCATCCAAATGAACAACACAAATAATGCAGAATACCTACACCCTGTCAGTGCTTTTAAAAAATGCGGAAAAATTTTCTGATAACTTGTTGAAATCTATATCAGTACGAACAATTAGCTACGTGTTAGTTAATATATATTGCAACGGATGCAAAAGAATATAGAACCAGAAGAATGATAAATTACATTCTAAAGACAAATAATCAGATATAACGTTTAACATTTTCTCATAAGAAAAGTGAAAACTTACAACCTACCGTGATACATTATACGGGAGCGCTTGCCTTATGTGTAATTCTTTAAAATAGCTGTTTGATTTACTGACATTAAAAAACTCCCTTAAACTATTTACATCTTTTTAAACTCGGGAATTCCTATTTTAATGTATTATTGTTAAATTGTCTCATTTTTAAGTAGTTCTTATTTTAAATAGTTTATTTTTGTTTCAAACCATTCTTACTCAAGCATTCATATTTTCATAATAATTTTTATAAGAATACATATAATATATGAAAATAATGAAATTTCTGTTACATTTTATTTAAATAATAATAGATATTATTAAAGAAATTCTTTAAATGCATGTATTTATTTATTCGTTGTTGATATAAAGTACAGTAGAGGTTTTATAAAGCAGTTACTAAGCTAAAATAAGAAGGTCGTTTTTTTCAACAGCTGTAAAGAATTGTTATGCCTTTTAAACTAAACGAAACAAAACCATTGAATTATGAATCATTCAGAAACATTTTCTTTCCTTGAGGTTTGCAATCACTAAAATGTTATAAACAGACCTTTTATTAAAAGAAATCCGTACTTGATAATGCCTTTAAATTGTCATTTTAGAATGGGGATTGTGACTTTTATTTCCTCCTTTCTTTTTTAACGCCAGAATTTCGTAATCCTTAATATTATCACCTTTCTTTCAATGCGTAACATTTCTCTTTGACACTGAACTCAGAAAATGAAGAAATAGTCTAAAGAATATTACGTTTTATTCTGCTGCGAATCGCCTTTTTTAATTATTGTTTCACACATTAAGTCTGCATGGACACATTTCCTTGTAAATGACTATAACATAAAAATATTTTATGTATTAAAAATCAAAGTAAACAAAGAAACCTGCAAAAGAATGCAAACTCATTTTTATGTTTGTTAGTTAAGTTGGATTAAGACAACAGCGAACAAGTAGGAATAATGTTTTCTTAAAATACTCAGTTTTATCACTATGTCAATAACTGAAGCATATTATCAGGCAGTTATCATACACTAATTAATAGTCTAATGGATATTAACTTTCAAGTCAGAAACTAGACATTGAAAAGAATTTTATTTGAGACATGTTAAGCGTGAAGCCGTTTCACAAAACCTTTCTCTGTAACCATGAAAGGTTTTAAATGCAGTTTTGATGTATATTTTCGGAAAATATACATCAAAACTGCATTTAAAATCAAGCAGCTTTCTTTCTCGTTGTTGCATATCAGGTACAGTCCTCTATATTATCGCACTTATCACATAGAAAGAGAAAATTTCCGGATAATTTGTAGCACTATTTTGCGATTAAGATGTGCACATTTCTTTTTACAAATTTATTAAATAAAGTAGACTTACGAACTTTTATACAAGACAAAATATTTATAAGAATTAAAGCAATTATTTAGCCATTTATTTTGAAACAGTGATACTGACGTACTGTATAAGTCATATATATATGAATCGTGAATTACTCTAAAATCTTTCCATATTGCAATAAATCTGATTGCAGTACATACGTTTTACATTTTTCTCCCAATTCACGCAATAAAGTTACTATTATTTAATGACCTTTATTCTGGTGTGAGTAATTACTATTTTTCTAGCAAAACTGAATCTAGTGATATTCATATCTATTTACAAAAATAACAGATTCATTTAAGGAATAAGTACCATTAAAAATTAAGAACTAAATATACAAGAAATGAAAGTTTTTTCAAGGACGACATCATCAATGGAATTGCTGTTTTTCTGCTGTTTTTTTAAAAATTTTTTATATAAATGTTACTGAAAGTTCTTACGTGAGGCTATGATTTACTCTGATAGTATTGATGTGGTGGTGCTAATAAACGTTGCTCTATAAATCTACAAAGCTATAGATTCTTAAATTCTTAATTTATTTCATTCACATCTTCCTTCATAATTGTTTTAGTTTTTGTTTGAAGCTTTTGGTTTGATTGAAGGTAAGATTTATGTCCTCTCGAGTATCTCAGAAATATGTTACCGTGTAATGTGATAACAAATTATTTTTTAAAAGTTTTTTTCACGTTTTCTCATTTCTGGAGTGCAAAGAAAACGCTAATCAAATACATAAATGTAATATGGTTCAGTTATGGGCATGCTCACACTTCCTACGGTACATTTAAATGTGATTTCTATTATTAATTGAATATATATATATATATATATGAGTTTTTGGTAAATTTTACCCAAAAGGTGAGAAATAATACGAGATAGGATTTTTCATACAAGAACAAATTTTTAAAATTTAGATAAGCTCTTTAATTTTCAGTAATATTGTTCATGTATAAAAGAGTACCTGAATTATACACAAGATGCAAAAAATCTATAATTTTTTATGTGGACATGTACACCTTTAGAAAAATAAAAATAAAAGGAATCGTTCCAATTTTATTTAAGACTCAAGTGAAAATATTTTACTAGGATATGAAACATACTGAGTTTCAAAAAAATGTTGATTCAAAAAATTTGGTTCAGTATAACAATATCATTCCTAATGCAAGGAAATGTAACATTTTACCAATAATGCAAATAACCATTTTTTTTCATGATGCATAGTTATGGATTTGATTATCATAATTTATAGTTCTGATAGTATTAAGAATTTTTATAATTGAATATGCTTTTAAATACACGCACAGTAAAATTCTTTATCTTTATTTATGCGCAGTCAGTTACAAACCGAATCGAATCCGAAGTTCTATATTATCTTCCGAGCCACTTTAACATCTGCTATTTACAAGATAAACATCTATGATTTTCCTTCATCTAATAAACATGCAGTAGAAAACTCTGCAATTTTCTAAAAGAAATGCATTGCAATATTGATTAAGAAATTTTATAATTGAATACTTTTAAATACACTCACCGCAAAATTCTTTATGTTTAATTATGAGCAATCAATCAGAGACCGAATCCAATCATCTAAAGCTCAATATTATTTTCCTTACCAGTGTTACTGTTTTCAAGATAAAAACGAGTTAATGTGCATAATTTCTCTTTGTCTAATAAATTTGCAGTAGAAAATACTGAAAATTTTATAAAAAATGTCTTTTAATGCGTACGTCTTCGGGTTTTAATCTTGGAACAGATATTCCGCTAAAACTAAATAAATTTCTTTTCCAATTTTTCCCCATTCGCATATAAGTATTTATTTACTTAAAATGTTTCTAATGATTTAGGGAAAACCATATTATGGAAACAACAGAAAATATTGCTTTCGTATATAAAATTCACTAAAATACTTCTCAGTTTCAAATGAAATGTGAAGTAACACAGTTACAGATTAATATAAAACTTAATTGCAAGTTTTTACAAATAATACAAAATTTTTTTAAATTTATATGTATTGATTGAAAGCATAAATATTTATCAACATATTATTTATTAATCTCTATTATTTATTAATTAAACTTATTTATTAATTAAGAGTTTTTAAATATATTAATTGGGGTAAAAACTTTCAAGTTTTTTTAAGTGTTTTCTCTATCAATATTTTTATCTATTATTTTAACTCTGATTTTTATAAAGTAAAGCAAATTCATGAAAACATTTAACCCTCCTGAAACACATGTACAAATGAATTGCATACAACAGAAATGGACTCCACGTATATGTTGATTTTAAGAGGTCATTGAATTTATGATTTTTTAACTTGCATTGAATTTGTAATTTAGATCTACATGTAAGATCTGAATATCGCCCTGAAACATACATAAATGGAGTTTATCGAATCATCATGTAAGTCAGGAAGTAGGTGAAGTCGTTACTGTTTTTGGTTCAGAAAATTTACTTGCGCTTATCTGCAATAGTGTATAAAATGGGGGCGAATAGTTTTAAGAACGATTTCTTGAGGGCTAAAAGTTTTAGTGGACATGAAGGGTTCAGAAAGAGCATTGAGTGTTAATGACATTATACTAAAATTAATTAAAAATTGCTACGTTTATTAAAATAGCCGTGATGATGCATGACCTTGTTTTTGAAAAGAATTATTTTTATTTTCGTCAGTTACAAGCATTACTGCCTTGGCTGTTGATACATATCAAATGCGCTTTTGTTGTTCTAAAAAAGGGAAACAAAATTTCTTTTCTTGATTGTCAGCTTAGAAATACTAAGTAGTTTAGCCTCAACTGCCTGAGCTAGATGGAACAGAATGGGTTTCCATAGTTGATTTTAATATTTACAGAAGTATTCATGTCAATTAAGTCATTTGTTTATGAATAAGCATTAAATGCATTGCCTCATTGTTATATTGCATATTTTAACAAAGCAAAAAAAAAAAAAAAAAAAAAAGTGTAAACAATACCGAATTTCTTCATTTCCTGGCAAGATAACTATCGTTAATGTGTCAAATCGTTTACAAATAGGTTTTTAGTTGTTAACATGTTTTCCAATTAATATCGAAATCCTTTTGCGTTTGACTGCCTTAAATAAGAATAATACACTCACATAAAAGAAATTGCTTTCTTGTAGCCTAAATATTGGAAAAAGCTGCTATCCAGTCTGGTATAGAATTTTTGGAAGTTCTGCTTACCAGTTAAGTTTCTGTCTTTAATAAGTACTCAAGTTGCACAAGACACTGTCCTTTATTCGCTCGCATTCGTATAAAACACCTCGAAGTCATCCCCTGCCCTGCTGTGTCTACAAGATAAACTACCCACAGTACATGCTATTTGCAAAATTGGGTGATTTGCAAATTTTCTCCTACAAAATTGTTATACGTAAGAAAACTTTTTTATTATTTCTATATTTTAAAGTCTGATGGAGATCTTAGAAATTCAATAATTAAATTGTTGAGCATTGTGAGGAAAGTAATCGGAAAATTTGAAAGAATTTCGTTTTTAAATCTTTTTTTCATGTTTCCAAATTTTCCCCAGAAATTTCACTAGTTCCACTCAAATAGCTTTTAAGGAGTTCGGAAACCAATCGGCCCAGTAATTCAGACTCTACTATAAAAAGATGCGTTTGAGAACCATACTGGTTTCCTCAAATTCATCTTTATTTACTGATATAAGATTTATTTATAAACACATAGATATATAAATAACTACGCAACGTAGAGATTAATTTCAATGCTATAGGAATAGCCATCCATTTAGATGTATAAATATTTTAACATATGCTAACATTTATATTTACAGTTTTTATATCAATGTCATAAGCGCATTTCAGATATATATTCAGTTAAGTTTTTAAAGTCGGAAATGCCTGAAGTTGTTTCGATCGTTTTTAGCAGGAGGCAAACAAAGAAATAAACGGTAGGAAAATAAATTATTATTTAGGTTACGAAAAACTTAATTTAACGCTAGTGATGGAGAAAGCATTTTAATACTACTATTATCTGCTTAAGAAATAGGGTTTATTAGGGAACTTCGTGGAATTCGAAAAATCCCAGATATTTTATTTAATATTCTTTCATTTTTTTTCACCTTCCTTTTTAAAACCATTTTTCAACAATGCAGGTTATCATCATTTTGCTGGTTCTGATGCTAGTTGCTAAACTTCCTGCGCTTTTCTTATGCTTTCTTTGCCTGATATTTGTTATATATTTATTATCTTGCAATATGCATGCATTGCACAAGCTCTGAAAGGTCATATTTGTAACTTTAACTAGTGAGCAAAATTTATTAAGGCATTTTCATTTTTCCCTTTTGTGGAATTGAATATTTGCATATTTTTTATTTCAGATTATAAAACTTTAAAGTCTCATTTTATTGCCAAATGCACTAGTGTTCAAAATTTAGAGAAGATTCACATTTGGTTGACTATCCTTAGATATCATAGCCAAATATTAATGAAATTTAGGTTTAAAAATACCATACAAAAGTAAAATAAATACAAAAAATATACCAGACAATAGTCATGGTACACACTTATGTTCATGCGTACGGTTGATCGACGCTGGAAGATTTGAGGAAGAATTTGTAAGATAAAGCCCCCTAAAAAATTAGTCTAATATGAGGCATATTTGTTTCATACGCATCTGTCACAACGAGACTTCATTTTTGAAGTAGAATAGTTCATAATACTCTGTTGTAGTCGATTTAACTACAGTAAAGTTGTTTTCAGGTCTGTAGGGTTCTAAGATTGTAGAAGGGGAGTTGAATCGCCGTCTCAAGAGTGTCATGTACCCTAATGTGCTGGAATAGTTTTACTAGTACATATAACTGATGCTGCAAGTTTAAATGAATATTAAAATTTATTTAAATTTCAAGAAAAATTATGAAACATAAACATTGCACTTCAAATTTCAAATACATAGACACGCACCAGAAACTCAGCGAAAAGTATCAGATTTAGCGCTGCTCAAAAACTTTGTTTAAAAACTGCCTTTAGTGGATTAAAATTTTGATATTAATAAAACAAAATGCTTATTTAAGTATATCTATTTATGATTCTTTTATTTACAACAACCATATAACTTATTTTAAGAGTTTGATACCTGAAAATGCTTCACACAGAATATACATGAATAGCTTCCCACTCTTCCTGAAATACCTTTCCTTTTCTAGATTAATTGGTACTTTCTTCCTTTCATGCCACATAATTTTTACATACTTGCGTATTTTAAAAACAAAAACAAAAGGTATTTACATAGTATTCTCGTATTTCTGTTACTCTGAGGATATTTCTTTGCCAAAATTTCAGAAAACCTCTTCTGTACTGAGGTCAATGCAATCATCAAGGCTCTTTTTTACCTTTTCGAAATTATAAAGGGATTCATAAAAACGTAGTTCTGTGACCTATAGAGCCTTTCACAATGTTGCACTTCTTAGCTGTTACGATAGAAACTGACCTGTATGATATTATATTTGTCCATGTGGCATCCTCGAACAAAATATTTTTCGTGTCCTCGAAAAAACCTTTTTTTTTCTGATCTATACCTTAAATTAGGGTAGGCTCATTGCAAATATGCAGTGCTTTTCAACTGTTGTGAATCCATATACTACGTCGTCATTAGAAACAAATCCATTCAAAAATTAAGAGATCGTCTAATCCTGTTGCTTATTAAAATCAGAAATTTTCAAACTATTTAACTTTTTTTAAATTTCTATTTTACTTTTAATTAGTTTTTATAAGAACTCAAAATTATATTTAAAGTTTAAAATACCATCGAGATCTCGAAATATGTAACCGTTAAGGAAACAGAAAGAAAAAAAAACAAAGACGTGACTCTTGGTAAAAGATTACTGGGAGAAAAATTATTATTTACAAACTCATTATTTCACAAGTTGAAGCAGCTAGTTCAACCATGCTAGAATGCTGTAGCTTCTAGCTTTAAAGATAACAAAACGCTCAACTCATTACAACCTCATATATAAATTACATATTAAATAAAATTTAGGTAAAGCGGTAGAGTGTGAAAGCCTTGTTTGATTAAAACGGCGTTCAGTAATTATTTTGAAATTTTTGTTTATACAAAAGCCGTCCAGTCTCTGATTTTACTCGTTGCGAGCAAAGCCACTGTATAAAAGAACATAGGAAACAACACCATTATGCAAGAATTTCCCCTGGTTACTTTTATATAATTATAAAAATTTCTTCTGAAACGGAAACGGAAGCTATTCTTCAGTCAGTGATGAATAGTGGAGTAATCTTTAATAATCTTTAATAGACTAGTCTATCCCAGCGGTGAAGAGTAATAGAAAGTATGGCTTAAAAAGAAGCCATCATCTATTAAATAAGTAGAGTAACCTATATATATAAATAAGTAGAGTAACCTATATATATAAATAAGTAGAGTAACCTAAGAACACATTTTAGATATGAAGGCAAGTCCGCATTTAGGAGAATTAATGAAAAAATAAAACACTATAAAAATGCAATTTATATCATCAATTTTAGTGCAATTTAGTTGTTTTGAATTTTTGAAGATTCTTGAGAGTGATACGGAATAGTGTAAAACGTGGTTCCCTACCAAAGCAGTACACTTGCTGCTATAAGTTGAAAATATAAGATTTAATGGTTGGCTTTCCTTGAGTTTAACAAAACAGATGAACATATCAAGTTCGACTTTACTAATGTGTCGAACATATCATGCTCGACACATTAGTAAAACGATACGATGAACATATATTCGACACATTAGTAAAACCACCAATATGATGAATAACAGATGAAAGAACTTGATTGTTACAGCATGAAGTGAGTCTACTTGACAGTTCATTTAGTCAGACAGATATTTGGCAGAATACTAAATTACCCGAGATACTAAGCTAGATTTCATGTTACAATCTTATCTTCTATAGCTGTATCCTACTACAGGTTTGCAGGACTTGAAACCCTCACACCACTCTGGAATGATTCATGGCTGTTGGCCACGTCGATAAGGCACATCACTAGCATGCATAGTCTTCACCCACTTTATTGGCTTCTACCGCGGGATTATATAATTTACCGTTTTCTGCTCAGCGTGACCACAAAGGAATTATGCAAATTTCCCAACACAAATAATAATAATTTTTAACACAGTTCTATCAACCTTCAACTGATTTCCCTATTTTTATAGTTTAAATCTTCAACACATTATTAAACTTTTACGCAGTTTTGCATTCACTTTTTCACATTCACTTTACTTAGCATTTAATAAAAATAATAATGTCAGGGTTTAAATTATCATTAAAAGTAAGAAATTGCGTTTTCTTTCCTTAATAAGCCAAACATACATAAGGTTATATATATATATATCGTAAGCTGAATGCTTTGGCAAAGACTGATGCTCATCCCCTGCCCTGGATAGACTTTTTATTAGACAAATTAAGTAATGCAAATGTTTTTCTACAATAGATCTAAGATCAGGGTTTTGACACATTCCCATTCACCCTGATGACACCGAAAAATTGGCTTTTATTACAAATTTTGGACTGTATGAATGGCTAAGACTCCCTTTTGGCTTCAAAAATGCACCGACTTTCTTTAATAGAAGTATTAAACGCATCCTCACTAAAAATAAAATCCAATTTGCTTGTAGTTATTTTGATGATATAATTGTTTACTCATCTTCCAAAGAACAACATCTAAAGCATTTGAGTGAGTTATTTGAAATATTTATTCAAGAAGGTATTAAATTGAATCAAAGTAAATGTGTCTTTGCCAAAGATAAAATCAATTTTCTAGGTTATGAAATCAGAAAGGGTAAAGTTACCCCAGATAACCAAAATATTGAAAGTATTATAAATTTGAAATACCCAAGTAATGTAAAAGAACTACAAAGAGTGTTAGGCAGTGTAAATGTTTATCATAGATTCATACCTAATTATGCTAAATTAAGATCTCCTCTGAATAAATTATTGAAAAAAGATGTATCATGGCATTGGGATGATCAATGTCAAACTGCTTTTGACGAACTGAAAAATATTCTTATTTCAAAACCAGTCTTACAATTGTATGATCCAAATAAACCTTGTCATGTTTTTGTTGATGCATCACAGATTGCTGTGGGAGCTGTTTTGAAACAACCAGATGAAAGTAATGTACTACACCCAGTTTCCTACCATTCTAGAGCTTTAAAAGATTACGAAAAAATTATGCAATTACAGAACTTGAATGTTTAACTATTGTTAGTGCTTTAGATAAATTTTATTACTATCTTCACAGTCAAAAATTTGCAATCCATACCGATCATGCAGCCCTTGTTTGGCTTAAAAATGTTAAATATTTAAGAGGAGGCAGATTATTCCGTTTGTCACTCCCACTCAGTATGTTTAATTACGAAGTTAAATATCAAAAAGGCTCTACAAACGTTGAAGCTGATATGCTCTCTAGACAACCTGTTTCTTACCAGCTCCAACGTCCTGTGTATTTACTTAATCTTGATGAAATTATGCAACAGCAAAAGAGTGACAATGTGTGTGGTAAAAAATATGTAGAACTAAATGATTTGATGGTAATTACAAAGAAAAAAGGTTATAAAATTATGGTACCAAAATCCATAAGATTAAAGTTGTTAACTGAAACTCATGAAAATTTCGGTCTCTCTCCATGACTTGCTGTCTGCTTGCGTTCTGTGACGTGTGGTCACTCTCTTTTACAATTCTGACCCCTTTACCACTGGCCAAAGTTCTTATCTATCTTGTGCCTCGTGCATATGTATCAAGAGCCGGAAACGTCGCGTTGCAACAGCGACATCCGGCCATACATATAATGACAATGACAATGACAATATTGGGGTGGGGGGTCTTTTCATTAGTGTAACGATGGAGTAAACTTCAATACAAAAAGATATTATTTGTTCTTTTTTATTTACTCCGGGGATCTGATTTTTGTAACTGCTGCTTTTTATGGAAATTAATAAATGGATCCTGTTTTTTCTTTAAACTTATCATCTGATACTTTGAGCTACGACTATATTTGGCAATAATATAAATATAAATCAGAATTATGACTTAAATAGTAATAGCCCCTTTTCCTCATTTTAATTTGGGTGTAATTTTGCTATTCCCCTCTTGTCCTCATTTTAAATATTAATTTGGGTATTCCCCTCTGTATTTTAAAAATAGTGAAAACTATTTCTGAACTGCGTCATTTCTCTTCATTTTCATATCATGACTGTAACATAACGATGATGACGTGCCTAATTCGGAATTCAAAATAAATTTACAGTGGCTCCCAAAAGTGTTCGCACACTTATGATTTTCATTTAAATAGGGCTCTATCCATTAATTAAACGTAAACTTTCTGAATCAGATTTTAATAATAAGATCTAAATCTATTCGTAACAAAATTACATGAAATATTTTTTAAGTATAGCGAAACTTTATTTTTAAGAAATTAATAATAAAAAAATGACAAACATTTTATCTACCAAAAGTTTTCGTACACTTCAAAAAAATCTTGACATTTTAGTAAATATTTTCATTTTTCGTTAAACTAATATCTAGTAGGATATCCTACAGTATCCACAAGAGCTCTTTAACGTCTGGGAATAGATTTTACTAGTTTGTTTTGTAATTTCTGTATCAATGTTCATCCATTCTTTCATCATGACTGTTTTGAGTTCGTTTTTCGTTTTGATGTCGTGTTTTCGTACTCTATCCTCCAGTTCTTTTCAAATGTGTTCTATGGGGTATAAATCTGGCGACTGAGGTGGTGTTTTCAAAACCTGTGGACTATTACAGAGACACCACAGGCGAACATTGAGAGCCAGCCGTATGCCTAGGATCGTTATCATGATTAAAAATAAAATTGTTTCCAATACCCAAATTTTGGGCTGATAATTTCAAATTGTCCTTTAAAATATTTAAATAAAAAAATAATTCATTATGCCATCAATAAGTACCAAATTACCTAGTATGATGCTGCCATGCACCACCACACAAGAACACCTCCACCGCCATGGTTAACTGTTCCAACTAAGTTCTTAGAATGAAGTTCCTCATTTTTTTTTCCTCCATGCAGTTATTCGACCATCGGAGCCAAAAATGTTAAATTTGCTTTCGTCAGCAAATAGACATTATTTCAGTACGTTTTGGGTGTATTTATCATTGATTTTGCGAATGAAAGCCTAGGCTTTCTGTTTTTTCTCACTAACAAAACATTTTTTACGGGCAGAACGCTCATAAAATCCAGCTTCTCTGAGAACTCGTCGAACAGTTTCAGGTGAAATTGAAGTAGAAAACTTTGCATTAAATTCTGCAGGAACTTTTACAGCACTCAAACGTGGGTTTTTCGCAAATTTTCTAATAATAAATCTCTCATCATGTTTAGTTAACTTTCTCGATCGACCTTTTCTTACATTGTTTTCAATCCGATTTTCTTCTTTAAAGCATTTTATCACATACTACACTGTAGAATGGGATAAATTAACTAATTTAGCGATATTTCGAGTTGATTTACCATTACTATGGGGGAAAATTATCAATTGTCGAGTGTTGTTTGTAATTTCTTTTCGACTGCAACCCGTTTTTCAATAATAAACAGACTATTATGAAGTAAACAATAAACGATTTTTTAAATGCCACGACAATATAAAAATTAAAAAAAGCGGCAAACGATAATTCTAATTTTGATTTTATGAAAAATTATTGCAGTGTACGAAGACTTTTGTGAGATAAAATGTCATTTTTTGATTATTAATTTTCTAAAAATAAAGTTTAGCTATATTTAAAAACTATTTCATATAATTTTGCTACGAATAGATTATACATCTTATTAGTAAAATCTCATTCAGAAAGTTTACTTTTAATTAATGGATAGAGCCCTATTTCAATCAAAATCATAAGTGTACGAACACTTTTGGGAGCCACTGTACATTTGTGGCATTGTGTGAAAAGTTTTGAAAAGCCTTTCCTGAACTAATATGTTTATGTGGACGCCTAAAGCACTAAAACGTTTGGACTATCAAATTGAATAGGATTTTAAAATGCTACCAAAGTTTATATTTCGCAATTATTTAAATAATTATTTTTGTTAAAATTTTATGATTTTTATTTTTTTAATTATGTTTCTCTTCAGTTCCTGATGCTTTGTGCTTTATCTCTTAAGAAGGCTTTACTATCACCAAGCATTTTCCTCTTTGTAAGGGGCGAATATATAAGATAAATATATATGAATCAAAATTGTAACTTAATTTAACAATAGCCCCTTAATTCCTCTTTTCAATTTGGATATTTCGCCTCTTTATTCTAAAACTTCTCGACTTCGTCATTTCTAGATCAATCCACATCCTATGCCTTTTACATAACGATGATGACTTAGCTGATTCAGACCTCAAAATTTCGAGAACCAAAACTTTTCTCTTAATAAAATTCCATACTGGTTAACTACGCACGTTTGCATCTCACTTGTTGCTGCTAAGACGATATCATGCTGCTTTTCTTCTTACCGTACAGCTGTCAAGAATAAATTCTTGAAACAGGCGCGAATAAGTAGATTGGGGTAATTGCCAATTAGGGCAGCAAATGCCATTTTGAAATAAAAGTGAACTGCCTCGGCTGCCAGGTTTCCTGTTTATTATAGATGGTTACAGCCGAAAACATCGCGGGCGAAAACGTTGTGGAGAAAAAAAAAGAAAGGCGAAAATGACGTGGAACAAAACATCGTGGGAGAAAAGAAAGCAGAGAAAACACCGCAGGTCTAAAACATCATGGTACAAAATATCGTGGTCGAAAATTAAGCGGTTCGTAAACTTCGCAGCTCAAAAACATTGGGGTAAAAAATAAAGTATCTACAAATTATCGCATGAAGATAACATCGCCCGCATGCGTTTTTCAGATCCCATACTATCATATCACGTAACCTTTATTCGTCATAGCGTCATTCGAATCGTCATCCAAAAAACTGATTGCGCGTTATACATGAAAATAGTAACGACAATTTAAGAACAAATGGAAAAAAAGCAAAATATAATTTTTATTATATTAACAAATGTGAAAAAAAATAATTTGATTATTAACTGAGCAATTTTTATAGAGGTAACCTCATGCAGTTATTTGTCTTCGTTCTTCAAAGTATTTTTAGAATTTACTTTTCATAAAAAATTATCAGTAAAACTTTATGAAAAATGTTAATTTATTAATGACCTTTGTTAATTAACTATGTGAAATTAAAATTCTATTATGCTCTATAAGTTAAATTAATTTTCTACTCATTTTCAATTTTTAAATGTTTCCTTCTTATTTTTTCAGCAAAAATTTTTAGTTCATTCAAAAATATGAAATATAGAAGTAAAAGAATCCCGCTTTTCTTCTTGTGCTCCCAAACCATTTAGATCTTTTAAAACCTAAAAACACATGTGTCCGATGCTATCGTGATGAGATGTTTTGCATGCACTTTATTCTTTTCCAAGATATCTTTACGACGATGTTTTCAAACTGCAAAGTTTTATAACTACTTTATTTTCGACCACGATGTTTTAGAACTGCGATGTTTTCTCGTTGCTTTCTTTTCTCTCACGACGTCTTGTACCACGGTGTTTTCGCCTTGTATTGGTTTCGTCCGAGACGCTTTTGCCATGATGTTTTCGGCGGGCATCATTATGGACACACATCCATCTTCAACTTCTTCACAGTCAACTTTCCTACATCAATATATGTCAACATTTCTACATTATTAGACACACACAAATATGTGTCTTGACAATATGTATATATATATATATATATATATATATAGCTGGAAAAGTCAACCTTGATTGCTCATTGCAAATTTAAATTAGAATTTTAATTTACATATTTTTTTCTTACATATACATATACATAAATAGTACGATTTTTAAGGCGCATAGAGCTGCAGTAAGATAATGTAATATGCTTCTACATGAGGATAAATTGTACATTTGATGCAACCAGTTGTATGTAGTTTATTTCAATATATACTCATCTGCTATTTCGCAGAAAACTATTCCAATATGTCATGTACTTTACATTTTTTAATCGCTAAATTTATGCATTATTACTTCCTTTATTATTATGTTTGCACATTAATTAGGATTTGTCAACTTGCTTTGAATACTTGTTTTAAATGAAAGATATCTGTATTATTAAATACTTCCTGTATGGTTTCAAAAGACTTAAAAACCTATGGAAATTGTTAAATGTAGACATAGATACAGAAGTAATATAGCTTGAATAATAAGCTAATAAATATATGCAAGGGAGAAATATGGAAAGAATTTTAAGGACGATTTTTAAAGAAACTATTCAAATTTGAAACATTCTGCAGAGACAATAGCGAAAATTATAAATACGAACAAAGAAGAATTGGAATTCGGTACTGAGACTCTGATTTTGGACTTTTCTTTGTTTTTTCATATGTTTGGTTTTTTCTGGCCAGTCTCAGTTTTTGTACATAAGGCCGGGTTTGCTGGCTAGGAGAATCAGGGCTTTACCCTATAATGTATATAGTAAAAATAAACAAATGATAATGTATATAGTAAAAGTAAACAAATGATAATGTATATAGTAAAAGTAAACAAATGATAATGTATATAGTAAAAGTAAACAAATGTAGATATGAGAGAAATTTTCCTAAAAATGGGAAAAATCTGTCTGAAAATTAGCAATATGAATAGAAAAGTAAAGCATTCAATACTAGGCTCAGTAATGATACGCATAAAAATGATAATAAAAACCTGATTTATGCAGTAAAAAGTTCAAATGAATACAAATGTGATTTCGAGTTAAAAGAGCACTTTGAAATTTGGTGTCTTAAGCGTAGAGTTTTAAAGAATTTCCCAAAATTATTCACATATGCTTTTCGAAACTAAATGTGTAACAATAAATTAATTGTAAATTGTAATTATGTCATTGCAATTAATTATTACTATATGATTACAATTACCTACAACTGCGAAAGTTAATACTTTAAGCTTTTTCGTAAATGCTGAGACTCAGAAATATTCAAAAGCGTAGTATTTTTGTTTTATTAAAAACAGTGCATATTTTCTCACGAAAGTAAAAAAATGAAATAAATTAATTAAGAGTTAAGTTTTGTTTGTAAATATAATTTCATACTGCTATTCTAAGTGATAGAAATATGAAAAACAATAATTATATTTTAAATTAAACGTACACATTTTCTTCCAATTGAAGTAAGTTTTTAAAACTGTCATCATTTAATCCAAACACATTTTTTTAAGAAATTTCACAGGAAATGCCTTTTTCATAAATGTGAATTCGCAAGGATCTGAATTTCTGCCAGGTGCTTTTCAATACAGAAGTTATAAGACATTTTTCCTGCCTTCTTAGCATGCCTTCGGGGTGTAATGGTCAGCACACTCGGCGCATTATTGAGAGGTCCGAGTCCCAGCTAGGATGCTCATTTTTCATGTCTCACACTTCAAAAAATCCTAATGACTCTACAGAGACGCCCAAACTAAAATAAGTGGTGAATGATGATTCTCCTTTAACAGGATTTGGCGATTGGGTCCCCTAATTCCCATTCGCTCTTTAAAAGGGGGGGAGTATATGAGGTATTTCTCCCGACTTCTTAGCATGCTGTCGCGATGTAATGTTCATCACACTCTGCGGGTATTCGAGAGGTACGAGGTTCGAGTCCCGGCAAGGGCATTTCTCATTTTTTACATCTCCTGCTTCGAAATATTCTAGTGACTCTACAGTGGTGCCTGAACTATAAGAGTGGTTTTTGATGGTTCTCAACCATCAGGATTTGGCGACTGGGTCCCCTAATTCCCAGTCGCCTTTTAAAAGGGAGAGTATATAAGGTATTTCACCCGCCTTCTTAGTATGTCTTCGTGGAGTACTAGCCAGAGAACTCGGCGCGTATTCGAGAGATTTGAGGTTCGAGTTCCGATGGGGGCATCGCTCATTTTTCATGACTCCTGCTTCAAAAAAATACCTAATATCTCTACAGTGGCGCCTGAACTAAAAAGTTGGTGGATGATGATTCTGCACCACCAGGATTTGGCGACTAGGTCCCCTAATTCCGAGTTGCCCTTTAAAAGGGGGAGTATGGGAGGTATTTCTCCTTCCTTCTTAGTATGCCTTCGTGGTGTAATGTTCAGCACACTCGCCATGTATTCGAGAGGTCCGATGTTCGAGTCGCGGCGAGGGTATTTTATATTTTTCGCGTCTCTCAGCATCAGAAAACCCTAATATGTCTACAAATTTAGTCTACAGATCCGTTTATTTCCAGATCTCATTTTCGATCCGAGGGGTGAAGGCATTCGGACATTTTCCTCTTCATGTTTTCATTTGCGACCTGAACTTAATTCGATGACAATAATTCGTCACGCGATCCGAAAAGGGTTCACTAAGGTTCGTCTGTACTTCTGCCAGTAAAATTACGGTGTTAATACGAAGGAGAGAATATAAGGATTTAAGGACTTTCCTTTCAAGCGCTCTCGTGCTGAATCAGTTAACATACTAAGTTAATAATCTGAAGATCTTATGTTCCACTTCACTTAAAGATGTAGTGAGTTTTAAAGAATCTTTCCTTGCAAAGTCTGAAGTCTGCATAAATTTTCTTTATTTCATTGCATAAAATAAAATACACATAATAGTTTTGTATCTGGAAATATTACACAAGTTATAATTTTGTTGCTTTTTCAATCGTAAATACATGTGCTTGATTGGTATTTGTTTGAAGTTTAATCCAAAAGCCTGAAATTTTAATTAAGAAGTTTGATGATAATACTTCGTTAGACTTCCAGTGGCTGGCTGATTTTCATCTGCGCTTTTTCAGTCGCATTAATGTGTGTATCTGAAAAAAAAAGAAATGTATTTCATTTAAATTTCATTCCCATGTGCTCTTGTAATGCAATGATTAATACACGTCTCTGATTTAAACATCCTGAGTTTGTCTCTGGTTAAAATTAAGTTGCTCGAAATTTTTTTACATCCAGACTTATAAATGATTTTATGTTTCTTTATTTCAAGAAATAAAATTGAAAAGTACAAAAATATCCAAAGAGATCAATGTTTTATTAGTTTTTTTAGAAGAAAAAAATATTATAAAAAATTACATGAAAATTTAATCATGTGTTTGGCAAATCAATGCGGTTTTCCGTATCTCTTTCATTTACAACAGCAGAAAAATGAAGCAACCCTTATTGATAATTGGAGTCGTTCAATTACCTATCATTTTGTTACACCATCCTTACATTTTTTTTATTTATTGCAGGGGCTCTGACGCTGCGGACGGAGATTCCGTGAAGGGTCGTCCTCGTTCTCAACGTCTGCCAAGCCTTCGCCTGGCCAACGGCCGCATCAGTTACGGGACACCAACAGAAGAAGAAAACCCAACGGAGGTTACCAACAGAGCAAGCTCCAACAGCAATAACGCAACGGGGCCCCCTGGGCAGCAAGGGGGCCCCATCAACCGCCAGGACTCTATAAAGATTTCGGTGGACAATACACATACAGGAACAGACTCTCTTGTCACTGCCACCGACGAGGACTTAGTCAACGATTATATTTCGCCCGAGATGAACTTTAAGGATAGCAAAGGTAGTGGTGGGCCTCCCAATGCCAAAGGAGGTGCCACTGGTGGAGAAAATAATAAAGATGAAAAAGATGACGTCAGTCTTTATGGTACTCCTAAAGAAGAAATAGGTCCTGGAATTTCCGAAGCTAAAGCTGGATTCATGAGGAACCAGCTTGAAGCTTTATTCCAGCCTTCAGACAATAAACTGGCTATGAAACTATTCGGAAGCAAAAAAGCTCTTATGAAAGAAAGAATTCGGCAAAAAGCCGCTGGACATTGGATTATACATCCTTGCAGCAAATTCAGGTATGTTGTTACTTTATCAAACTCATTTCTCACACTATTTTCTGAAGATAGCGTTAGCAATTTATAAGACGAGACTGCTAGAAATTCTAACTCTAGACATTCCAAACTTCGGCTTAGACACAAAAAATCAAATTTGCATCCTGGTGAAGAATACGGAAAGAAGAAGTTGTAGTAAAGATTCAAAACATAATAACAAGTTTAACAAACATGAAATCTTATATCCTTATTATTTCTCTGAGAGATAAAATGGAACACTGAAAATAGTGTAAATTTAGGTCACATTTATTTCACAGAAATTCATCTGGTTGAGTCACAAACAATATAGGCAAAGACACTTTTTAAATTATTTTCCGCTAATTGTCTTCTAGTTGAATATAAGATTTCATGTTTGTTAAACGATATCCATCTATATTTATATATTACTATATCCATCTATCTATATATATATCCATCTATATTTAATTGAATCCATAAATATTTTGCTTTCAGTTTTGGAAAATACAAATATTTCTCAGTTTTATTAAAAGAACATAGGTGTTTTGACACAAAATCGGACGTTTTCTGAATGACATGCCATTTTTTACCGTATTTCGATTCTACGACTCAAATTATGAGTAAATATTAAATTTTGTAAAATTTTGGTGTGAAATTTAAAAATTGATCTTGGCGCAATTTTTTTCAGTTTGCGCTAAAATAACTTACTTGGCGAACTTCTTAACTTAGAGCAACGTACTTTCCTTTCATTTTTTTCACTGCACACGAGTGGAAAAAAGGTCACGTCCATTACTTTCAAATAATTTTAACAAAGTGTGTAAACCACATCTGGCGTTATTATCGCTTGTAACGAATATTCTAAATTTCAAAAAGCGCCAATGTATAAATTCACGTATATCTTAAGAAAGTTTGAATAAAAACTCTAATGTTTTTGCAGGTGCGCTTAGAACTACATCTACATTAAGATGATATTAAAAATTTTATAGGTTATAATACAAAAAATGGTTTAGAAAAAAAATATAAAATCTATTTAAAAATACAAATTTTTAAAATAAACCATGAAAAATGTGTGAATTATATTTGGATTAAGCCTAAATTTCGAATTCTGGAAGTAGGAATCAACTAAGTTTAATAAAAAAAGAGATATTAATAAATATATATCAAATTCAATTAACATTGCGGAGCTAATTTCTTAAAAAAAGAAGCGCTTTGCAGTTCTGAAACTTTCTAGAAAAGTACTCGTAGAGTTCTTCTCAGTATCACAGAGAACAATCAGTTGTTACACTTCAAACAGCTAATAATGCTATACACAACGCAATGCAAATCACATCTCAAAAGCGAAGCTGTCATGGCTATCTGAATACTCCGAATTCAGCTCTGAACTAACTGAGAGCGAATGCTCTCTTTGGTCTCATATAGTTTCCACCCGGTTGCAGACAAATCTGTAGTAAATTCCATTTCTCGGAATCATTGGAAGACACATGGGGTCCCGATATGGTTAGAGTTACGTATCTAGATTAATTACATGACCAGGAAGTAGAAATGGCGGAAAACCGTTTATTCAAATAACATCGCTTAAGTATAATTCAATAACGAAACGTCATTTCTTGTTGCGAAATGACATTATGACGCAAGTAAAAAGTTCTGAATATTTCCTGAGCTCCATTAAAATAGTTTTCGTTTCCTTCCGCGGATTTAATTCCATAAAAAGTTCCACTTCAAAGATCAACCATTAAAACACGGTATAAATTTTTATCCATAAAGAAAATAATCAAACACTGTAACAGTGTTCTGTGTGTTCCCATAAAACAGACAATTTTCTTCTTTTTTTAGAGTGTTTTAGGGCCACTTTGTAAAACCGTTAAACTGTCAATTTCAGTAGCGGATTGATGTGAATATCAAATCTGAAATAGTCCAAAAACACTTTAAAAGGTCACTTGGAGAATTTAATGTGCCAGAAATAGGCAAAAGCTGTTCTGGGAGACATAGTGGTGTTCCAGCATATCACTTGAAGGGATTCCCTTCAGGTCTTTTGGAAGGTCGATATACCAGAGAACATTAACTGCCTTGGCAGCTGACTTTAACTACGAGATTTAACCCTTGCGATTTTTTCAGAGTCGTGATGCGGACATGAGTGTTAAGTGCCAACTGGGATGGAGTTGACTAAACTAACAAATTTTTCCATTGCGTGTGTGATTTAAAATAATAGTGTATAACCCAATGAACGTTGATGCTAGTGAATCAATGTAGTGTTAACATATTAAAAAGGAAACACATAAATCAGTAATACTTCAAAAAACCTTAGAGTTTATTATATATATTTTTAACATATCTAAGTTTTGTAAAAATCAATTTTAGTACTAAACCCTTCACTACCCCCGGAAGTATGAAAATAACCTAAGATAATTGTACCAATTCTTTTTTTCTGTTTACAGTGAAACATAACATGTGTTTTCAACAAATTTCTATGAAGTTCAAAATAAACCACATAAAACTTCTGTAACAATTAATTAAGCAATAACTATTTCTTTGAGTTGGAAGTAATAAGACACATTTCAAACATTAATGTTGGGTTGCAACAAATTCTGCAATTTTATAATAGCAACTTAAAACTTCTAAAACTATCAGTTAAGCATAACTATTTCATTGAGTTAAAATTTTTAAAATTCATAACAACTATTCGCCTAACAATTGTTCAGTTCTTACACCTTAATATAGGCCAAAATAAAGAATAATAACAAGCTAACAATCTTCAATTTAAGAACATATAATGCACCGAGAATTCAAAGAAATCTGCTATTCCTAACAACTTAAAAAGTTCCTTCTTAAGGCAATTAGAGTATTAACAATTAGTAAAAATTCTATTTCAATTTTTCAATTTCTTAAAGTCAGCTAATACAGTTTTACTATATACTTTAACTTAACATTTTGTAGTTCACCAAATAAAACAATATTTCAAATTTATTAACAATTTAAAAAATCTTTAAACAAATTCATTAAAAAAAGAAACTAAGCCAATTAGAATTTACCATTTTCTAGATAGGGAGAAACCTTCTAACAATTAATTAAAACAAATAGTAAGTTATGAATTAGGATAATCTTTTTATTGTAATTATTAGTAATTAAGTTAGACCCAGTTAAGAAAAGAAACGACTGAAGGAGAACCGATACACAGCCAAACTTCCAGAAAACTCCATCGACTGCTCCAGGCGTAGAGGGTAATGGACCATCAGAAGGAATCTTTGAGAATCTTGGGCCTACGTCGAAAACGCTCGCCGGCATGGTCGCTGCAAACTTCTGAAGTCCCGGAAATCATCACCATCTCAAACTAGACGCAGGAACAAATCAAGAAGAAACACAAACCATGGAAGACTTCATCAGTTGTACGGCGAAGCAAATAGGATCAAAGCAGATGAACCGATCAAGATGGAAACCGAACAATGGCAGTCCTCCTCAGTTGTACAGCGAAGCTAATTATGCCGAAGAAGGCTAGAAGATTTCAATTCCTTTAAGATTAAATTGAGGGGAAAACAACCTTTTTAGAAGATAGCATTGCAAGAAAACATATTTATGGGTAGGCCGAAGCCAGAGCTATTTCTTACGTACACATTTTAAACAAGAATAGTGGGAGCGAAAGCCCCGCTTCCTTTCCTAAATGAATAACATCCTTAAAACTGCATAACAACCCGTGCTCAGAGCACGCACGAAAGTAACAGCGTCAAGTCAGGCCGAAAAAAGAGAAGGAACGACACCTGCACCGGCTTTTTGTCAAGTCAGGAAACCACATATCGCCAAACCCCGCTGAACAGGGTGAAAAAATCCAGAACTCAACACTCCGAACAAACCCCAGCAACAATCATCCAAATTCCGAGGTGTTGGACTAAAGCACAAATTCAAATCTCGCCAAGCGCGGTGTAAGAAGCGCGTTGTAAGGAAAATACGAAGAATCCGACGCGGTGTAAGGAAAACTTACAACACAAACCCCGACCGGAAATTCTCAAGCAAAGCCTTAGAATCCAATTACAAGTGCGACTTTTTTTTTCAATCGTTCCCCCCCCCCAATACCTTTTCCCCGCGAAATGTAAAAATTTTGTTAAATAATTAACTGTAACTTAAAAACTATTAAAGCTAGAAACTTAAAAGTGATCTTAAATTAAAAGGCTAATTTTCCTGCATCTAGTGATATAAATTAATAGAGGATCAACTTAAGTTAAGTAATATTAAATCAAGTTTATTACGTAGAAAAGCATCCAATTCCATTGTGTGTTTCAACGCATTTACGAGTAACAAGTGGAAGATACGTACAAATCTTAAGTATCAAAAGCCCCTAATTAAAATTAAACTAAAGCAAATATAAATACAGCATATTAAATAAAATAAAGTTGCGTAGCATAAATTTAGAATAATAATAAAAATTAAATCTTAAGTCAAACTTAAATAATTAAGTGAATTTGAGATGAGGATTTTATAGTCAGTTGATATGATTCTTAGATCACGGCCAGTCAGTTACATTCTGGAAAGTTAAGGGCATTAAGAATAATGTACAACACCTTTTCTACAGTATTTGTAAAAGTTTGTTTTATGTTCTGCATGCTGCTGTCATACACGAATCTTGGCTTTGCATCTGGAGATCAAAAAAAAATTTCCTTCATTATGATCTTAACCCGTTTTAAGCAGATACTCCCAAACACTGCGCGCGCTTAAACTCTTCCAGTTTGAATCTGAATTTATCATCAAAAATCACTCCAAAATGTTACGCTTAGATGTTACCTGTAACTAACTTTTGAACTAAGTACTCTATAATTCGGCAGCAAGTAGAGTTTCAACCTAGCACATATTGTCTTAACTAACTGGAACACAATACTGGGATTTTAGCATATTGAAAAGGGGTAGCTCCAATGTGCTGTTAATTGTCATTTGAACAGATATCGAATTCAATATTGCCATTCAATAATCGCTTAAGTATAGTTTTAATAAATATTGATTGTGTAGATATTGAACAGATACTGACATCCTCAAAATTTGCTTCGAGAAACCACTGCTTTGATTTTCTTGATACCCAATAGTAAATTACCAATGTAAACTTGGAATGTATGATAAATACAAATTCAGCAAAAACAATTAATTTTATAAAGTTGATAGAGTAATCCAATAAGCCATATTTTATCTTTGCTCTTTCAATGTCTATTACTATAGTTTCATCACATCCTTTTCTTGTTGAACGTTTTGAATATTTTATAGTGATGCGAAAATCTGGTAAACATTTGTTCTTGAGAAGTAATAATTTAACGCAATATTACATTCTCAATGGCCTGTGAGCTACAGGAAATAAGCTGACCCGGTGGCAATTCTTTGGATCATTCTCAACCTTCTTTGCCTTTTTATAATGAAGTAATAAGTTTCCATATCTTTAGCAAAATGTTGAATTTCTTAATTCCCGACCGTATCATTGCTATTCTAATCAGTTATCACTTTGAATACCCCGGACATTAAAGTGCTTTCATTAAGAATATTTTAATTGTGTGAAAAAAAATTACTGAAAACAATTACTGAATGGCATTTTAATCTATTACTATTATTCACGCTTTTGACTTTTTTAATCAATGCTCCTTAAATATATTCAAGCAAAACCACATTTTGTGCTTTAAGTTTTACTGCAGATAAATGTCGTTTTGCTTTTATAAAAATGAAAGGAAAGGTGAATGCAAATGAAATATTTCAACGAGATTCAAGAATTTTATAAATGGCATTCTAAATGCATAACTGAAATTTTCTATGTTTTGTATTCTGTGCGAAATTACGAAATTGAATAAATTTCTATCCTGATTAAACTGCTTCAACTACTAAGCCAAGCAAACGATTTTCTTAGGTATCTTGTAGAATTATTATTTTCCCAAATTCGTTTTTAGGAAACTTAAAGCTTCTTCTGTCTGAAATTCTTTCCTCTCTTTATAAGTGGATCAATCTTTTTAATATATTAACAGTTTCACTGACTGAAGTAAATAGTTAAAATATCAGCTTAGCTTAAAGAAGATGAGTTGGCAACTTCATAATGGTAAACTAACAATATCTGCATCTAATGAAGATTATAATGAAATGAATGATATATACTATACATACGGAAGCCCAAATGTAAAATACAGTGCTTCTAATCCACAACATAATCATACAGTGAAGCTACGCTATATGGGATTTACATAATTAAACGCAAAGCATAAAAATTCGCGATAGCTAAATAAAGCAATTAGTATGCGCTTTTATCCAGAAACACAATACTACAGAAGATTATGCAAGAGTTAAAAACATATGCAGGAAGCCATATATTTGTACACAGGTCTTATACACTTTTAATAATGCAGTCCTATATTATTAAATGATCACATTAACACTAAATTTTAGTAATATAATTGAAAAACATAGTTTCAGAAGTAATTTTATATGTTCTATTTCAATAATTTTGCAGGCATTCAGCATATGCAGTTTAGAGCCTGTCAGGTTGCATCGCAAATTCCCAACCACTTTTTTTTTTAAATTCGATTTCTATTAAAGGAATGGTTATTTTCATAAACCCCTTTAAGTATTTCTTATGTTACACACCACGCAACATTATAGTAAGGTAAGTAATTGCAAATGTATAGCTTAAGGATTACGATCAGATTAAGAATATAAACAAAAATCTGAGTGAAAGATTTATGAAAAGAAATTTTAAAAGTGATCTGTTAGACTTATGTTTCATTATTTTGTGTATTAATATTATTTTTAATTTTACAAATATAAAATCACGTTCCGAAACAAAATCACTTCCAACTGCAAAAAAGTTCGATATTTAATATTACTGTGCAAGAAAGTTCGATTTTTAATTATTGCGCTTGATGTTTTGATGCAATTTACTTAGTATTTCACATAACCTAGCGTAGTTTTATTTTTGAATCACCTAGTTTAAAAATTTTCCTCTTTCTGTTTTCCATCCTAATTTTGTATTTTACGCATTTTTTTAATTCTGTTTTCTTGAGTTCTCGCGCTTTACTTTTTTATGTTCCATTTATTTCATAAAATTTTATATATCTAAAAAATATTGATTTTTTAAATATCTATGTAAAATGATTTTAGTGTAATTTTCTCTCGTATTTGTTTTAGATATTTTTTCCTTATTACAGTATGCAGCTTAATATCAATAAACAATTAACTATCAATTTTATTAATATTTTCTTTCTGTAAGCAATGGGGGATCTTGATTATGCCTATCCAATGCCGGTACATATTCGGCTGTCGAGCCGCATTCAACACATTGATTCTCAATGACCCATTTTAAAATTTCATTGGCCCTCTGAGTGTTTGAATACATATATGCAGGTAAAACTGAACTCTTTAAGTATACTTTTACGCTTTAGAAAGAATGTGATATAGAATTTTAATTTTGAAAATGCTTAAAAAATTGAAAATTTTCCAATTGTGTGTTTTTAGTAGATTTGTAAGATATTATTTGACTGATTCTAGCCATTTGTCTTTATAATCTCTAGATTTTATTACAGATAGTACTGTAATCATAGTGAAATTATGACTTCTTGTTAAGATTTTTAATTTTTAATCTTCCTTTTTCTCATATACTGAAGCATTTTAAGTGATTGCTGTCACCGTAAGATTATTTTCCATCTAATTTGTATAATAGCATTTTTAATTTCTGGCATTCTCTAAATATTTTCAACGTTTTCGTATCAAGACCCTTTAAATTCTTCTTCCTACGAAATGCTGGAATAATTTAATACGAACCAGTTTCCATTAAAATTCAAATTATGCATTTCTACGAATTTTGTTTGCACTTAATGTATGGCTCACAATGCATAGAATTTCACGCGCATACGTTTCATACATAAATACTGTAATTATGTTCAGGATTGACTATACGTTACATTAATTTATCTATTAGGCTTATATCATATAACATGTTAAATAAAATGATTATATAGGATACTGACTCATGAATAATGATCGAAATTGCCTACAACATGCTGTTAACTCCTTTGATCTTGAAACCTGTTACCCTTTAGATTATTACCAAATACAAACACACAAACGAAGCAAAATCGGATCACGTATAGTATGATTCAAATTTCAAACATATGTGAATGTAGAACACGTAACACAAACTTCAAGGAACACTGTAAGTAGTATGATAAAGTTGATAAAACTCTCCAAAGGCCATTAAATGAAATATCGAAAATCAAATTATTCTTCTTGTATGGATTTCTTCTTGTATTAATTTATCGTATTATATTCTTATCTAAATTTATAGTATTTCATTATTCTTATCTATCATTTACAGCATTAAATTTCTTGCATAGCCTATTTTAATTTAATTCTCTTAAAGTTAAGATTCATATGCAATGCATTTAAAACGGTTAAGAGCTAATGTTTTTCTCCAATTTTATTGAAGCTGTCAAGCAGTATTCAGGTGTAATCATTGTCAGCATAGCTGATATAGTTTACAAAAAATAACATTTTTTTCCAGAAAGAAGTCTAGATGATTTTTTTTTTGATATCATGCAG
This sequence comes from Stegodyphus mimosarum, assembly GCA_000611955.2. Lineage (NCBI taxonomy): Eukaryota > Metazoa > Arthropoda > Arachnida > Araneae > Eresidae > Stegodyphus > Stegodyphus mimosarum. Next base: position 341,106 of record KK117495.1, read on the forward strand.
TCAAGTGTCTACCACTATTATCTGAAAGACTAAAAACTGAGAAGCTATTAAAACTGAGTTGATTTAATTTACACAGAGATATCTGAAATAGTGTGTTAGCTTACGGAAATCAGTAAGTGGTATGATCTGCAACATATTCTTCCAATAGGCTGTTTGTTGACTGGAAGAAAGCTATTGCTATGAATTCAGAGGTGCTTGGTATCGCAGTAGACTCCTCAAACCACTGTACCGTCTGTGCGGCTATAAAAGGTCTTCTCGTGCTTACTTTAACCAATGAAGTCGAAACATTAATCAAATAACAATGTTACTTAGACGAATGCTTTCCCACTGATTTCTTTTTGATGATGGGATTGCAATTTCTATTAGTGTGTAAAAGAAAAATGTATGGACAACCAGGATTGGAAATGCATATATCTCAGACACAGGTTTCTGTATCATTTACTTTATCAACATCTCTCTGAGAATCTAACTTTTTAATTATGTTGAGTCAAAGCGTTTGCACTGTTGTTAATTAACCAGTTATTTTTTGTTCTGAATCTGTACTGTCACTTCCTTCTGTTCGTTTCTGGCCAGAATACAAATTAGCTCGTGTGTATTTAAGTGAGGGTTTTCGATTGTTCAGACGGAACGTATTCTGTCTGTTGAAAGCCAGATTACTAGCTGTTATTCTAAAATATCCGTTCGTATCTTCGGCATTGCTTTATTTTTGACAGTTGTGTTGTTACACCGATGGAAGCCTAAGAGCCAACTTCTGAGTTTAAGTTACTTTGTGTAGCCTTTGGCTAACAGATTTAGGTTTAAACTTAAAATTCTACCTTGAATTCACGGCATAAATGCCGGCTGATTTGTAAGCACCAAGTATGCTTGTGTTCATCGTACTTAGTTTTAAATAAAATGATCTTTTACATCCATCTCAAGTTCTGTTTCATATTAAACATGGCGATAAGACGCTTACAGTCAAGTGAGGATTTTCCACAACTTATATTTAGCAAAAGGCGTAGTAACTATAGCACTTCTTTCTGTTCCCAATCCAAAACTGGAAGCAATCAGCTACACATTTATTGTTATTTTTATATTTATTCTCTATGAAGCTTTAGATCCATTTCATCTTACTGAGCATTATTATGTTGTAACTACTAAATGTACTTGTAATTAGTAAACTTCGTATGTACTATAACTCATTGATTGTATACATTTAATATTTATTCCGTAGGACACTATTTACATCTAATGGTCGCATAAAATGTTTTTGCTCTAAAATATTAAATAATTTTCTGTAATTTACAATGTCAATGAATCATATCAAGTAATTTTCTCTCTGCCCTAAACTTCAGGAAATTAAAAAAATATTCTAAATATCTTCATATTTTTAAATAATGGAAAAGTTCATTTGAGGTGTAAACAGAAATAACTTCTACGCCTAATTCTAATAAAGACTTCGGTTTCCATATTTCCATCAACTCATTATTGTAACCCTGATTAGTTCGAAATGAGAAGCAGATTTTAATTCTTAATGATGGCGATATTAAGAGAATTTCCGATTGTCATCTGAGGAAAATCCTCTTATTTCCTCGTTTTCCCATACTGTTGCAAGATTAATCAGAATAAGACTAAGTGTCTTTTCGTTTCATTAACGATTTCCTTGCCAAAGGGACAATCCTGTTATTTTCCTTCCTTTTCTCCTATTACTCGGATTTGAAAAGTTAGGAATTACTCTGCGAGGGATCTCCATTATTTGTCTGATCATTTCTGGAATCTTAAGACTGTTATTATCTTGCGAAATCTAATTTAATGTAAGGAAACTTGCAGAATTTACTTTTGTAATCCTTCACTACGTTGTTTGTTCATCTGAATAAGCAGATTTGCCTTAAAAGTTATTGCACAAGATCTAGACAGGCAATTTTAACCCAGCGTGGCTCGCAAAAATAAGAATATGATTTTTAGAAACAAAAGCATCTACGTTTTGTTTATATATCCTAACATACACACAGACACACACACATATATATATATTTGGAACTATGCTGCCTTGGAGAGTTATGTGTTTTCACGGCGTTTTTCAGTAGTCTCCATTTATATTGCACACGTTTGCAATGTTGAAAACTCCCAGGCAGGAAACCTGTTTCGTATGTTCTTGAGAAGTAAGGGGTAAGATAAATCTTATTTTAACGAAATTTGGAATCAATGCTTCTGTGAGGAAATAAAATATTTAATTCTTGGGCTTAGTGCATATTCTACACAATAAGTGACCTTTTAAAATCAATCATGTATCAGTCTTAAGTTAACATTTTTTGTAGAAAATTCTAAAATATTAGTAAGGAGGTAGTCAAGTGCTCGGACCAGCAGGTGTTTCGAGCACGTAATGAGTAGATAAAATGAATTGAACAAATATAGTGCCATTTGTGGAGCAAATTAGAAATTGAAAAGGAAAATCTGCAGCTTTTAAGCATGTTTAATCTAAATTGGTAAAATTTTCTATTCTTGTTAGGGAGAAACTTTTGAGAGAAATTGGCTGATTAAAATTGAAAACATCGCGAAAACTCACTTGGCCAAATTTGTTTGCCAAAGTTTTATTTTATCATGTGCAAAACGCTAGTCTTCAGAGTTTTATTCATCTGACTACACTTCTTTACAAAACCAACATTAACTTCAGGCTGACCTTTTAACTTCTTTTTGTATTTGATATTCTGTGCGTATCTTTTCATGATACATTGCCTCTTTTTGACTAAAAGGAGATTAAAATAGTAGATGCATATTCAACACGCCTTTCTTCTTTCTCTAATACAAGATGTATAGTGATGTTTAGCAGCCTTATCCACTTGATGATAATTTGATATAATATAAAAAATAAAACTTCAAATGAAGAATAGAACATACTACTAGTACATAAATTTTTTAATTCACTCTCTGTTTTTTTACTGCTTTTCATTTTAATATTTTCTTAGTTACACGTTACATGACAAGAAGACAAATTGAGACATATTATATGCAAATATGAGTAAGGAATAAAAATAGTGTAAGAGAATTTTTTTTAGTTATAGGAATAATTCTAGATGTGTGTTTCAATCATTAAATTCTATAAATATTTTCTTCTTTTATCCGAAACTTTTATGACAGCTTCGTTCAAAATATTATTCTTACAAAGATAACTCTTGTTATAATCTAATTTAAGTAAGTTTTACGCCTTATTGTATCAGGACTTAGTGTTCTGTGCATACTCTTTGCAAACATGGTGAATTACTTACAAGGTTCTTATCCTCAAATTCTAAGTCCTGAACTGGAACAGGGAGCGGAAGGTACGCTATGTTCTGATGTAACTGCTGGGCTGGAGAATAACTGCACGTGAAGGGATTTGAAATCCTTTTTTATTCAATCACTATTAAATACAAACCTCCCAATTCAGGAGAGATACAGAACGTAACAGACCAAACTTTGGTCGAACTTAACAATCAAATAAATTTAAATAAATTAAAATATAACTTAAATTAAACTTTGCTTCGCAGAGCAATTCGCGGAAGTTGGCCTCTACCGAAAAGGGTGCGTAGCAAGGTATACTAAATACTACCGCACTTTAATTTATTTTACAAAGCAATCACGTAGTAAGCACTATGGCTTATAAATTTAAACTGCTAGCTGGTCAGGCGAACGTTGAGCAGCGTGACCGTGATCTGAGGCAAAGCTCTCACACACCGAGAGGTTTCTACCTCTGGCTTAAATAGTGCTTGGCTGAACTTCAAAAATTAGCATAAGCTAAAAACGCGCGCTTCTTCTGACAGGAAGTTGAAGCAGAGAGGAGATAGAAAAGATTTAAATTAAAATAAACTTGGTTAGTTTAACTAAAACCTTACAAACTTCCCGCCAGAATTGCGATAGTTAAACTACTTTGGTCCAAACGGACCATGTTGAAAACTAGCAATTCTAAATAGTCGAAAATTTCACTGTTCTAAACTTAGGCCAACTCTTACAAGGCAATATATGTTTGTGTAAAATACAGACGAAATTTTCTGGAACAACAATCTTCAACATTTTTTTTTTCAAGTCTTATTCTTCAAACAGTCTTACTCCTTCCAGCAAAATCTGGAAGGAAAACAACTTTAGTATGACATAATAACAGAATAATTCTAAGTGGTACAAATCCTTATTTTTTTTTTTTTGTGTAATTTTGCACACACACATTATCATTCAAGCACAATTAAATTCTTCCCCCGTATGCTCTCTCACCGGTGTTGGATGTAAAGCAAACCGCCATTGCGGGTTTTTATGTGTTCGGGGGTGTTCAACTCTTCCACCTACAATCGACTAACATTAGTTAGAACTTGACATACGAGACCTGAAAAAAACGCCCTATAACCAGCTAATCCTAAGGTTCTCACTAGCTTTATGTCTAACACTTTAAGTGTATTTGGTGGAGAGCCTAATTAACACTTGCATTCTAAAATAGTCAATCTTTAACTTTTCATGCATACAAATTCGCAGTTTGCACACAACATTCACATTAATATTGCACTTAACGTGCATTGCTAGCATAATATTATTTGTTACATTTCATAACACATTAACAATTTCATAGCAATCCTGAAATGCAAATAGAGGTTAAATTTCTAAGCTTACAGAAATATAGGTTAAATTTCTAAGCTTACAGCAAGTGCTTCCTATTCCTTTCTCAAGGTACTTTCTTGAAATATCAAATTACATTGAATTAATAGTCTACAGACTAAATCGTGTTTTTCAATTTTCCGAATTTTCATTCTAGACATTTTACAAGTCTTTAGACAAAGCGTCATACAAAATCATTTAGTTAACATATTCTTTTCAGCAATTCATTGCTTTTACAGAATTAATCTATTTACAAAACTAAGTAATTTTAAATCTTTAAGAATTACAATTTCTTTTAACAAAACATTTTACTTTCCATATGAGAACTTATCGCTCACTTGGCGTAAAAGTCAACCTCGCTTGAGGTAAAATCAGTCCTGCAACTTGCAGTATACTCAAAAATTAACTAAACTTTTGAATACGAAATTGTACTTATCTTATTATGATCGTCCATCCTTTTCTTGGCCCAATCTTTAAAACTTGAGTAAGTTGTGGCCTGGTTCAGTTTCCTCGTTTTTCGTTGTTCTTTCGGAGCCTGCTCGTCTCTTTTTCTTTTGAAATTCCGTCGTTGTATCCTCGGCAATTTCCTTTGTAGAGGAGGTTGCTCCGCTGGACGTTTGGTGGACTGGGCCCTTCTCTCCTGGGCCCTTGCTCGTTGCTTGTCCTGGTTCCTGCTGTATTCGGGAAGTTGATTCTCAGGCTGCAATCGACGTTTCTTGCTTCTCAGGCACCTGTCCGATGATTCCACAGTTCTTTTGGATACATTGGGCTTCCCTTGCCCATTCTGCTTTCTTCTCTTGGTGCGCTCGTAATTCCGTTCGTAGATTTGTTCACCTGCATCGTGAGACTTTCTTTTGAAACCACCTTTTTGGTTCTTATTTCTTTGTTGGGGGGGAGCTTTCTTCTTCTGACATTTCGATGCCGTTGTAGCTGGTTCCTGCTGTTTTTGCTGACGTATATCTTCCTGGCTAGTCGATTGCCTCGGATCCTGAAACGAATCTTTAAATACAGCCATTTTGCTGCGATTATAGAACGGTTTTATTTGGTCCACATTCGCTTTGAGCGTTTGACCATCATTTCTTTTTAATATAACCACTGCCCCCGTAATTTGTTCAATTGTGAACGGGCCTTCAAAACGCGGAAAAAATTTCCCCACCTTTTCCTCTGGGGCATTTGACAAGTTGTGTTTAATCTTCAACACTTCATCTCCCACATTGTACTTGACCTCTCTTCTTTTTAGGTCATAGTACAATTTCTGTTTTCTTTGGGCCATTTCTATATTTTCCGTCGCTTCCCGTATTAACTTTTGTATATCACTCATTTTAAATTCTTCTGCCCTTTCCTGTACAAAGAACAGTTTATCTAGGGGGGTCAAGATCTTTCTTCCTAAGAAGAGTTCAGCGGGTGTTTTTTGTGTAGTATCGTGTTTGGCGGTCCTAAGTGCAAATGCAAATTCATTTATATGGCTATCCCAGGTAGAGTGATAGTTTTTCACATAACTACGAATTATTTTCACTACATTTCTATTCACCCGTTCCGCTATGTTTGACTGCGGACGATACGGGACCATCTTTAGATGACGTATGCCCAGTTTTGCACACATTTCCTCAAACATTTTACTAACAAACTGAGGACCATTGTCTGAAATAACTTTTAGGGGCGCCCCGTATTTTAAAATATACTTATTTAGAATTGAATCTACTACAATTTTTGCAGACGCGCGTTTTAACGGAATTAACTCTAACCATTTGCTAAAATGATCCACTATAACTAAAAGATATCGGCTTTTATTAACTTTACTTCGAGGGTAAGGTCCAAGTAAATCGATGCCTATTATTTGATTTGGGAATTCTGATTTAATACTATTTAGGAACCCGGCCGGGCGGAAATTAACATAATTATTTAATTGACATGTTGGGCACGACTGGACATACGCCCTAGTAAACTTTTGCAGTTCTGGAAAGAAAACTGCCTCGCGAACTCTCTGAACAGTTTTTCTTATACCTAAATGAGCCGAAATGGCACAATCATGCAACTCTTCTAATACATTCAACCTCATGCTAGCTGGGATAACCGGTCTATATTCATGATTCTCATTAGTAGCTTTCGTATAGAATAACAGTCCGTCAATTAATTCGTAATTTTCGGCCCTATTTCTTATCGGCACAATATCCGGATGATTGAAATTCTCAGGGTCGGCCAAATAATTGTATATATTTTTGAACTCCGGATCTTTTTTGAGTTCGGCTATTACTGTTTCACGAGAATCTAATACTTTGGATGTTAACATGGCTATCTTAATTACACTTCCATTTTCATCTAAGTTAATTCTGCTTAAAGCATCTGCCACAACATTTTCCTTTCCCGGCGTATGTTTAATTATTAGGTTATATTCCTGTAATTTGAGAGCCCACCTTATTAATCTGGGTGATAAATTTTTTCCAGAATAGAGTCTAGTGACCGCCGCGTGGTCGGTATATACAGTTACTGGAGAACTTCCAAAGAACACACGAAATTTCTGTACTGATGCTAACACTGCGAGAGTTTCTCTCTCTGTTGCGGAATAGTTTCTTTGGGTTTCATTTAATGTTCGGCTGAAAAAAGCCACGGGCTGACCATTTTGGGAAAGCACTGCACCAATCGCGAAATCTGAAGCGTCCGCTGAAATCTCTAATCCTTTATCCCCTTCTGGAAATTTTAAGACGGGAGCTTGAGTCAATGCGTCTTTCAATTTTTGAAACGCCAAGTTGGCTTCTGCTGACCACGAAAACCTAGCTTTTTTTCTTTTCAACTTTAGCAGTGGCTCAGCTATTTTTGCAAAGTCTTTAATGAAAGCCCGGTAATATGAACACATCCCGAGAAACGACGATAATTTCTTCGCTGTTTTAGGAACAGGATAATTTCTAATGGCTACTATTTTTGACTGATCCGTTTCGATTCCCTTTTGGGAAATTTTAAATCCTAAATAACGTAACTCTTTTGCGGCAAATTTACATTTAGACGCATTTATCTTTAAACCAGCTTCGTTTAACAATGAAAATACTTTTCTTAAATCTTGTAAGTGTTGTTCTAGAGTACTACTCGTAATTATAATATCGTCTAAATATATGAAAGTGCTTTTACCAAGGACTGGTCTTAAGACGATGTCCATACATCTTTGGAACGTTGCCGGCGCGCCGGATAATCCGAACGGCATTCTAAGAAATGCGTACGTACCAGATTTCGTTATGAACGCGGTTTTGTGTACGTCCTCGGGTTTTACCCCAATCTGAAAATAGCCACTCGTGAGATCTAATGTAGTCATGTATTTTGTAGACGAAATATTTCGAATAATTTCTTCAATTATCGGCAACGGATATACAGGATATTTTGTAACTGAATTTAACTTGCGATAATCTATAGCAAAACGCCACCGCTTCGGGTGCGTAATCGGGTAATCATTATTTTTCTTACACAGGACAACGGGGCTAGCATAACTGCTAGAAATTGGCGTGATGATTTTATTCTTTAACATCTCTTTAATATGATGTTCAATTATTTCTTCTTTTGTCCTATCATATCTATATGGCTTTTGCCTAACTGGCTGAGCGTCCCCCGTGTCAATGTCGTGGTTCACCACCTGCGTAAAGCCTGGTACATCACTAAATAAATTCGCAAAGTGACTTACCAGACCTTGGATTTTCTCTTTTTCCTCTGCTTGTAAATGTTCCAAGTCCAGCTGCGGGGGCTTATCATTCTTCGCTTCAATTGGCTTCATATTTAATGTTAGTTCTCCCCCCTTGAAATCAATTTTTGCTTCTGCCAAACTAAAAAAGTCCACACCTAGAATAATACAAGTCTGCAGGTTACGCACAATATAAAACAGGATTCTTACCTGTTCGTTGTTGATACGCACGAACAATGGTACTTTTCCTAAACAGCTACATTTTTCTCCTTGGGCCGCTATGACATCCGTGTCTCTTGCACTAAAAATTCTGTAACGTCGAAAGTGCTTCTTAAAGAATCTTTCCGATACGAAGCTGCTTTGGGCTCCTGTATCCAAGAGGGCTGTCGCCGGTATGTTGTTGATTAGAACTTCAATCTTCGGCAAACTCAAATTCTTAACGACCACGGTGTTTAAATTGATTTTGGAAGGGTTTTGCGCTGCTTCGGACTTCTTCACCTTCCTCGAAGAAATCCCTCTTAGTTTAAATTCTTTTTCTTCTGGTTGCCCTCGGAATCTTTGCTTGTTCTTCTATTAAATTCCCTTCGTTCGCCGCTCGCTTTAGGAGACACATCTTTCTTCGGCCATTGCTTCGCCTTATTCCCGTAACTTTGATTTTGCTTTTGCTGCGGTCTTGGCGAACTCCACTGACTTCTTCGCTCAAATTGGCGTCGTCGTTCGTTGTCGGCTGTTCTTCGGCTTTCAAATTGTACCGCGAGCTCAAATAATCTGTCTAATGTTGTTGGATTTCTTAGTTCGATGAAATCTTGAACTTGGGGCAGTAGCCTAGGAAGTATAACTTGAATAATTTCAGGATCCGGGCGACTTCCATACAAAAGCTTGAAAACTTGAATTTTCCTCAAAATAAAATTAGACAAATCTTCTATTCTTTCTTGGTATCGGCTAAACAGTTCAGCTTCCAATCTGGCTCGATCTCGCACCACGGGAAATGCTTTCACTAGAGAATTCTTGAAATTTTCATACGTGTATGTGGGGCTTCCTGGTTCCCCCAAGAGATTCTTTCCGATGCACTTGAACCAACTTAGCGCTTGGCCCTTCAAAGCGCTGGTAGCAAGAGCGACTTTCTGAAATTCGTGGACTGGATATAGCATGAAGTGGGAGTCTAGCTTTTCCAGGAAATTGATTACGGCTGTCTTGCCGTCAAAACTTGCCGCTGGCTTCATGGCTGCTCGCATGGTTTGTACGATGTAGCCGAATCCTTCTATGCCAGGAGGTGCTATCTCAGGATTCTGGACAGGTACAGCAGGTGTCTCAGGTTCGTCTTCTTGTTGTTGAGGCCATCCTCTTCTTTTTGTGCGGGCGCCACTATCAGGACTTAGCATTCTGTGTGTATTCTTTGAGAACATGGTAAATTCTGTAAAGGGTTCTTATCCTTACGTTCTAAGTCCTGAACTGGAACAGGGAGCGGAAGGTACGCTATGTTCTGATGTAACTGCTGGGCTGGAGAATAACTGCACGTGAAGGGATTTGAAATCCTCTTTTATTCAATCACTATTAAATACAAACCTCCCAATTCGGGAGAGATACAGAACGTAACAGACCACACTTTGGTCGAACTTAACAATCAAATAAATTTAAATAAATTAAAATAGAACTTAAATTAAACTTTGCTTCGCAGAGCAATTCGCGGAAGTTGGCCTCTATCTAAAAGGGTGCGTAGCAAGGTATACTAAATACTACCGCACTTTAATTTATTTTACAATGCAATCACGTAGTAAGCACTATGGCTTATAAATTTAAACTGCTAGCTGGTCAGGCGAACGTTGAGCAGCGTGACCGTGATCTGAGGCAAAGCTCTCACACACCGAGAGGTTTCTACCTCTGCTTAAATAGTGCTTGGCTGAACTTCAAAAATTAGCATAAGCTAAAAACGCGCGCTTCTTCTGACAGGAAGTTGAAGCAGAGAGGAGATAGAAAAGATTTAAATTAAAATAAACTTGGTTAGTTTAACTAAAACCTTACAATTGTTCCAAAAAAGCTAATAATAGTAACTACACTTTTAACTTTAATAAGTTAATTTAAATATGTTTTACGCCTTATTGTTCTAAATAAGCTAATAATAGTAACTACAGTTTCAACTCTTTATACTGGATATATCAAAATTATTTGTTATTTGTAACTGATTTTATTAAAAAAGGTTTTAATCAAAATATAAAAGACGGAGGAGCTTTTATGAAACCCAAACTCGTTTATCCAAAATATCTTTCCTAACCATTTAATAACAAATCTTAATCTACTATTATGGGAATTTTTGCTGAAGGTGCAATTATTACGGTATAAACGCGAAAAGCGTCTTCTCGCATGGTGTAGTAAATACAAAGCAATATGAAAGCCACTGCACTGTGAAAATTTCTATTCCTGGCCAAATGAAAGGAAAAATATAGCTTATTCTGCACCTTTCTTAGATAGCTTTTAAGATAATCTTACACGAAAATATTTTTCTCGCTTGTAAAACATTTTCAAAACGCATAATCGTCATGTTCAAGTGCCCCACTCCCCTTATATTCCAACAATTCAAATTATTTGTATATCCCTTTTAAAACAATTATTCACATCTATCTCGTGAAAACTAGGTATATTTTAAGGAATATAAAGAATTTCTAAGTTAAATTATTAAGTCACATTACAATAACTTTACCTGTAGAAAATAAATAATCTCAATTTAATGCAATGGATAATGTAATTAATATTTTAACAATGTTATCATTAAAGTATAAACAAGTTTTGTAATAAATATTTTAAAATCTTTTATAGTGAAATATTTTTAGAATACTGTATTATAAATTTGGAAAGACAAATCTTTGATATTATACAAAGCTTTTGCTAGGTATTTAATAGTTTACTCTGCGCTATGTTAAGAATTTTAATAATTTCAAGAATTTCTTATATATTTCCCTTCTTATTTCTTGTCAAGAATTTAAATATTTTAAGAACTTCTTCATTTTAAAATATACAAATTATATTAAGATTTATATAAAGATACTCTGAAGAAAAAATATATAATCATAACTTTAGATTTCAAAATGTCTAATAGTAATGCAGCTATCTGTATTTAATTTGTTAAAAATCGTTTAAGAAATTATTATAGTCCCCAGAATATGTTTAAAATGCATTTTCTCTGTATGTTAATTACATGAAAACTGTTTGAAATCACTGATAAAATAATAATTCTAAAATAATAAAATAAATAAAAATAGCCTGTATAGGACATTCGCTATTCTGAAAAACAAAGATGCGAGACTTTTTTAATACATCAATAAGTAATAACTCCCTATGGCAGTAAAAAGTATGCTTAAGTATAGTTTTACAGAAATGATAGACCAAGAAGTATTAATAACGGTTGCTTTGATGGTGTTGCTTTTAAAAGAAACCAAACCAAACACAAAATATAACAATAACAAACCAAACAATGTAGTAATAATAAAAATTAAATTTCAGTTAAGCCAACAGCATGATATTCAAGTGATGTAAAGAAAACAATATAATTTTCCGAAATGTGAACTTAATGAAGTAAATGCAGAAACATTTATACTTAGAAGTAATGTCAATTAAACGTAGGTTTTTCTATAGGTTTATATACAAAATTAAAATCATTTGCCCCGTTAACCTATTTAGATTTTTCCTAATTTAGTCATGTTGTTAATAATATTGATAAAAATGTTGATCTGAATGTACACTCTTAAACAAAAAAAACGATGCACCAAGAAGGAGTTATCCGAATGGGACGAAAATCGGTTGAAGTGATGTACATGTACAGAAAAACAAATGTTTACAGTTTGAGAAAAATTGCATGATTTATTGAAGTGATAGAGCTTCACAAAGTGAAAAAGTCAGTAACGTTTTTGTCCACCTCTGGCGCTTATGCAAGCAGTTATTCGGCTTGGAATCGATTGATACAGGTTGCGGATATCCTCATGAGGGATAGCGTGCCAAATTCTGTCCAACTGACTCGTTAGATCGTGAACATCCCAAGCTGGTTAGAGGGCCCTGCCCATAATGCACCAAACGTGCTCAATAGGAGAGAGAACCGGCGACCTTGCTGGCCAAGGTAATGTTCGGCAAGCACTAAGGCAAGCAGTAGAAACATATGCAGTGTTGTTGCGGGCATTATCTTGCTGAAATGTAAGTCCATGGTGGCGTGACATGAAGGGCAATACAATGGGCCTTAGAACTTCGTCAACGTACCGCTGTACTGTAAGGTTGCGACGAATGACAACCAAAGGGGTCCTACTATGAAATGAAATGGTACCCCAGACCCTCACTTCTGTTTGTCGGCTTGTTCTGCCGCAAGACAGGCAGGTTGATATCACACTGCTGTTGGGGCGTTTCCAGACTCGCCTTCGCTGGTCATCGGGACTCAGTTCAAATCGGGACTCATCACTGAAGACTATTCTACTCCAGTCAGTTACATTCCAGTGCGAATGAGCCCGACACCACTGCAAACGGGCTTGACGTTGTACAGAGGTCAATGGTAGTCGTCGCAAGGGGCGTCGTGACCTCAGCTTCCTTTTTTTGAGCCGTCTATGAATGGTCCTTGCGGTCACTGAAGCACTAGTTGCACGTACAATCGATGATAACGATGCATCTGGGGCTGTGAGTGCCGCTCTGACGATTGCTCGGTCTTCACGTTCTGTCGTTTCTCTAGGCCTACAGCTTCCTTCTTGACGTTGTGTGCGGTCATGATTAATCCATTCCTGCCAACATCGTCTAATAGTGGCATTGCTCCTGCTCAAATGTCGAGCTATTCGCCAATAGGGCCAACAGGCTTCTGAGCCCAACTACACGACCTCTCTCAAATTCTGACATCTGCGCATATCGTTCGCGCACCTGTATGCGAGGCACAGTTTCTGTTTACCAGAGTACACGGAATGAAATTCATGAAGCGTTTATGACCTGAAATCGTAATTTCTCCTCTTAAATATCCTGCCAGTTGCGCAGATCAGATACGCTGTAGCGACAACCGTTCATTCATTGGCAGCCAAAATGTAAAATATTGCATTTTCCATCGAAACCTGTATGCATATCAATTTGTGTCCGATTTGCTTTACATCTTCTAGGTGCGTCGTGTTTTTGGTCTAAGAGTGTATTTTGCCTAAAAAATTTTAAAAAAGACAATGTTAAACTCTTTTTCGTCTTTAATGACATAAGTGGAAATAAGAGTGTCTACGAAAGCCAAAATTAAGGTACGTAATTAAGAAAACATTTAAAACCTGTTTTTTTATTATATAATTTTGAGAGTTATGAATAAAGTTGGGAAAACTTGCGCAATTTAAACCTTTCAAAATTATTTTGCAATGTACAGTTCGTAAAAAGCATACATTTCAAATAACTAAAGAAAAGAAATAAAAGTAAATTTCCAGCTTCATAAATCCTTTTCTGAAATACTGAAAATTTCCCACTTGAAATATCAGAAACTCACTTTGGGTGCATCAAAGAGCACGTTTTGAGCTCTTAGTTGTCACTGTTAAATCTAGTTTAACGTTTTAGTAATTTATCAAGGGTCTTGAAACATATTTCCTATACTTGATTTTAACTGACGTAATTTATCGATGAAGACGAATATTCGACAGTCCTCTCCTAGATATGGCAAGTTCTCCAAATGAATAGAGATTTCGAATTTAATTTTGTTCCGCATACAACTCACAATTCATTGTTTCGATCTCTTTGACATTAATTATTCTTTCATTGAAACCTAAGCAGAGGCCTAAGCTCTGAGAAAGAATACAAGTGTGTGTATATAATAAAGTGACTTAGTAGTATGTATTTATATAATACTATACACACTTAAAATCAGTATGTTAACCCTGTACTTCTTACGCTCAACTGTTTTTTAAAAACAGATACACTGAAAACATTATGAATATTATAAATTATATCTGTTTTCTTCGGCAAATAAAAGCATTAAACCATGTTTTAATGCAGAATTAATATGTAAAATACTTTTATGGTATGTTCTAAGTTAAACAAAGTCACAGTGTATTAATTTTTTATATTCATAATATCATAGTTAAATATTTAAATGAACTGAAAATTGTATTAAGCTAATCGTAGGTTTGATAAATCTTTTCATTTTAACCTTTAATTAAGAAATTTAAGACTTACACATATTTAAAGGTATAGTAATTAATAATGATTGTAATAACTTAAATAATAAAACTATGTAAAGCTTACTTTACATTTCTGTTATAAAGAAACAGAAAATTTCTGCTGTGTTTTACTAAACTTGAACTACTAAAAAAACAAGCTCCATAACATGAAATATAGGTAGTCGCCATTTGCAAATCAGTCGGATATTTTTAACTGCGTGACATTTTGTGAAATAAAAAATGAAAACGAAGTCCCGTACAATGTGTCATCAGCTCTGGAAAACTATTTTGGTTCATCTGTTTTCGAAATTCACCTGGTAGATGTTCATCGGTGTAATGATTCCAGATCAATGCCTTAGCATCGATTGAAGAAGAGTTAGGGGCGCTAGTATCATGTCTGGGTATTCCGCTACTGTCCTTAAAATAATATGCTTTTCATGTTATTTAATTTCTTAATGTTTAGCTCTTAGTATCTTATTTTTCCTATATTCCTTACTTTTTGTTAATTACTTTGTTTACTGTCTTAATTGAAGTGGAGGTCATTTTAACCGTACTTTTTCTCTCATGAAAGGAAATTTCAAAGTGAAAAGCAAATAGGAAAAAGGTTAGAATACAAAATAATATCGCTGTAGAGAATATTTATTATTATAAAATACGTTTTCTTGGCTTCTATTAGAGAATAAGTTGGTACATTTTGGGCGTCGACGTGAAAACTCACTTGCTATCGTGTTCCAATCCTTGTGAGCCGCCGATTCTAATTCACTACTGTATAACTTGCATGAGAATGACAATGGGAGAATTAAAACGTCCAGAATAAATCCAACTTCAAAGTTGCATATACACTCACGTTTGTGAAAATTGCAACACCATGAAGGACTTATGCGAGTGAGCTGAAATTTTCAGGAAATGCAAAGTAGCGCATCATATGCAAATGATTAGAATTGCAAATCCGTAGCGCATGCGTATGCTGAGCAGCGCCCTCTGAACGGCTGATGGATCCGAATAAATAGACGGCTGTAGCGAGGCGTGTATGGTTATCGGTGGTTATCTGCTAGTGATAAACGTTAACTCAATCTGTACTTATGCCTC
>KK117495.1:357582-489374 GCA_000611955.2 Stegodyphus mimosarum
CACTTATTGCGGCGCGTGGTGGCCACACAAAATACTGATTCTGATCTCTTGTTCTTGTTTGTTTGCTTTGAACATTTAATCATTTATTTGTACCACTACCACTCAACTGTGTATTAAATTGCATTCAATTATGACGATTCCTTCTTGGTGTTGCAATTTTCACAAACGTGAGTGTATATTTTGAGTTTTCGAGAAAACATTAAATGAAGATTAAATGAAACTATATAATAAATAAATAATGTTAAATAAAAATTAATCGAAGGTGGTTTGATTATTGTATTGTTTTGTTTTAAAATATAATTCAAACTTTGCTCAACAATGAGCAGCAAAGTTCACAAAATAAATTAATTTATAAAATTAATAAAAAACGTAAATTCGTTGTTCATATTGTTTCTGGTGAAAACACTATTAACCATTAATAAGAATTGATCAGCTGAGTGCGTCCACGCCACGCGCATTTTTTCTCTTCGCTTTTTGTAACATAAGATCTTAAAACTGATGCTTAGAAAATAATTAACATATTTTTTAATGTTTCTGAAAATACAGTAGAATTCCATCTTGCTTACCCAGTAGCAAAGGAACCTCGGCGATTCTGGATAAGAGATGTTTTTCAGATGAATGAATATATCTTTCTAGAATTTATGCCAAAATTAAAATAATAATAATAACGGAATTCGCGCCGATTAATTAAAATTAAAACACATAAGCATGCTTTCCTATTCCCGAAAAAAATTAAGAACCTTTTAAAATCATCATATATATTAATTATCACATGAAAGTTACGAATTTCTTAGTGTGATAGCATGCAATTTCAAATGTCTGTCTGATGATAAGATTATGGCCGCAATTTAAAACATTCGTTGCATATGCAATGACTTTTCTTAATGCCATGTACTGGCATAAATGAAAACGCTTTGTCAAACATTAAGGATGTCTGAAATTCTTCGTTAGCTTCTTCCCACGTTACTTTCTTGCACTGCCTTTTGTCATCTCCATCCTCCTTTCTACCTCATATTTTTTTTTATTCTTTCCCAGTACATGCCCGATTATTTCGTCTTCACGTTGAAAGACTCTGATGGGAATAGAACTTATACCTGCATTCAAACCTGTACGGTTTCTTCACTAGCACTAAAGTTTTCCAAACACGTAACACGTTCCAAACACGTAACTAGATCTAAGATGTCAGACACAGGCACCAGACATCTTCTAAAACCTGAAAGAATTCAGAGAAATTTGAGTTCTTTCAAGTTTTCTCTTAAATTTCTCTGAATTCAGGTTCTCTGAATCACTCGACTCGACATCTCCGAACATGATTATGCATCGCAATTAACTTCAACAGTGTCAAAAAAGTAATGTTGTTTAATTCTTTGCAAGCAGAAATGAAACAAATTAAATATGACGTCTTTCAAAATGAATTATTTCTAAAGATAATGAATACGACCATCAAAGTTCACATATTAACGTACAAGAGAGGACAAGTAGTTCAGCTTTATATTCTGGATATTACCTTGGTTGCATAAGGTTTGTTACGTTGGGTGGCAGAAATATAACACCAGTATTTACATATTCAATTTATCAGCCCTTTACATGTTTTTTATCTCATATTCTCAAGTTTCGAATGTAAATTTAGCATTGAAAAGGGCCGTTATGCTGACATTACAGTTTGAGTTTCTGTTATAGGAGATTTCACTCTATTAATCCATAATCGAATCAAGAAAATAGTATGAAATAAACTCAGGCTCATGTTATTAAAAAATTACATAAATAAACTTTAGAATTTAATTACCAGCAGTGTGTTAAATGTAAATCGATTTCATCTTTAACTTTCAATTCGAGGAGGAAACGGTGGCCCATTTATTAGGTGCCTCCATAATAGTGACTACCGCTTCCGGGCTTAGTAGTGGCCAACGTCTGAAATGGCTAGTGCTCACCGCTGGAAAAAAAATTAAATTCTAGAATTTGAATTTTTCCAAACTCTAAAATCTACTTGCTTACCAGCAAGACGCCACCAATGGATCTATCATAATTCATAATTCTAAATATTATGCTTTTAGCCGTAAATATTTTGTTGCTCTCTAGTAGCACAGAAATTCAAAATTAATTGCAAAAATAGAGATGCTTTGTTTTCTGATAATTCAATATTACACAGCCCTGTTTGCTTCACTGAAAAAATTATGAAACACTTATTATTAAATTTCATTAAACATACAACCATATAGATTATAAATAGAAATAAAGGTGTGAGATTCAAATTTAACTTAAATCGCACGCCATAGTTTGCTCTCAAACTTCTTAAATTCTGAAAAATTATGATATTAGTCATACTTGTGATTCTAAGCATTTCAGATTGAGACTATTTAGTTTTTTACTGTAAAACCATCGGGGCCTGTGTTCGAATTCCGGAAAGGGCATATATATAAATAGTCTGTCCCCTCTCAGGAGGTAACGGTGGCCGCCTATTAGGTGCCTCCCATGGATGTGGGAAGTAAGAAGGACAGACCGTACCCGGTTTTCCCCATATACTGTTTTGAAACCCTGGCGATCCCTCGGTGGTGACCAAGACATTCAGCGACTTATCATTAAGACGAATGCGCTTTGACACGATCGCATGTAAATATTTTGTAATTGCGTTGTGAATATACATATACATTTATATATTTTCTTTTTCTACAATATTTCAGGGTCCTACGTATGAGAAAAGAATACGTTTCATTCTCAACGAAATTAAATGCTATACTTTTCACAGAACAGTTTGCTCAGAACAGTTTAATTTGAATGAAATATTTTCACAAGTTTTCGTTCATTACATTAGGAAAAAAAATTAAGGTAATTATGTTTTATTCGGTTAAGGATTACAGAAATTAAGTTCAAAGTTTATTGTATTATTCATATTAAAATTATGCATCATTTCTTTTCTATTTATAGAGCTTCTTCCTAAAATATTTTCTCAAATATGACAGGATTTTTTAGCTTCTGAGGCATCTTTTAAATCGAAAAATCTAAGTCAGTTTATAATTAATGCTCTATTTCGTCCATTTCAAATTAGAGAACGTTTTGTTTTAATAGTGAAATACGTTAAATACTGGTGCTTATTTCCATGTACTTGACTTTCTCTGAATGTTTCTGAAAGAAAATAAAAAAGGGACTTTCTGTTAAATATTATTTAAAACTTGTAACTCAGCTATTATAAAGGGAATAATTTTTTAATTATTCTTGTCAGATTTTTTAGCCTTAATTTCAACAAAACATATTCTAAAACTCTTCTCTATTACTTCCTCAAGTGCGCATCTCATAGAATTTGCTTTACAATACCTTTTAACAGATTGCTTTCCAGTACGAACAATTCTTGCTTAAATAGTTTTATAAACGTATTTGTCATCAGGATTTCAATTTATGTTTACAATTTAGATAATATTTATATGCATTATAAATTATAAATTATTTATATGCATTATGAATGAATAAATCTTTCATTTCAGACATATTTATAAATAACTTAATAAATATCTACGTATTTTGTTAAAGGCAAATCCATGCTTTTTGCAAGCATATGCATAAATACCCACACATATTTCATATTTTTCATTTTCGGCATGTGCAAATCTTTAATTTCTGTGCGTTCACTATGCGTTTGGAATATAAAATAAAGTAGCGAATACTTTATGAAGGGTATCGGAAGACGTATACAATTTTAAAGGTACCATGAGGTATTTTTCATTCTTTAAGCATAACATTTTTGCTAAAATCTATATTTTTGTAGCTCAACAACTTAGAAATTCATAAAAAAAATTCATAATCAAAATCGCTGTTGTTATTTATCGAAAAGTAACCAAGATGTGATTTTTGCATACATATCTTTAAACTATACAAATTGCCATTATCCATCACACAATGAATGCTTCTTTTATACGGAAGTGAGTTTTTCGATTTGTATGGAACTGTCGTGTTTCGAGATACACTGCTCGACATTGAAAATGCAACACCAAGAAGGAGTGGTCAGAAATTTATGCAAATTTTAGAGTTGATGCATGTTACTGAGTTATGCGAATGATGTGAAATGCGCAGCTCTCCGACGCGCGTGAAGTGAGATATAAGCGAAGGAACGTACAGAATGGGCAATATTCGTGTCGTTATTTCTGCTAGACGAATAATCGAAGAAAGTTGGTTTTTGTCCCGGAGGATATGTGTAAAAGGAGAGGATGCCAGGCCGCCGTCAACGAAGGCACTTCCAGCAGATAGACGATTTTACGAGGGGTATGGTGATCGGACTGAGAAGGGCGGGTTGATCCTTACGTCAAATCGCAGCTGATATCCACATTGATGCGAGCACGGTGCATCGGCTATGGCGAACATGGTTGGAACAAGGGAATGTGGGAAGAAGGAGGGGTGCAGGTGCTGCCAGAGTGGCGTCAGCATGCGTGGATTGACGCATCCGCCGACAAGCTGTGGCGGTCCCGCAAGTCACTTGTACCGCGATTATGCAGCATGTGCAAGATACCCTGGATGTTTCCGTGTCGGCTAGAACCATTTCCCGTCGATTGGTTGAACGTGGCCTGCATTCACAGCGTTCGTTAAGAAGACTGCCATTGAACCCACAGCATAGACGCCAACGTTTAGAATGGTGCCGGACTGGAGCGATGTGGATGCCAGAATGGCGAAACGTCGTGTTCTCAGATGAGTCACGCTTCTGTTTATCCAGTGACAGTCGCCGCATACGTGTGTGGCATCAATGTGGAGACAGACCGAATCCGGCAGTAACTGTTGAATGCCCCACCGCGCGACAACGTGGCATAATGGTTTGGAGCGCTATTGCCTACGATTCCAGGTCACCTCTAGTTCGTATTCAGGGCACTATGATGGCCCAACGATGCTTGGATAATGTACTGCGGCCGGTGGCAATCCCCTACCTTCAGGGACTCCCTAATGTAATTTTTCAGGAGGATAACGCCCGACCAAACAGTGCTCGCATCTGCCAACATGCTCTGCGAGCTATACAGATGCTTCCCTGGCCACCGTACTCTCCTGACCTGTCACCAATCGAACATGTGTGGGATGTGATTGGACGCCGTTTGCAGACTCTGCCCCTGCCTCGTTCAGAAGACGAATTGTGGCAAATGGTTGAAAGGGAATGGAGAGCCTTCCCTCTGGACACCATCTGCACTTGTATTGACTCTACGCCTAGACGTGTTTCTTCGTGCATCGCTGTCCGCGGTGGTCCTAAATCCTACTAAGCCGACGCCGTTCTCTCTCTGTATTCTGACTATCATTTTGACATAAAGATCACTTATTGCTGCTTGCTGTCTCTGTCGTTTTTCCAAATTTCATCACTTTCTGACCACTCCTTCTTGGTGTTGCATTTTCAATGTCGAGCAGTGTACTATCAGAGCGCTGTTAAGGGAGCTTCTGAATGTAAACAAAAAACACCCCATCTGGAGATCGAAGCCTCGGAGCACTGCGGGCTTGGCCCCTTCTTCCTTTCTCACCTCCATAGAGGCTGCATAATAAAATGAGCGCCATTTCAACCTTAGTAGTGACGAAAGCCTAAAAAAAGCTGATGTTTGACATTAAAAAAAACTGCTACAGGAATTTTTATAAAATTCATTTTAAATCGTTTTTCAGATACAGCATTTTTAAACTCTGTTAATAAGGGTCCATTGCTATAAATAAATGTAATCTACTATATGAAAAATACTCATTTGAAATGGTAGTATCTAAATCAAGTCTCATAGATCACAGAAAGATACATCTATGAAAATCACCTCTGCATATAAAACATTTTGTACTGAAAAAGAACAGAAATTCGTAAAAGGAACAGTATTGCAGATATCATGCTTCTGCCAATAAATAGCTGTAAAAAACACTCACCTTATTGTAAAATTAATTTCAATATAACTTTTCTTTCATGATTTTAATCTTAAGAAATGCTACTAGTTTCAGATTGAGAAATCCATTTTATATATACTTCATTGGTCTATAAGTACACTGAACTATTTAATAGTTTAAGAGATTAGATTATGTGTGGTTTCTAATGCCATTTCCGTGAATTTGAAAATAACATTTTCCATTGAAGTTATGTAAAAACAAATTCACTAAACATTTTTCAATGTTTCAGTGAAATTTAATATGCGTACAAAATATATTAACAGGAAATATTTCTTAATAGCGCATTTTTTTTAAATTGTAAGAAGAAAACTTCAATTTTTCAATTCGTTACAAATTAAATTCAATGAAAGTCCCATAGAAATAGGCTCATATTAATGCACAGTATTTTAAGTCACTCTCAAGAACTCTCATAATAGTTAAAACTATTACTTAAGAACTTAATGCGAAGCACTAGAAAATCAATGGTTCCGGTTGAAAATAATGTTATTTTTTTTTTCAGAAGTCACTCGGGATATACATATTAATTTTCTTAAGCCACTTGTTTATGTCTTCAGGAAATAAAAATGTGAAGGTCCTAGAAAAATAAAGCAATCACAGAAAAATATTATTTTATTAAATTTCTTTATTAGGCGTCTAAATATCCTCATAATTAATTAGAAAAAGCACAACAATATTTAAAAAGGGGCTCCATGTATCCTTCCTTATTAAATCTCGAGTTTAAACTTTTTCATACAAGTCTGGAAAAGATTTAGTATCATTGGAAGCTTTTAAGATTAGTTAAGTGCTGCTATCCCTGGCTAAACAAAAATGATAAAAATGCTACTTTCGAAATTACATCTTCTTATCAAAAAACTATATCGAAAGATATTCAAGCTAAATTAATAAATCGTTTAAACTTTACTACGCTAATTTCAATTTAAATAAGGAAAATCATTAGTAGTGTCATTACTTCAGCCGTTTAGTATACATCGAAGGCACAAATATTTATGTATGGACTAAACCAAGTATTCCCAAACTTTATCTTGCATCGATCCCTTTAAACGAAATGTTTTTTTTTGTCAACCTTCTATTCAAAAAGGGAGTTAACAGTTTTTTTCTCATTTGAGCCTTAAAGAGAGAGACTCGATAATTTTATTCCCAAATGAGACTGATCGGGAAATGTCCTCATTTCATTTATAAAACAGTCTGTATTTTAACACACACTTCAATAAGTAAGAGAATTACTATTTTATGTTGTCACCTATAAATTTAAGTACGAAATGCAGAATGATTAGTTAATAAAACAGAGCAATAATCTACAAACAAGCTACCTATTTACCTATTGCACTTTTTATTAAGCTTTTATTTTTTTCACTAAATTAACTCCAAGTAGGGTTCAGTGTTTGCCGTAATAGGAGCAGAAGAATGATATAATTCTTTAAATTTGTATCGAATATGTTTGCAAAGTATACACCTAAAGGTTAAAAGTAAAAGAGCCTTTTGTTTTTTTAATTCATTGAAGCATAAAGAATATTTGACCACTAAATATCTTTTTTAATCATACTGCAAATTAAAAAAGAAAATACTGCATGTAATTTTAAATATTGCATTTAAATTCCTTCTTCTATTATATTTGCTTTAGCATATTTTTTATGTTTAACTTTTAATACAGATTCATATATGGAGAAATACACAACACATCTTACGTTTGATAAAATATTGCACAGGAATTTTCATGCCTCGCAAAATGTGCTTAAAAATTATCTACATTACTGAGAATATATCTTGTTGTATTTAACGGTTTTATTTTAAAATCTATCAAAAACGTTTTAGATCTTACGCTTGAGATCAAGCATTTATTTTTCCACATTTAAGAAAATAAGGTACATAAAGAATAAAGCGAATTATTTTCTATATGTGATTAATGTTTAATCTTTATGAATTTTCATGCAACACTTTTTGAAAGCTTATAGTAAAGTACAGCTGCTGAAAAATCTATCGCAACTTTAATATAACTTTCATTTTTCACAATTATTTTTTATCAATAAAACATTAAAAAAGATTCGTAAAATTTTATTTATTTAACTATTATATAAAAGGAAGTTAATAAGAACAAAAGAACAATATATAAGAGGAATGAAGATTAGAATATATATTATCGATTTTATAACTTCATTTTAAACGTACAAGCTAATAAAAGAAGCAGCAATATAATATGTATGAGAAAAAAATTTCGCTGATAAGGAAAGAAGTAAATACATAACCTTCATCGATCTGATCAGTCATTATGAGAAAATAATGCTTTTATATTTTTCTCTTACCATTACCGAAAAATTTTAATCCATAAAAATAGAAAATGTCACGTGCTTCTCCAGAAATGGTACTCAAAGACGATGCACACGCAATTTTGGAGTTAGTTGTTTTTTATAAAATGCAAAAATGCAGAAAGCCTTCTCTTCTTTGGTATTATCTTTCTTATAGAACATCAAGCCATTTTATCACCAATTTCGTGATTTCAAATTTTGTCCAGCTTGTGACTTTTGTTTGCTCCTATTAATGCAATATTATTTATTTCAAATTTTGCATATAATTTCACGATTATGATCATATTAGGTGGTATTTTTAAATGGAATATTGCCTTCAGTTATAAAGTTTAAAAAACATTGCAATCTCATTCATTAGTTCTCTTAGATTTTAAGAAGTTTACGTTAATGAATCCGATAATGAGAACTGAATTATAAAAATTACAGAATATATCCAGCTTTAAAACTGCATATACCTTTAAGATTTGGTGATAAGATTAAACGAAATTAAATAAAAAATTAATATTATTAAAAGTAAATCAAGGCATGAAACTAATTAAGTTTCACTGTACACTATGTTTTGGATAAAATCATTATTAAATATTGATCAGTTGAGTGTGTTCATGCATAGGTATTTCATTTTCGTTTCGCCTTTTCCAATATAAGGTATTGATTTTACAGTAAAAATAGTATTGTTATCTGTAATCTGTACTATTTCAATGATGAAAGTTGACAATACATTGGAAATTTTTGTAATCTATATTGCTTTTCAGATTTCATATATGCAAGATTAATGACATAAATTATTTGTAATACTTGAAGACTTTTACGTGGAAGAATGAAATATAAAAATTTACAGACTTAAGTTGCTAACAATATGCCTTATTCTGGTTTTTCAAAAACGTTTAAAATTTTCAAAATAGTCCTAATGTTTTCTTTTAATTCTTTTGCTCAACAGAAGACAAACTAGTTTCTCGAACATACTACGTAATTTGCCTCCTCAGTTAATCTGACTCTACACTTTCCATTGCACTTTTATTTTCACCTGTCGAAAAACATGGTATAATGTCACTTGTCTTCGAAATCAGTAGAGTTGTATAATGCATCTATACTATTCTGAATCACCCTCAAACTGTGTGTATGACATCAGTAGGCCTATAATCGAACATATGACACTAATTATGCTGATTCCAGACATACACTGGTGTCCAAAAGGTAAGCATAAATTGTAAAATGCGAAAAACATGGAGTAAATATTCGTAAAATTATTCCAAATTTCTTGGGAATATTAATTGGGTGAAGAAGAAACATTGGGTTTATGCAAAACTTTTCAGTCGACTACATCCTGCGCGAAACACCCGCGCATGTCGGAACTCAGAGAAACCGATTCACGCAGCATAGGCAGTTCAGACATGTTTTCGGGCAATTGCTGTGCGAAAGAACGTTGTTAACCATCAAACAAGGTGAATGATGGCGCAAAGACACCAATTGGAGATATTTGCCAAAGGAAGAATCTTTGGAATCCTGGAATCCGGACGATCACGATCGAAGTGTCTCAAATTCTGAATGTGAACCAGTCTGTCATCTCAAGACTGTGGCAGAGGTTTCAAAGAACGGGAGATGTTACCCGACGACCAGTATCAAGTCGACCAAGAGTCATAACCCCTCGCCATATCTGGTAATAAGTGCACGACGTCAGAGGGGCAGTATTGCCAGAGCACTGGGTTCGGCGCTCACAGTCGCCACAGGAATATGAATTTCGAGACAAACTGTTTACAGGAGACTCAATCATGCTGGCCTGTATGCCAGAAGATCAGCAGTTTGCATTCCCGTCACGTCTGCGCAGAAACGCTCTCGTTTGAACTGGTGTTTGAAACATCAACATTGGAGTGTGGGAGAGTGGGCCAATATATGTTCAGTGACGAGTCCCTGTTTAGTCTGAGTACTGATTCTCGTCGGGTAACGGTATGGAGAGAACGTGGAACACGTTTTGAAACAAGAAACACATGGGAAAGGCATCATTTTCCATCAAGGGGAGTAATGGTATGGGCAGGCATCATGATGGACGGCCGCACAGACTTCTTTGACACGGGGTCTGTGACTGGTCAAAAATGCAGAGACGAAGTTCTTGAGCCTTATGTTCGCTTGTTTCGAGGTGCTGTCGGTCCTGACTTCATATTCATGGATGATAATGCGCCATGTCCCCGAGCGGTGCTGGTTAATGACTTCCTTGAAACGGAAAACATCCAGCGCATGTCGTGGTCTGCGATCTTCCCTGATTTAAATCCTATCGAGCATGTATGGGATACGTTCGGGAAACGAATTGCAGCCCTTTCGCACCCACCAAGCTCCGTTACAGAACTGAAGAGAACTCTTCAAGAAGCTTGGAGCCGTTTGAGCCCGCAACTCATTCATCATCTCATAGCAAGTATGGTAAATCGCTGTGCAGCGTGTCTGGCTGTCAGAGCCTTATTAAACTGCAGCATCAGTAATTTATTTAATGTTTTCTTTCATTTTTTCTTTAAAGTGTGAACCCTTGCTATTCTCAGTTTTCTGTCAAACTGCTACTTTGGATAATAAAATTAATTATTATCGTTCTTTTGATTTTCTTCCTTATTTTATAACCATTTTACACTCGCATATCACGTTTCCCGCCATTCTGATTTACAGCTCCTTCTTTATTCACATAATTATCAATTATGCTTAACTTTTGGACACCAGTGTACATCAGAACAGCACTCATTATAATCTCTAATTCTCTTTAGGCTTAGAAAACTAAGCACGTTCTTAATTTGTTCTGGTTTTTACTTTTTTTCCTTAGTGTAAGTAACGTTGCAGGATTCTGCTGTATCTGGAAGCTTATTTTAATGTTCTGCATACAATGTAGTCAGAAAACGAATTTTTGCTTAAGTCTGAAACGAATAACCAAGTCTTAATATTTATCTCTTAAATAAACAGAGATGCACTGCTTGTGAGACGAACGAACCTACTTGCGGATATTTAAATTAGCATAAAATACAATTAAATTCAAATGCATCTAACGTAATCCGAGATTATACGAATAATAGATTATTTAAGCTGCACCAAGATAATAAGTATTTAAAACTGGGCTAGCAAAATTCTAAGTCCGGAATAAAAATTTCATAGCGCTGGTGACAAGTAAGTGGATGCTGCTAGAAGCTCTATACATTCAAACCCTCAGATGGTATTATACATTATACATGGTAACTAATTTGCATTCTAGTAAGGCTGCGGAAAAAAAGTAAAGGTTACACTCATAATAACTGTTAAATTAGCTTACACATTTTAAATTAATTTACAGAAATTCTTTGGATCGATTGACTGGTTCGAAATAAACAGTAGTTATAATACACACGAAAAGAAATAGAAAACCAACAATATGCTATATATATATAAACCAACAACAGCTACTATGTCTTCATCTTTATTTACTGCATGAGTCACTACTAAGACATAATAAGGGTTCCATTTTAAAAAATAGTCTGAAAACTTTATAAGATTAGGTCAATTACCTATCTAAGAAAGGAACATTTATGTTATATGAAACTGACGCAAACTGTAACTTGTATGTAAGATGTAGAACCCAACGATAACACTGATTTTTCTACATTATGTATTCAAAGAATATTCATTATAGTATACAAATGTATTATAGATTAATAAATAACATGGAAATTTTTATTTACAAATGTTACTTATTTTATAACAACAAGCTTCTTTCGAATTCTAGCTCATTTTACAGCTTAGTGTATTACTTCGTTAAATAGCTGATGTTAATTTATATGATATGTATTGCTGTATAGACTTATAAATTTATAATTCTATTTTCCTCATATTGATGTCGGTTTTTCCACATTAATGGCATTTAACTTCAGTCAGCCGAGATGTTATGTCATTTAAAATGAGCAATTTTCATGCTTACCGCTTAAAAATTTGAAACAAATTGCTTAATTTTATGTATGTGACATGTTAATTTTTATTTGCTAAACATTTCCTGATCCCATGAAAGTTAAATTAAATCCTTCCATTGCATCTGTTCCTTTATTTTACATTCAAATAGACCATCGGTCATTAAACGAAAAAATCTGATACGTACACCACATGACTTCCTTGTAAGTTTTACTAAATTATACGCATTTTTTCTTGCATTTCATTTGATTGAATTAAATCTACGTCGATAACGCATAAACCATAATTGGATATATTCACTCTTTAAAATTCACTATATTTATTTACCATAGCCACGCTGCCCAGCCGGTATAGTGGTTAGCGTAGCTGATTGCCGTCCCGAAGGGCCTGGTATCGAATCCCGGAAAAGGCATGGATGTTTGTAAATGTATAGTGTCGGTGCGGCGTGTTAAAGCAGGCTCTTAGGGATGCTCAATGCCTAGCCAATATTTACAGTGTTCTTGATAACTATCTAACAGATCGGCAACTCCACATCTCAAACAACAACGGTATAGCAACCAAGGCACAGATCAAGGGCTGACCGCAGGGGTCCTGTGCTGGACCACTGCTATGGAACCTAACATTCAATATCATTTTAGAAACAGCATGGCGCGAATATACCGCTATTGTTGCATATGCCGATGATGTTGCAATTCTAGTCAAGGGCCGCACGCGTGACGAGATAGAAGCTAGCGGCAGTAAAGCGTGTGCAAAGTTCGCCAGCCTCTGTGACCAGCTAAAGCTAGGAATCTCCATTGCAAAATCATCAACGCTACTCATACCCAGACCGGGAACAAACCCAATATGACGCCCCTGTATTAAACTCCTGGGGCAAAACATCAAAATTACCAATGCACTTTAGTACCTCGGAGTGGTGTGGGATCCTAAGTTAACATGGCTACTCCATATCCAGGCACAGCTCGTCAAAAAATCTGCGATTGCCAGGAAGACTCGCCAGTTCCAAGGCCAAAACTGGGGACTAAATCCCCACATCCAAAAAGTGCTGTATATCACAGTGGCAGAAAAGATAGCATTGTATGCAGCTGCCATCTGGGCCCAACCCATGACAACATGCAAAATTAAACTACTATCCACGTTTCAGCACCCTTTTGTCAATGGAATATGTAGGGCATACCGCACCACAGCCACAAGCTCAGCTCTTACGCTGGCAGGTATCATCCCTCTGCACATAAAAGCAGAAATGGAAGCAGCGTGTACAACGGTAATCCACCTGCGCAAAGATGCGGAATTTGACAACATACTTCATAGCCCTGTTCAATATGAGCGCTCGTGCAATTCTCTGTATGCACATCCAGCGCGCAAAGGTCTTGGGATTCACACTATCATACCCCCAAATCAGACCATTAGACCACCACAATCCAACCATCAACTATATACCGAATGCTCAAAGCACACAGAAGGAGCTGGAAGCGCCTTTGTGCATATCAGAGAAGTGCATCATTGGAGAGGCTGTCTAAATACATACAACAGCGTCTTCGAAGGGAAGTGGTTGCTATAACAGCAGCCATTGAATACCTTATCTATGCCGATATTGCTGATGCACGTCTCCATACAGACAGCATGTCTACCTTATACGCACTAAGCAATCATAACCACACATCCCCTCTAACTGCCCGTCTCCAGAAACTGCTCCAGGGGAACTTGCAAATGCACGTGGACTTAATCTGGATTAAAGCCCATGAAAGTATTATAGGCAATGAAACAGCGGACGCGCTTGCTAAAGAGGCAGCCTCTAACCATAATGCCACTGCCATCACAATATCAGCACCACCTTCGCACTTCAAAAGAATACTTAAAGAAGCAGCCGTTAAAAGAGGGTAGCGTGAATGGGAGCAAGGATAGACGGGAAGAGGAACCTACGATTTTTATCCAAAGGTTAACACTGAGCGTCTAAAAGCAATATCGCCTCTTACAAATTTTGTCACCGGGCATGGTCCCTTCCCCAGCTATTTCTGCCGTCATGCATTTAGTAACACGTATCATTGCACTTATGGTAATGAAGGCAGCCCGGACCATTACATCTTTCAATACCCACTCACGGCTTAGCACCACTTTCCGCTCCCTGCAAACCTCAAAGCATATTATAAATTCCTGGCAGAAAATATGGCAGCAATTAATAATCTGTGCAAGATAATAAAGGTCATTGCCGCATATGGTCAAGACATTTGTCTACCAACATACAAGATTGTATGAATATATGCCCATAATCATTTTAACACATCGTAATATTCACGGCTGATATGTACTCATTCCAATCATAACCGATTGGAATGAGTACAACTCCTGATCAGGGCATGGTACTCAGAGTATGCTCAATATATCACAAATCCTCAGCACCGGTAAATTTAGCACAGTAACTCATTTATTATAACATCTGTAACAAAGCATCCATTAATAGCTGATACATGTACTGTATTGTAATCATTTGTTTTTATTATTATTTATTGGCATTAGTATATATTAACATAAGCATTATACTCTCAAATATGCCGCTGTTGGATGCTGATTTATCATCATCGTTGCCTTTTATTATCTATTGTATCTGTAAATTTAGCACAGTATCCATTGTATCTGTTAATTTAGCAGCTGTAAAACTCAGCACAGTATTGCCTTTAAAAGTTATAACTTCTGTATCAAAGCATTCATTAATAAATGATACCTGTACTGTATTATAATCATTTGCATTTATTAGCTTTTATTAGTGTTAATATACACTCACGTTTGTGAAAATTGCAACACCATGAAGGACTTACGCGAGTGAGCTGAAATTTTCAGGAAATGCAAAGTAGCGCATGATATGCAAATGATTAGAATTGCAAATCCGTAGCGCATGCGTATGCTGAGCAGCGCCCTCTGAACGGCTGATGGATCCGAATAAATAGACGGCTGTAGCGAGGCGTGTATGGTTATCGGTGGTTATCTGCTAGTGGTAAACGTTAACTCAATCTGTACTTATGCCTCGTCGACGAAAGAGAGCGAGATTTGAACAACTTACAGAGTTTGAACGAGGGAGAATCATCGGCCTTCGTGAAGCTGGATTGTCGTATCGTGCAGTAGCCTCTCGTGTGCAGCGTAACAGCAGCACAGTGATGCGCGTTTGGAAGCAGTGGACGGACGAGTGTCGGACAACTCGGAAATCCGGGAGTGGACCCCGAAATGTGACGTCAGCTCGCGATGATAGACACCTGGTCCGCATGGCGCGGACGGACCGTACAGCTTCCTCTAGACAATTGGCAGCACTGTGGTCAATAGCTACAGGTGTTTCATTGTGTGCTTCATCAATTCGTAGACGTCTGCTGCAGTGTGGACTGCGCGCACGGACTCCTTTATACAGGATCCCCCTAACGCACGACCATCGCCGCCTGCGGCTACAATGGGCCAATCAGCATAGAGACTGGCGTGCTGATTGGCAGCATGTCGTGTTTTCTGACGAATCCCGCTTTAATTTGTGGTACCATGATGGCCGCATTCGTGTCAGACGCTATGCCGGTGAACGCCACCTTCCGGAGTGCATTATCGAACGCCACAGTGGACGAACACCCGGAGTTATGGTCTGGGGCGCCATAGCATATCATAGACGATCTCAATTGCTACGAATTGTGGGCAATCTGAACAGCAACCGGTATATCCGTGAAGTTCTACAGCCCGAAGCTGTTCCCTTCCTTCAAAGCTTGCCAGGCGCTGTATTTCAACAGGACAATGCCCGCCCTCATACTGCTCGGATTGTTAAATCCTTCTTTGCAGCGCAGCAGGTACAGCTTCTTCCTTGGCCTGCGTGTTCCCCGGATATGTCGCCAATTGAACATGTGTGGGATGTCATTGGTCGGCGTCTTGCTCGTGATCCTCGTCCTGTTGCGTCTGCAGACGAACTTTGGGTACGCGTACAAACGATATGGAATGCTCTTCCTCAGTCAGACATTCAAACTTTGTTTGACTCCATGCCACGTCGTGTAGCAGCACTTATTGCGGCGCGTGGTGGCCACACAAAATACTGATTCTGATCTCTTGTTCTTGTTTGTTTGCTTTGAACATTTAATCATTTATTTGTACCACTACCACTCAACTGTGTATTAAATTGCATTCAATTATGACGATTCCTTCTTGGTGTTGCAATTTTCACAAACGTGAGTGTATATTGGCATTAGCATTATATCTTAAATATACGGCTGTTGGATGTCGTCTTATTACCATCATTGTCTTTTATAATCTATCGCATCTGTAAATTTAGTACATTATTATCATCTATTGTATCCGTAAATCTGGTAAGTGTATATTGTACCTAATGTACCTATAAATTTAGCACACTATTTCATTTAAAGATTGTAAAGTCTATATATTGTTGCGAAAAATTCGGCGGTTGCGCCTGTATGTAAGCTTTCCGGCATAGCACTAGGGTTGCCATAAAATAGTGTATGGTAGGGTTGCCATAAAATAGTGTATGGTAGGGTTGCCAGATTGGCGACTTTATCGCCCATTTGGCGACCAAATCGGCGATATCCCATGGTCCAATCGGGAAGCTTCTAGAATAATTTCCTGTCGAGATATTTCTCGAAACTTGTGGAACCTAATGAAAAGCTATATAAACCCTTGCGTTTTTGAGAGCCGGCAGTGTGTGATTAATTGCGAGAATTGTGAGAATTGTGAGAATAGCTGCTTACTGTGAGTGCTAAGCTACGCGAGAGTTTTGTGAACGGAAAGCGT
This sequence comes from Stegodyphus mimosarum, assembly GCA_000611955.2. Lineage (NCBI taxonomy): Eukaryota > Metazoa > Arthropoda > Arachnida > Araneae > Eresidae > Stegodyphus > Stegodyphus mimosarum. The sequence goes on from KK117495.1 coordinate 374,439, forward strand.
TCGAGATAGTGCTTTGCCGTGAAGCTTACCTTTACAGTATAGCTTGACAGTGTATTGGTGATTGTTCCACGGTGTTTATTTTAAGTTTAGTGTCGCCGTGAAGCTACCTTTACAATTACAGCCTAAAGCTGTGTTGCTGATTGTTTCAGCGTATTTATTGTAGATTTTCGACGCTTTTAAAGGTAATTTTGGAACTGTGCTGTAAATAGTGATTCTTGTAAATAAATTGTGCTTTTTATTGTTCTGCATCGTGTTTTCATCGGATACTCTCAAATCCATGAACCCGCTTAACGCAACAATATGAAAGCATTCATTAATAGCTTATACCTGTACTGTATTACAATCATTTATATTTATTATCATTTATTGGCATTAGTATATTATAGCATTATTTTTAAATATACGGCTGTTGGATGTTGTCTTATCATCATTGTCTTTTATTATCTGCTGTACCTGTAAATTTAGCACAGTATTATTATCTATCGTATCTGCAAATTTAGCAGCAGTTATTTTAACACTGTATTTCATTTAACGGTTATAACATCTGTATCAAAGTATTCATTAATAATTGATAACTGCACTGTATTATAATCGTTTGTATTTACTAGCATTTATTGGCATTGGTATATACTAGCATTAGTATTATATTCTTAATTATGGCTATTGGATGCTGTCTTATCATAATCATTTTCTTTTATTATCTCTTTTTATTATCTACTAGCGGGCAAGCCCGCCAGCTGAGCGGTTTGCGCCTGCTTTATTCACGTATACATCCGTAAGATGATCCATACACGTTACACATGCGGAAAATTGAGAAAACACCCACGCGTTCGCCGGGATTCGAAAGTTGGACCTAACTGCCAGTGTTCAGCGATTTTCTAGCTGGCAAGCATTCCAGCTGAGCGGGCTGTGCCCACTGTATTCACGTATGCATCCACAAGATACTGCATACACATTCCGCTTGGGGAAAATCTCGAAGGCACCATGCAGCAGGAGAGCACGCCAGCTGAGCGGGTTGGCCCGCTTTATTCACGTATGCATCCGCAAGTTCCTGCATACACATTACACATGCGGAAAATCACGAAAACACCCATGCGTTCGCCGGTATTCGAAGATTGGACCGAACTACCAGTGTTAAGCGATTTAACCTCTCAACCGCTAATCGGTCTTGTACGAAGTGTAATCGCCGAAATTTTCGGGTAAAATATTCCAACAGTAGATTCGTTTTTAAAATTCCTTTTGGTAAACTTCAACTCTTATCCATAAATTTTACACCCAACATCTCTTCTGTAGTTTTGTTTCATAACACTAAACTGTGGCCGAATTTTCGTACCTATGGCAACCAGCGCAGGAAGTGCCATTTTTTGCCTACTTGCGCAAAGTAGTGGTGTAGTGTATTCAACTATGGCAAAGCACTCTGGGGCAATCTGCCTAAGGGAAGGGATGCCTTTGTGGAGGATATTTTAATGGAAACTGGCTCGTATACACGTTACCCATAGGGAAAATCACAAAAACACCCATGCAGCCAGCCCGTTCGGCGGGATTCGTACGTTGGACCGAACTACCAGTGTTCAGCGACATAGCCGCTCAGCCGCTAACGGGCCGTTGTACGAAGTGTAATAGCGTGCGTGTGCACAAATGCATACAATGAGTGAAAAATGTATTTGCTTCTGAAAAGAAAGAATTATAACTGAACTAAAAAAACTGATATGTACACCGCATGACTTCCTTGTGAAGAATATTAAATTATAGGCAATTTTCCTGCATTTGATTTAAACATATTGAATTAACAGTTAACGGATTTTGAATTAAATGTATTTCGTCGATAGCGCATAAACCGCAGCAGAATAAATGCATTCTTTAAAGTTCACTATATTTATTTGCCGTAGCCACACTTCGGCATTAAACACACACGATTAAGCGCCGCTTACCTAATGCGCATGCGCTACTAATTAATTCAGTTCTCACTTCGCGGTAAGGCAAAAATACATAAAAGTTCAATATATTTTCATTAAAAACTGAGAGGGACAGAAAAACATAAACACAGAGAACAGTTAAAACCATTAAAAAAGAGTTTTTTTCCAATTAAAACTCCGATCTATACGCAAAAAACCAGCTACTAACTTAAATGACAATTCTAGAATGAATCAAGCATAATTTAATTCGCAATAATAAAAGAAGACGTTACTTTGTTGTTGGGAAGCTTAGTTTCTAGAGATTGGCATCAAATCCACTCTTCTGCTAAGCTTCAAATGTAAACAAATATGTCCGCTACCATAACCAAAAATTAGGCTACGCCGCACTTAAAAATCTTTTAAATTGTTGATAATTCCACAATTATTGCATGCTGGTTAACTAAAAGCATAAAAATCTGAACCGAAAGAAAAGAACAACATAATTCAATCATTTTAAAGGAAAAAATGTATATATATTTCAAAAGTGTATGCTGAAGATGGCTCGAAGTCCTATTAAAATACTATAATAAATTTACAACGATGTGTAAAGGAAATTAAACAAATAAAAAAGGAACAGTTTTTCACAGACGATTCGGGACCGCTTACCTAATGCGCATGCGCTTTCGTCATTCACAACCCTGGAAACCCGAGAAAAAACCATTTGCACCTGTCCAAAAAAACGTATTGGATCATTTTTAATGACCCAGCTAATTAGACTCGTAATAAGCAAAACACTGTGGAATTAAAAGGAAACCTCGTTAGAACGTGTGGGAGGTTTAAGTTTCAAAATTTGAAACAAATCGGCTGATTAGTTCCCGAGTTACCAATTTTTTGTGCATTTTTAATTAACATTATTTTAACGTTATTCTTAGTTTTTTTAATAGCGAATGGCCTTGGTGATTCCAAGCATTTTTATCTCCAGCGACTGCTGAGGCTGTTGCCACTCAGAAGCAATGAGCGCGGAAATTAGCGTTTTCACGGTTTTTAATTAATATCTCGTAAATGTCTGTTTCTTGCATAAGGTTAGGTTATTTGATTTCAAGAAAAGCCGTCCAGGTTTAGCTCCTGAGGAAAGAAAGGACTTTCCGGATGACTTTCGAAATTACATTGCTCATACTCTTGCTACACGTAAGAAAAAAAGCAAAAAAAATCCCATGCAGGTCACCAAGTTTGCAGGAATCTGAATACGGATCAAGCTATCGGTGTTACCGTTCGGCCGCAGGTAGGGCTTTGCTAGCAGAAAAGCAGCCTTATATTTCGTCCGAAAATATCTTGCTTAATTATTGCTGTAATGGTATTAATTTCAATTAGGTCTTTATTAAACGCAATCCATATTTTCAATAAGCACTTACAATATGTCATTTTTGCAAGTGAATTAGCTTACACAAACAGTTTTCTGTAGCTTCAAGTTTCTTCGACTTTGTGGGGCTCGTCGGCTTCACCTGTTGGATCGCGGCCCCGAGGATTGCCTCTGGGGGTCAGGATGACATTCTATGTAGGGCGATCCTTGTGAACACTAGGTAATAGAGTCCTGGTTTTCCGGTGTTACTGTTACTGTAGCTTCAAGTAGAAATAAACTGCCATAATATTATTATATGCCTGCAGATGACAGTTGTCACTAGAAATGGCATTAGTTTTTATTCGTGATTGCCCATCTTAATTTTTGTTCGAACTCCACCTTGCACTAATGGTATAAACGATGAATTAAATCTTTTTTGAGTGCAATAAGTAATTAAAGCAATTTTTCTACAAACGTTCTGTTTATGGTGAAAATACTTATATATTTGTTTAGCAATGACTGAATTTATTGTTTGTTTCTCTGAATGCAGAAAAGACTCTAAAGTGAGAGAGATTATCAACGTTGTTCAGTGAAAAACAGATAGTTTAAATTTTAAAGATGAATTTAAAAACTTGTGCTTTCCCTAAGGTATACGTTCTGAGAAAGAGTTATGCGCGAACGTACGTGTAAGATTAATTAAGGTTTTATATTTTGCGCAATAGTAGGGTTTGCCGAAGGCCGCTTCTGGATTTTTCCGATCTTCTTGTCCATTGATTTTCAAGGCATGTTTTACAGAATTTATTTTCTGAGGGAAATATATTATATCATTGGTAAAAATAATGCGCCTATCCCAATGTGTAAACCGAAAGTATTAACAAATTTAATCATAATGTGTTATAATTACAATTAATTCACATGCAGTGTAACTATAACTGCAGTTTTAACTACATATTGTAAATGCAATTATAATGTAATCATAACTATAAATCATGCAGTTGCAATCATATTGTAGAATTAAGTGCAATTACATTTACTTCGTCATTGAATTAACTGGAATTGTGATTATTTTGCAACTGTACAGGTTATAATTTCAGTTGCAGTGTGATTAAACCAATGGCAATTGCAGTATTTCAAATTACGATAACACTGTAATTGTTTCAACTGTTATTGCAATTATATTGTAAGTATAGTCGCAATTATATTTTGTAATTACGCAAAATTCATTTATAAATAAATAAATTTCTTTGTAATTAATCCAACACGTTTGCAATAACATTTATTGATGATCATCTTTGGTTCTGAAGAAGCTTATTTCACTCCTGATTATCTGTTTTGTCATACATGTTTTATTATTTAAACATTTCTCCTTCCTCACTCTTTCTCATAAAATAAATATAGCTATTAAAATTCAATATACACGATATTGCTGATATATACATTGTTGCAGTAACAGAGATGCTATCATAATAACTTGAATATATAGTTCAAGCAAAACATGTTACATTACCGAAGTGTAAATTTACAGCAATTGGGTGCATTTCGGTTTTCAAGCAATTTAATAAGAAGCAGTCTTTTACGTGAATTTCAGAATAAATTTGAGAATTTGTAAACAAGAAAAGAAATTGAAAACTTTTAAATCTTTACAATATTTTCCTAATGACCACTTCAGGATGTTCTTTGATCAATATACCAATACTAAAAGAATCAGCAAGAAACTCCGTTGCTTGTTAGTGAGAAAGGAATGTTTGAACTTATATTATTTTATTATTTAGTTAAAACCGCAAACTTTCGAAAAATCTGACAAACAGTTTTTCCTTTTATCTCTGAATATGCGGGAAGTCTAATCTCTTACATTCCTTTAACAGATATTTCAAATTAAAATCCTTTCAGTGAGACAGGTAATTGAATTTTTGAAAACTGAAAGTTTACTTTTCGTAATCATTTAGTTTTAGAATAAATATTTGCTTTATATTAAACGGATTAAATTCTAAAAATCTGTATGAATGTATTTTTAGTGCAAGCTGCTTATATTTTAAATAATCCTCTAATACCTAACCCATTAAATGTTCTAAAACGACAACCTAGCAAATAAGGTACTCCAGAGATAATTGAAATGACTTTTATCCGTATCAGTATATGCCATCACATTTAGTTATTTTATAACACAAACTCTTTTATATATAAGCTTAATAATGCGTTATTCTGACAAAAGCCTAACACTTTTGCAGGAAACAAAAGCATTATATCTATGTACAAAACCTCGTTGCCGATATTTTTACGACTTGTAAGAAGTTAGAGAATACAGTTATTTTATATTAAGAAATAATGTAGATAAAAGACTTGTAATTATTTTAAATAACTCATTTTTCATGTACGTTAGCAATTATGTAATGTTGCATTTTCCTTAAAACTTTTAAATAAATCTGAAGAACATAAAATCAGATTGCTAAAAGTTAGATTTGCTTTACCGTCTCATGCGGAACGAATATTATATAAAGTTTCCAGTAGTTCAATGAAAGGAAGCCTCTGATTCTGATAACTAGCAGTTACTTTTTTTATGGGAGGAGCAGAGAAATCTTGTATACCAGCAGTTCTACTGTTCACTTTACAGGATGCTAGTGAGCTCCCGATCGTCTAACGATTCGAATAACCGAACGCGCGAAACTCACGACACTATGAAGTGCACGGGAATGAGAATGAAAGAATGAAAAGCGCAGAATAAATCGTTAAAAATTCATAAGAGAGTCAGGGGCTTACAATGCAATCTAAAATGGATTCGTAGCCTGGGACTACACAAATATGAATAAATAAGCGTTGGATCAACACTTGCAATGGCCCAATTTAACTTGGCCCAGTAAAATAGTTAATGCTGAAATACTACCTGGTAGAGCTGGATGAGAGAAAGTAAAGCTCCGAGCGTCACTGCTAAAAGATCCATATCTGAAACATTAAAAGCCCTCTTTTTAAAGAATCTTAACTCATTTGCCGCTCAGAGAGAGCTAACAGAAGGAGACGTTATTGTACAGATACAAATCATTCAAATAGGTTAAATGATATAAAATACACTCTATTAATTTTACTTATTCTTTTAACAAGTGGAATATAATGTTCTTAAGCGCATGCAATAAATAAAGGTTTATGTTTCGAAGAAGAACAGCACATAGTAAATGCCGCTTAATTGGATCACGATTAATGTTATCACTCAGATATCGTTATCAGATTTCCGAACTCCCGCCCCTTTGTATATCAAAAAATCTAAAACACATCGCTTATTATGATCAGCAGTTTGGTTAATAGTATGATCAAAGTATTATCGAATAAATTTCTAAACTGCACTAAAGTAGCCGAAAAAGGGATAAAATGACCAAATATAGTTAAAACAGATTCTAGAAAGTGCCAAGTGTCAGAAAAACATCGCCAATTAAGGGGTTATGTCGCTAAACAGAATGTTTTCGATTTTAATCAAGCATTTAAAATTAGGCAACATAGCAACCTTAGTTTGCTTAGCTTTTGAATAACTCTATCCATCCTGAAGATGATCAAGAGCAGTCCCCTCTCCTTGAAGGGCAAAACAGTTTCTGCAGAATGTTTTTCTCTGACTCCAAACCAAGAATCCCTTAAAACATCTACGACAAACTGATTTGGTTTTATGCCCATTTTGAAATTTGTATCTGCATATTCGTTTCCAGTGAATGAGGAATGCCTCCCTCCAGTGATAAGATTAGGGGTGTAGCGTCTGTCAATAAATTTCCAGAAATGTTATAAACAGCTCATAAATAATCTATTGCGATAAGGACATTGTGAACATTTCATAAACATATTTTTGCATTTTCTGAGAAACATTTTGTGCAAGTACATGTTTCTTGTTGCATTTATATTAAATAAGATTAACTCCACCGCTGTTCGGAAGGTTATCTTTTAGTCTTTTGATTCGAATAATGTTATCAAAACAGCTGTAAGCAATTATGATCACACTAGGCTGCACCTAGTTTATATCATTTTATGAAATTATAATGCTCTTTGTTTTAAATACATTAATTCAGAGTTATATATATATATACTCTCTCTGGCAAAGCTATTTATGAATTAAAATGATCACACACTGTTTCATAATCACACTGTTTCAATTTCTATTATAAAAAGATATATCTATCATAGGAGGATTCCATTTGTATTTTTTCTGAAATTCGTTAATTTATAACCTAATTAATGACTGCATTCACATGGAAGTAAATAAAAATGAGGTATGGATTAACTTTCAATTTGTTTATAATCACTGCCATATTATTTAAATCTCATCATTGAAACTGGGATGATAAAAGAAACTATCTGAACAATAAGATTTAATATTATATAACCAACAATACAATATAGGTCCAGTTCTTAGATTAATTTTTCTTCTTAAGAAAAACTTACCTTAGTATGTGTTTTAGGTAATATAACACAAAATTTCTAATGAAGCCTTTATTAAATACTTATCATTTGTAAGTGCAACGTAAGAGAAGGCAGAAACTTAATTGCAATTTTCCTTCCCAGTTACAATTGATGCATCAATTAAGAGCATTTGTAATGAAATATTTGAATGTATGTTTCTTCAAAAAATTAGTTTTGGGTCAATAAAATCGATTACAGAAAATTGTTAATACTAATTCTTATCATATATTTGAGACTGGTATGCAAGAGAGAGAATCTAAATAATCTCTAATATTAGGTGACAAATATATAGAAAACAATTCTGATTCTTAGATTTTATTTTGCTCTTGTCAAGCCCAACTTACAGTAATCCGTGTTTCAGGTAATATAATGCAAAATATTTGACTAATCAAGTCATTATTAAATGTTTGTAGTCTGTAAATAAAACTCAAGAAATGATGGTAGTTCAAGTTCACATTTTCATTCTCAGTAATAACCATATTAACAGCATTTGTAATACAATATTTTAAAATATCTAAAAGTAAAGAAATTCAAAATATTAGCTTTTGCGAGTAAATCTTATCTGAGAAAGAAGTTTAAACATAATTTCACTTAAACGATATTTACTACAAATATGCAATCGCATTAACAAATATCAGTCCCTGATATTTCTTTGACCAACATTTCACCTTTCTTGCAAAAGTCCCAATTTCATGTCAGAATTTCCCAAATATATAGCAAGGCTATTATTAAGTATTAATCCACTATTAATAACTGTATAATCAGTGTGAAAAAAAAGGTATGATTCGGAGAAATCAATCTTTGGAAACTTTCCAGGGTAAATGAAATAGATTACTGAAAATTAAAATGAGAAATTTACAGACTTTCTTTTATAAAATATATTCAAATAAGTAAGGTCAGATGATTTCTGAAGATTTCAAGGACTGCTTAGATAGCTTAAGTTTTGTTAAGTATGATATTTGTTAAAAACTATGCTTAAAATTTGTCATAAAACTACAAAACTTTTATGTTATGTTAAAAGATGAAAGTTTTTTTTTTTAGCTTTATCTAAAGCTTAGTTTTCTAAACGATAAGGTGACTACAAATTCATGAAAAAAAAAATAAATATCTATATATGCTTGGCTGAATCATGAACGTAAAAAAATTGCTTCTTAGATAATGCAGAAAAACAATACTTTTATTGAGATATATCTTTTAAAAAACTCATTTTTTGAAGTTGGGAGAACTTTTAAAAATCTTTAGCCTGACAAAAAGATAAGAAAATAATATTCGCATTAGACTCTTAGAGCAAACGCCGCTTTAGAAAAAAATATGAATGCATAGAAAAAATTGTTTCTACTCTTTTTTTCTGTTGGAACAATATGTGAAATATATAGGTATTAAATGGTATATATTCTAAACTTCAAGCTGGTCCTTTCCTGGAAAAGAGAAAACTTTATGTTCGCAAAGCTTTTTTTGATCAATGAGGCGTATTTTTCTGCGATATTATCACATGACAGATATATTTTTTTCTGCCTCGCATTAGGTACTTTTTTCAGAATTCTGAAAGATGTATTTAGGAACTAAAAATGGGAAAGTTTTCTTTCGGTAAAATTTTCTGTTTTCATTAAAGGCAGTTTTCCTTAGTGGGACTTTTATAATATATCTAATAATTTATAAAAATAACTGCAGTTATATTTTAGAGTATTTATTACCTAAGTTAAGGCCAACTGAGATAGAATTTTAAACATTTCACGTTTAATATATAACACTTATAATGCTTAAAATTTAGACTGTGCTTGCCGGTTATGAAAACAACAGCACTTGTGGAAGGGAAAATGTTAAATCTTTGGTTAACTATACTATAAGCTTTAATTCTTTAATATTAAAATTTACGAGCTGCCAAAAATTATTTTTACTGAAAGATTTTTTTTTATTTTCGAAATGAGAGTATTTAACCTACCATACACGATCAGTATAATATTTATATTATCTGCAAAATCTGCATGTTTACCCTAGTCAATAACAATTAAAAATTCAAACGTTCTTGCCCAGTTTACAAATGATTAGTTTAAATTCAGACTGAAACGAAAAATTATCTTCTTTACATTTCCTCACGAATAAATTAATGTGGGTGCAGAACAAACTGCTGAATTTGTTTTGTTTGAAACTGGTAAGAGTTATTTACTTCTTAAGAAATGAAACATATCATTTAACTCAGACGCCCATTTAGAGTTTTCATAGCAATGTTAAATGACAAGTTGAATTAGACCATTATTAAATACGCTTAATAAAGCACATGTAACAGCAACTAGTATTTTGAGAATAGTTAATATTCTTAACAAACATAGAAATGAACATGAATGAAAGCCGAGAAGTTGTACCTGATTTGTAGAACATATTGTAGGGTTTTGTGTAAATTAACCAAACATTATGAATGAACCAATGAAATTTTGCTGTAACGTCTTCCTACTTAGTCATCAGTAGTCATCATCGGACTGTAAATTAGTTGTAAATTATTCAAGCGGAGGATTTAGAATGTTTTAGAGTTAGAGCTTCGGGAAGCTTCGCCGCATTTCACACCCTATTGCAAGCGTCCGGGTGCGTCCATTCTGGTAGCCGAATTTAAAAGGGCGACGTAAACGTTTGAGCCAGCTTAAGTAAACTATTTTACGTGTTGTCTCAGCCCACGTTACGTGAGTTTAGACTTTCAGTTTTATGTTATTTAAACATAAATTGCGGGTTATTTAAACATAAACAACACGCAGTTAAAGACGTTATATTCTGCAGCACAAGCAGTTCGTTGTGTGAATTTAAAGAGTTCAGTATAAAAATTATTTTGATCATTTTATTTGAAACTGCAGTAATGAATCCTTTGTTTGTTTAGTAGGGCCTGGAAAACACTATTTTCAGCTTCTGTACACAGCGAAAGCCAACAAGATTATCAAATTTAGTGAAACGTACAGCAATCAAATATATCTGCTGTCTTTTGACCAGAAATCTTTGAAGGACAGTGTATTAAGATGTCATATTTCCTTTCCTGATACCAGCTGCATAGGGCGAATTTTAAAGAAGCACATTGTACTGCCATAAACCATAAATGATCACAGGCACCTCAGCTTTGTTATTTAAAATATATATAAAAGTAAGTGGCATTTTAGAGAATATTTAAAATTCTTTGGAAATATAAAAGCGAACACGAATGAGAGCAGAGAAATTGCATCTAATCTGTAAAATACGTTAACAGATATACTAATATATGCAATAGTCGTCCCGCTTTTGGCAAAAATTATCTGAAAGGCACAACATTAGGATTTAGAACTTCTTTTTGCCTGATGCCAACTACATAAGAGGAATTTTAAAACTCCGTATTGTACCTGTCGCCAACCATAAATGATTACAGTCGCTCAGCTCTTGTTCTGGATTCGAAAAGAGAAAAAACGCCTCGATGCCGACCAAGTAGCTGAAACACGTAATAAGTACAGACCAGCTTAAGCAAAATTTTTGCAAGCTTGATCACTGAGCATCGGCTGCTTTAGCCCAAAACCAGTAAATATGCTTGTTTCCCTAACCCTCTTTTCGCAGCTCATTCCATGTGCAGACAAACATAAGCATGTTGTTATTAGAAAGATTCCACAGCAGTGTCATAGCTTGGGTTAGTTGGGGGATTAATTAGTTCATATGGAGATTAACTACGAGCAACGGATTTCTGCTTAAGAAGAAAGGCGTCTTCTTGTGACATGTTTTAAGAAGAAAAAATTACTTGATTACTTTATACGGCAAAACACCATGGATAACCCATTCGACCAGTTATTTCATTTGAAGTTGGATCCAGATCCAATTAAAGTATTAGCTGCTCAATCACTGGTGAATTCTATTACACAAGACAAATCATCGTCATGTGTACTGCTGTAACTAATGAATCAACCAGTTTTCAAGATTATATTTCAAAAAATACCTTTATTCTTCCTTTCGTCATTTGAATGAAGCATTCTACTCATGCGCTTCAGATTAAAGCTGTTGCATTTAGAATCAAATAATATTCAAGTTCTGAAATTAAAACTTAATGAAATTTGAATTTTAGCATTTTAAATGGAGTACTTTTGTTATATAAATATAGGTTTTATTGTAATGGACTTTAATAAATATTTAAATAATAGATGAATTACGCAATGCCGATAAAGTTAATTAATGTAACTAGTTTTTTTTTAATTTACATCACGTTTGAAATGTTAAACATTCCGAATTTTAAGCTTTAGTATTTTAGAGGTATATGAACTTCAAAATACCTTCTCTAAAATGAATTTTATATTTCTTTTTTTTTCTCCTCCTTTTCTAGTTTTAATTTTCGGATCCTAAAATATGATAAAATGTTTCATATTTCGGATTATCATTAGATTATTTTATTTATTTATTTATTTTTAGTAATCGAACAGAAATTTAAGTTTTTAAATGCAGTAATATTCAGGTAAAAGTCATTTTGAAGTTACTTAAAAAGCCAAATTACCACTAATAATGAGACTAGAATAATTTAATAAATATCAAAGCAATATATGGTGCAAAGCTGAAATTCAAGTATATGTAACAGTCCCGAGAAACGTAAAGGAATTTTTAGCGTATCATAGTGATGCAAAGTAAAAAAACTTCAGTTACTAAACATGAAGACGAAAAAAAGATCTGGGGAACAAACAAGAAATAAAATTTTTGTAATTAGAATTTCATTGAAAGATAAACAAAAAAAAAGTCAGATAAGGAAAAGGCAAGAAAAATGGAATTTTAAGAAACAGTTCTTAACAAACAGAGATCAATTAATACAACTAGCAGAAAAAACATTAAAAGACCATCCATCATTTTAAGACCTTTATGCCTTTTTAAACTCACGAATCAATTCAGAAGGTGAATCTGATATTTTTTCTTTTTTTTAAATCCAGTGCCTTCCGGTGACAAGACAAAGAATTATACTTATCGATTTTCAGCAATAGTTATTTTGCTTATAATTCTCAAACTTTTGGGTTTCTACATTTTTTAGTAGCAGGCTGTGTGTCACTTAATAGGTTATAATAAGAAAGGGAGATACGTATGTTGATTTCTTCCGCCGTTTTTATTTACATTAAGCGAGAAAATAACTAAAACATAAACACTCTAATGATCGTCTTCGCTAGTCATTAGTTAAAGCACTTTCGCGGTTACGTATTTGCAATGATTTGAAAGAACATTAAATTTAAAGTGCTCTTCTAAAGAAATAATAAAAGTAATACTCTATCTACCAATAAGTATTTGAACACCTGTGATAAAAAAGAGAAACAAAATTTTTTCATATTCAGTACAGATTCAACAGAGATTGATAAAGCCTCCACGAGTGGCAATTACAACGTCAGCCCTCTGAAGCATGCTTCCACCTTCCACAAACCTTTTATGACAGTTATTGGTATTTTCTTCCACTCGTCTTCGAGAAGACATGCAACTTCCTTCACCGATGTTGGACGTTTGTTGCATTCTTTAATTCGGCGATCCAGCTCATCCCAGAGATTCTGGATAAGGTTTAGGTCCATGTTGTGGTTAAGCCAGTCCATTCAGTTAATTCCATTGTCACCATACCAATTCATGATGGACCTCACAACATGACAGCTGGCATTTTCATCCTGAATGTAACATGATTCCAACCTGTAAAACTGCCACAGAGTAGAAAGCACACTGACATCAAAATAGTACAGCAGGCGTCGGCGTTAAGCGTATATGAATTTGGACCAAGGATCCCAATCCATACTAGGAAAAATACTCCCAGACCATAACTTCACCTTTGCTGAAGTATATTGTGGGCACAAGGCATTCTGGTAGGAGACGTTCTATAGGTAGATGCCATACACAGATCCTATCATCTGAAAGGAACCTCGATTCATCGCTCCGAAGAACACGTTTTCACTGATCTACGACCCACTATCGACGTACTTTGAACCACATTAACTGAAAAGCGCGGTCGGTGATCAATGGTTTATGGTTAATAGAAAGCAGCACGACCATGAAAATCGAGCAGATGTGTTTCCTTACGGATTGAAGTCACCTTCCTTACGGATTGAAGTCATCGAAACAACACTCTCGAATTCTTTTTGAAACTCGTGGAGTATGTGGGCCATCAATGGGTATGCCGACTCGGGGCACCTTCTGACAATCACCGCTTGTCTCCCATTTCTGAATCACATAGGCCACTGTTAATTTTGGGTAATTCAACTCTTTAGATCGGATATTTCTGTGATACATGACAATTACACCTTTGTTGAAATCAAATAATTCTGCAGATCATGGCAACTTACACGCGATTAGTGCCAAACTTGTTTCCTACAGGATATTTAACGGAGGAGAGCGTGAAGTATATCAGGGTCGAAGATATTGCCATTTACATGGGCATCCAAACAATTATTGGTAGATAATGCGATAGCGATATGTTATTAACATTTTGAATGGAAAACTGAGGCAATTTTCCTAATGATGCAATTTAACGATGTTTTTGCGTGATATCTGTATGTAAGCACAGAATAAAGGCCTCTTTTTCCAAAAATGTGCTGCAAAAGGATTTAAAATGGATTCAGAAGAGATTTTTTTTTCGTGACATATGTATGTACGGAAGTATATATGTATGTATCTCGCATAACTCAAAAACGACTAGCCTCAAAACGTTGAAATTTTGTATACAAGACTGCTGTAGCATGTAGTTGTGCACCTCTCTTTTAGGTTGCAATCGGCTGCGCCAATATATATATATATATACTTACTTTGTTACTCGGCTCTGTGAGCTCAATTTTTTTTATTCTTGTGTTTTGAAGAATTGCGTCTTTTTCTATTTAAAATGACTGAATTATGTTCTTGTCTTCAGGTTAAGGTTTTATGTCTTTAGTTAATCTGCATGCAGTAGTTGTAGAATTATCAACAATTTAAAAGTTGTTCAAGTGTGGCTAAGCCTATTTTTTTACCATAGCATCCCATATTTGTTTACATTTGAAACTTAGCAGAATACTCAATTAAGTCAGTTTCTGCACCTTCAGTGTCTTTTTGCCAAATGCGACCAGAAGTAAACTTTCAGTTTTATGCACCGAAAATTCTGCCTTCTTGCACGCTGGCAGAACTGCTTGTTTTTGCGTAGAAACTCTAATTTTAATTGTAAAAATTGTTTTTTAATTGTTTAACTGTATTTTGATGTTTTGTATTTTCCTATATTTTTTAATTTTTAATAAAGATATTTTGACGTTTTATGTATTTTTGCCTTGCCCCAAAAGGAGAACTGAATTAATTGAATAAGAAATATATCTCTTATAAAATAAGTTTAAATGAAAAAGTTAAAGTAAGTTTAAATTGCGTATAATTTAATACTCCGTACAGGTGATGTCTACATCATATTTTTTACTTTATCTGAATAAAATATTTTTGATTATTCTTTCCTCAAGATCTATGATTATGTTACTTTTAAAATTTCTCAAATTTTGTAATAATGTACTAACATTTTTATACTATTACCTGTATATTTTATAACCATTGAATGAAGTATTAATTTTCTTATTTAATACATTACAAAAATACTATTTTACTTTATAATAATGCATGTTTTTCAAAGTAAAAATAATATATTTTATTAACTACAATAACGTTATTTATTTTATCTGAAAATGTATAGATATGCTGCGTGACTAACATCATCCACCGGCACGTCTTTGAGCAAAAATCAGTGTAAATAATAATTTTGCAATTAGAAAATTATAATCATTGAATAATTAAGTTACAGCTGATTGCGTCAGGCCCTGAAATGTAAAAGTGAATGTGATTTCCAGCATCTTCTTTTATTAACATATTTCCCCAGATTTAATTGTTTTCAACAGTTTTCTTTCATAAAATAAATTATTCATATACGCCCAAATTATTTAACAATATCATTCAATTATTTTTAAATTAAAAAATGCACAAATTACTAATATATAAGAATAAAACAAAACTGAGCTCACTGAGCTGAGTAACAAAGAGGGTGTATATATTTATTTACTTTTGGTGCAGCCGATTGCAAGCAAAACGGGAGCTGCACAACTGCATGTTATAGGAGTTCTATTTAGAAAATTTCAAAGTTCTGAGGCTACTCGTTTTTGAGTTATGCGAGATACATACATAAATACGTACGTAGGCACAGACGTCACGAAAAAATCTCTTCTGAATCCATTTTAAATCCTTTTTGCTATACATTTTGGGAAAAGGAGTCCGTTATTCTGTCCTTACCTACAGATGTCACGCAAAAACATCATTAAATAATGGATATTTTTGTTGCAATATGATTCGAAAATATTCGCGATTACAACACTTTCTTTACTTCGTACAAGGAAATGAATAATCAAAAACATAATGTAAACTTTCAATTTCTTAACATTTGTGTTTTAATCTGATTGAAATTTATGAAAGTCATTTAAGTCTTCTAAATAACTTAAGTCAGAAAAATCATATTTCTTCTGTGTTTTGTATGAAATTAAATGTATATTCATGAAATGGAGAAGAGGCTGTACTACTAAATATTTACTAAATTGAACCATAAAATAAATAAATCTGACTACAAAATATTGAAAGAAATTTCATAAGCCATAGGTATAAAACTTAACATCCTCATTAGAAAGTTCAGTGGACAAACCTCTAGCCGTATGGAAGCTAATAAATGTAATTCAACCAAATACGTAGCTTATAAAACGCCCCCTTAGTCAAAGATAAAACAAACAAACAAAATAATCTACAGGGAAATGATACTTTTTTTTGGAAACCTAATTATTTTTTCATGTTTTTTATGTCACGGCGTTCTAAAGTACTTTAGGACTTTCCGTAATTAATTGGAGTAATCAGTGGCTCTCCTGGGTAGCTTCGATATGTCATTACCCTGATAATGACGCAAAGAAATACCAGAAAGTAGAAATGCGGAACCTCCGAATATTCCCAGAATCTAGAAAACCTCCGAATATTCCCAGAAGACTTCACGTTGCAAATCAGCCTTGCAGAGATTTTTACCGAAGTTAATGTTGCGATCATGCAATTAGGAGATTCGATTCGAGGTTCGTCGTTTCAGTGTGGAGTTACCTTTTTTGTAAAGTTCGGGACTTTCAATCGGAATAAATCTATAACTATTTCGTTTGCAAAAAATATGTGCATAATCCTATACCTATAGACTTGCCGTAATAAATACGTAATTATTTCGTTTGCAACAATTTTGTGTATAATCCTATGCTTATAGACTTGCAAATGTCTCATCTCGAAATAGTTCATATTGTGTAAGCTCAATTTACACGTGCAAAATTAAGAGAATTTACAAATTATTCCTATTTTTACGAAAATTGTAGAACCAAAGGTACTAGTTATGCCGTTGTCGCCATTCATATATTCAGAAATCGAAAAACCGAATATATGTGTGGTGAAAGCTGTGATTGTGGAAAGGTTACTAAGCGCATGAAATGTTTCCGGCTATATGTGTGCTTGTATTCCTTCACGACGTTTACCATATTTCTCGTAAGAGTTGGATAAATTTTATAAGATAAAATGAGTAGCAACTGACGTATGGATATCGAAAGAGGTGAAAGATTGTTGGTAGATTGGAAGCAGGCCAATCAAAAGCGCAGTTGGCTACAGAGCTCATTGTAACCCCAGTTTCGTTTGCAGTTAGTGAAACAGTTTTAGAACACTGAAGTCATATTAAGAAGACCTGGACAAGGCGGGCCAAGATCCACAACTACGAGTGAGGATCGTTACATGGCACTTTCAGAAAGCGACACGGGGCTATTACAGCTTCACAACTGTTACGTGAACTGTAAACCAACACTGGAAGTCGAGTTTCACGGTGTACAGTTACCCCGAAAGCTTTCTTAGATACTGTTGTGTACCAGAAAGCCCGCTGTTTGCCTCCCACTCACTGTAGTACACAAGACAGCGCATTTAGCATTGGGCAAACAACATGCGCCTTGGATCAGCATTCAGTGGAGTGCCGTGCTATCTACACATAAGTCGAGATTCATCCTGTGAATTGATTATCGATGTATCTGTATCTGGGGAGAGTCTAGAGCACGATGCCATCCTTTCCTTATTAGAAAAAAAGATCATTACGGTGATGGATGCGTAATGGTTTGGGCAGGCATAATGTTTGACAGACACACACCGCTGCATGTGTTTGATAACACCTCTCTGTCTGCTGTGAGGTACAGAGAGGAGATCTTAGAGCCCTGCGTTCGAATTTTCAGAAGCGCAGTTGGTCTTGGGTTGCCGTTACAAGACGGCTGGTCGATGATTACAAGTGAGGATATTCACCGTATGAATTCTCAAGCCAGATCTCTTGACCTTAACCATATAGAATACGTTTGGGACGCTCTTGTGATGGCAATTTCATCTTGCCATCCTCTTTCGAGAACAAATGCGGAATTGTAAACTCTCTTGTCACAGAAGTGACACATGGTCTCCTGGACTGCCTACGCTCTAGTATGCCATCACGCTGCTCAACCTATCTGGCTGTGAAAGGCGACCGTACCCCATATTAGACTCATTTTCAGTTAGCTATCATAACACGAATTCTGAACACGCCTTCCTTATGAACTTTATTGATAATTATGCGCACATAAAGTAACTTTTGAAAGGTACATCTCCTTTTCTGTTATAAATGTATATTCAGACAAATTTTTATTAAATTCTGTTCTTTAGGTTTTCTGAAACTAGACATAATGTGTAAATTCTCTTAATTTTGCACGCGAGTGTAGTTTGGTGTTACTCTGCGAGACGAAATTTTGGAGATACATTCTTTTATTCATTTCGAAGTCAAACAACAAAAATCAGCGTTATATTTGCAAAATTTCCTAGGACTAGTTTCAACGTTTTTTCCCAAACCATCGCCCTTAGCTACCAAAATGAAAATAAATGAGATAAGATATAGTGGTAAGATGAGATAAGATATAGTGATAAGAAAAGATAAGATAGGAATAACTGGACAGGATTTAAGCTACTGTGCCATCTATTGCTAAAACAAGGAAACTAAAGCATAATTTTCTTAAAGGCTGAAGGTAACGGTGTATTGTAATTAGCGTTATTTACTAGAACAGAAAGATTTTTCTTTAATGTGAAACGCCTCTAGAAAATCTAATTTACCAGCGGAAGTGTCCGAAAATCACGCTTTCCATTTTTCTGCAGCCAAAATTGTTCAACAAACATCTTCCATTGGTGAATTTAGTCTTAAGACATCTTCCATTTGAATGTTTTAGTTTTCTTGTTTCGTCACTAGATGGTACCAGTAGCTTAACTCCTGCTGTTGAGTAGAATCGTTATGTATTATTTTACAGTGCTTAGTTAATAATACATTAATTTGCAGTAAATAGTGAAATTTCAATGTTCATATTTCAGAATAATCTTTTTTTTAATATAGTACACTGGTGTGCAAAAATTAAGGACGAGACGGTTTTTTCAATATAACTTTGTACAAAAGCTTTCCAAATGAACTCATTTAATACCGTAAGATCCCCAATACGTAAGGACATGAGTAATGTAAGCAACACTTACTAAAAGAGAAATCAGAGGGATAAAAAGAAGCTTTATTGAAAACGTAGCATGGAGCGCAATGAGACTGAAAGCCGAAACATCCCTGTGATGGGTGTCCAGCAAGAACCACGCGGTCTTTAATAGGAATATGATCTCCCCTGACTGTTAGGCAGGTTTCACATCATTTGTGCATGCTGGATATGTGGTTGTTAATGAGCTGTTGAGACACTGCTGCTCGTTCCTCTTGTAGCACCAATCGCAGTTTCGGAATCGTTACTGGCGATAAGTTACGTGCTGCCACGGATCTCCCTAGTAAGTTCCGTACATGCTTGACGGGATTTAGATCCAGAGACCTTGCCGACCAATCTATGTGTTCAATATCTTCACTCTCTAACAGCTCTTCGACAGTAACTGTGCGATGAGGTGGAGCGTTGTCGTCCATGAAGAGGAACTGAGGACCCATAGCCCTTGTGAAAAGACGCATGTAAGGAAGAAGAACCTCGTTACAATAGCAGTCCTAGGTGACGAACCTCCTTGGGAGATATGAAGGTCGGTCCGGCTACCAAGCATTATGTCTGCTCGAACGAGAACTCCGCGACCTCCAAAACAGCCCCTTTTGATGATGTTGAAGGGGTTATTGCGTTTTCCCCGCTCTGTCCACATGTGTATGTGTCTAGAATCGCAACTCAGACTAAATCTGCTCTCATCTGTAAAGAGTACTCGTTCCCATTCATTGTCTCGCCAATTCCGGTGTTCTCGGCACCACAGAGAACGCCTTCTCCGATAGGCAGGAGTTAGAGGTACACACCGTGCAGGGCGTCGTGCAAACAGACCACCACTGTGCAGTCTTCTGGCCACGGTAAAACGCGATATCGGTCGTCCAGTCGCCTGTAGCGAATTCTCCCGCTGTCTGCCGCCTGTTTCTTCTGGCCTGTAAGACAATATACCGGGTGTGGTTCCTCGTGGACGACCACTACTAAACCCCCGGATAGCTGTTCCTGTAGTTTGAAATTGCTTCCAAAGTCGTGAAACGATGCTGTGAGCAATTCCGAACTCTGCAGCCTCACTTGCCTCACTGCGGCCTTCCTCCAAATTCCCAATGATTCGACCTCGGGTAAAAGCATCCAGATGTCGTCTAACATATTGATTATTCGCCATTTCTCGCTGAGGCAGCAACTGGGTGTGATTTTAAGTGCTACACGGCGTGCAATCTCTTTGCCAGAAATACTGATCTTACACCGATAACATGCTTTATACAATATAACATGCTTTATACAACTCAGACACTCCCCCATTACGTCTACCTGCATATCTGCGCATGTGCTACCGTACATCACCTTACTTAATCTCCTGATTGGTCTTTCTGTCCGCTCTGCCTCTTCGTTCAGCTGATATGCTAATTTTTCGACTTCGTCCTTAATTTTGCACACCAGTGTATATATATGCTCACTTCCAAAACTTAAGCAAGAACATGTAAAATGCACAAAAAATCAACAAATAATGCTTACATTGACACCAAATTCGGCAGGAAAGTAGCATATATATTTCTGCATAAAACAAAATCAATAATTATATACAGAAATGAAAACAATATTAAATTTTTGTAAGTAATCAGATAATGACATACTGGAGACTTAAACAGAATTATGTATAAAGTGAAAATAAACAGCATAAAAGGAAAAAAAGGATATTAATAAGGTATGTGATCCCCCTTTATCTGTATACAAAGTTTACACCTTGTGACATGCTTTCAATTAGGTGGTCAACCACCGCAGAATTAAACGATCGCCATTCTTCTTGTAGAGCAGTTTCCACCTCAATAAGAGTGACTGGAGGTGGGAAACATGAAGATGCAGCACCGTCGAGAGCATCCCAAAGATTTTCAATGGGATTAATGTCGGGCGAATACTCTGGCCATGTCATACGCGCAACTTCTTCACTCTCCAGGTAGACATCGACGATGTCAACTCTATGGGGATGTGCGTTATCGTCCATTAAAACAAAAGTACAGCCAACTGCTGCAGCGTACAATCTCACAACGGGTTCTGGGAATTTATCTCGATACCGGGCAGCCGTCAAAGAACCCCGTGTAAAGATGTGCAGGTTTCTGCGGTATCCTAATGAAATCCCTGCCCACACCATAATGCTTCCGCCTCGGAATGCGTGATGTTCCGTGATGTTTTGGGACTGATTGCGTGTTCATTGTTCACGCCATATCCTTATACGCTTGTCATCTGGTTCCAGAGCAAATCTTGAATTATCAGTAAACAAGACATTGCCCCAATCAGACACATTCCAATTGACATGTCCCCGGCACCACTGTAAACGTGCCCCTCTTGATTGGAAGGATAAAAGAACACAAACTTGAGGTACCCGATACGCCGAAGATCTCTTATGTAATCTTCGGCGTACAGTAGCTGCAGATATCGCCTTACGAATGGACGCTGTAACTATAGACGTCACACGTGTGGAGGTTGCTCTGCGATTCTGCTTGGCTACAATAGCAATATATCGATCTTTCGCAGGGTCGTAACCCTTGGGCGACCGGCTACGGGCCTTCGGACAACTGTCTGTGGGGTTTGGAATTGTTTCCATAAAGGTGAAATTACAGAATGATGGACGCCGAAGAAAAGATCAACATCTGTGATAGACTGTCCTGCTTCAATACGCCCCACAGCACGCCAGCGCTCAGAATCTTTCATTCGTCTTCTGGAAGTCATAGAAACACGTTTGTCTTGAAAACAAATTATACGAAAGTTTTAAACACCTTCTATCAGCACTTGCAATCAACTTCTGTAACCCTGGCTTCTTATAAGACTGCCTTTATTGCATATTTCTTTACATGAAAGCGCGATTAGCTTTTACCTAACATATTTGCATCCTTGCATCTACCTCTGCAGCGAATTCTATCCTCTTCAATTCTGAATGGCTTTTGGAAATAAGCATTTTCCTCTTCGTGCTTAACTTTTGGAGGTGAGTGTATATATATTTCGTGTTTAGGAAAAGGGGGTGTTGATCTTTAATGAGTAGTGAAAGAGGTGCATGGAGCTGAAGAAGTTAAGAACCACTGATCTGTATTTTAAACAAATGCCCTATATAGTATAACAAAAATGAATATGAAAACTAAGTAATAAACTTAGCCCTCCAAGGATTATGGGTATATTATTGCATCAGAAGTGGATTTTCAGCTTGTTGCACATTACGTAGAAATTCATCAGCATGAAATCATTTTGATTTCATTCAAATTTTCTTTTCGAATTCGTTAAGAGTGTATTCGAACTTTCGTCTTATCATGCTTAGTTGGTAGTGGGGTGATAATAATCGTTACAGAAGAAGACAAATAAGGTTCATAAATAACTTCGAAAGACATCCATCCTATCTTTTGATGCTAATTTTCGCGGCCAATATTTGGAAGTAATGGGAAGCATTTTAACGTTGATTTCCGCAGCTACTTTTCGTAAGCCCTTTAGAACGTACTAGTGCACTCAAACGATGCAAACTTTAACTTACGAAACATAATCAAGTAAGTATAATGAGCAAATTAAATTTCGATTATATTGATTTTAGCTATAATTTCATAAGTACAAGATGTTTCAACTGTTCGAAAATTCCGAACCTCCAAAAAGAAGGAGGTGTTTAAATTATAGTATGTTGAAAGTGGAAACTTAATTGTTGTGTAACATTTACAGTAAGTTTTATTTTCGAAATAGAAAACCATTCAGAAAGGGAAGTATTTCCTCTCGACGATTTACGACAGCACCTATCGCCTTTTTTAGATAACAAAATAATGCAATTGCGTCGGAACTTCTCAAAGGAATTGACGCATTCACTTTTCATTCGATACACTTTCTGCAATGCGTTTTCTTCTCTCCCCTTTTATTTTTTCTGGATGTTTTCTACCAAATAATTTTGCAATAACACAATTACATTCAGTTCGCTGCTCATTCCTCAAAATGTTTTCCACCTTACATTTTATGGTCTTTTTCATTGTTTATTTATCTTGTTACGTGACCAATCTAAGTTTCCTTGGATATGATGTTTTGAACTTTCTCTTGAGCTATTAAGAGATATTTCAGTTTTTTTATTGCAATAATAAAACGTTCAGGATATTAATAACACAAAATTAAAACGCTTAACAGCGTAAATAAGTAAGTATCTTCTTTCCTATTGCTGCTTCATATTCGTTTAATATGACTTTTCGGATATCTAAGAAAATATCAACTAGAATCTCTTTTCAGGTTAATATTTCGTTTTTTGTTAGCATTTATATACAGAATATAAAAATCATTTATTAAGGAACTCGCACTTTTCTTCTGTATTTTGATTCTTTATACCATTTAATAACACACATTGACAAACTTTTATTGTCAGCAGAATTTCGTGCTGACAATAAAAGTTGAAATGTAAATATTTTATTAGATATTGCAATGTTAATATATACTTATGGAAATGTAGTTTTCTTTTAAAGAAAGAATCTTGTGATTGTTACCTCTGGTTTATCCATGATTAATTTTCATTTGTTCTATTCATACTTGTAGTGTTGTGGCAGCATTAAGTGGTGGTGTGTTATTGATACTGAACGAGATACGCTTTAAGCGCCGAAAAAGAGAGTCACATGTACCCAATAATTGGTTGCCTACATTAAATTTTAGTATTGTATTAATAACCCTAGAAAAAGAAATACATAAAACATTTCACTTACCCTAAGACGTGTAGTGCCTTTTCAATAAAAACACTCGTAATTGCATCACATTAATTTACTACATCATTCATGAATAAATAACATCTTATTCTCGGTTAAATATGAAATATAAGAACATTATCATAACAAACACAGTCTACACATGCAACCAATTACTTTCGGACATAATCTGTCCACATCACAGGCTATCGCTCTTTGCAAATATTAATATATTCTCACTTGCACTGGGGCAGTCAAACTGCTCACGATGTCTCACTAATTTTCCGCAAAAAAGATTTGTGGACTAGAATTCACTTCATATTTTAAACTCGAGCATTAGGCTTTTTTCAGCTGCATCATACATTTCACAAAGCGTGCGTTTCGTGCTTCGATCATGAGGAGGGAATACATAAAAATTGTAGAAATATAAAACGGCGATGTAACACACACATGTTGTAGAAGATTATCACCCAGAAACGTTTTAGAACATATAACCTTGAGCCCTTTCTTGTTTTCTCACCTCGTGCTTTTTTATCAACGCCTCATCTCTTCTCGAACTACATTACAGAAGAGCGAGGGCCGAAACCCCACTGTCCTGCCTAGCGGGGTCATTAGAAAGCGGGAGAAAAACCAGTTATGCGAGTATTTATTTTTATGTGCAGCTATTCGATGACGATTCAACTTACGATTAAATGAATGACGATTAAATTCATCAATGAGAAAACTGTGTTCTCACACGTCCTTCGGAAATTCAATTATTTCCATAAACATTTTCTCTAGATTTTCGGACATAAAATTTAGTAAAAAATGGGGAGAATACACTAAGAAACAAAGTATTAGGATCAGTGTAAACGCATAGTATTGACCTAGCAATAATTTATGAGTATATATTTAGCTTCAGAAACTATTTTATAATTTGACTGTAAGCCTGTCTGTCAGACAGTTAGCGATTAGTGAGACAACTTCCGCGCCAATGGGTAAGCTTGGAATCCGAAGTAAAGAGTCAAATCCTTATCCCAAAGAATCTTGATTCCAGTTTAAAGTTACTGGGAAGAGAGTCATGTTACTATATGTGGTTGTTTCATATCTCTTTATCAGCATAAGATGCAACCAGTCATCAATGTCTCTTCGCTGGTTTGAATTTGAGTAATAATGGAAAAAGGATTTTCATTTTTATTAGACAGATAATAATGCACATTTAATGTTGCGATAAAATATTTATACTCTTCAAAAACAAATTATCGATTTATTTTCCAATCAATAAGGCGTTTTATGAAAGTTCAGATTCCTTGACTTTTTGTCTCCTGTTGGTTTTTCGCTCTCTAAGGTAAATGATTTCCGTTTGAAGCACAACTTAAATTTATTTCATTTCACTGTAGGTGACAATGCTAAACCGAAAGCTAAAGGGACATTTTATACACCAGCTCTACACATTCTTGTTGTAAATTAGACTTCAAGATAAAAAAAAGTTACCAAAGACTGCTTATTAACCTACCAAAAATTTATCAGCTACAGAAATTAACGATTTTATATACGATTGTTTTTTAATGATTATTATGTAAATTTCTTGAAACAAATCTCTGAGAGGAGCAGTCGGCTGTTTTCTTCGTGCACTGTTAGATATTCTTAAAGTATTCAGAAAAAGTCACTAGTCAGATAAAAACATATGGAGGATGACGTAAAGAAGAAAATTAACGTAGAATGCAGAAATAGAAATTGGACTGTTTAGGTAATTGTGACATTTAAAAAATCTAGATGTTCCGGAAGTGGTTATGTAGTATGAACTATTTTATTCAGCAATGGTTCACATAATCCGGCTGAGCATTTCTGAAAATATCCTCGCTTGTTTGAAACCGTTTTAATGGAGAAACTAAATGTGTACAAAACTGATAGCTGACTCCAAAAAAAATTATTTTTCATTTTCTCTTTTTTTTAATAAACAAAACGTGATTGATAAATTCCATGATATTTATTAGAAATAATTTTTAATATAATTTTTATTTTTTAAAAACTGCGATATCAGTGTCTGCACCTTTGTCTTCTTTGGTCTTTTCTCCGCATCCATTACTCTGCGTCAGTGTATTGCATAGTTTATCAAATTGTTAAATGACTTTCATTCCTGGAAGAATTTTACATGAATATCTTTCACAAATTAATGTTAATTTCCAAGCAGTCACTTCAATAGAATCATCGTTGTCTGTTGTTCTTACATTTTTCATAAGCTTTTTCATATACGTTAATAACATTTTCGTTATATAGTTCATTACTGTTCGATTTGATGCACGCAGTTACGCGGGTGGAATCTTATTAGCTGAAATCAAGATCCATACCTAGATAAAAATCAACATGCAGCATGCCTCTTCAGTGCTCCCCTCATCTCCTCTAGCGACAGTTGTCAGAGCTCAAAAACGAAGTTCCGAGCACAGGTACATACTTAGATAACAGGTAAGCTAGAAAAAATTCAAATATTTCGAAATTCTGTGCTATTGGTAAGTTACTAGACAAATCAGTTGCTTAATATCTCGCAATAAATCTCTATTTAGACTAAACTATACACCAAAGGCCTTTTTTTGCAAGAGATATTTTAAACTAGTGGTCGATGCACTGCATACGCTTTGCTGGTCGATGCGATTACATTTGTCTTAATTCTTTATTCGTCATGGCTAAATAATAGGCTAGTCGTCCGTGAAATCTAGTTGGTAGGTCGATGATCTTTCATTCGAATTTATTAAAACATCGAGGTTTAAATATGTAGTTATACTTGGGGCATGTAAAATTCGTAAATACGTTTATCTTCTTGAAAGACTGATAAAACGGGAACAGGAGTACGGGACCTATGGATCTCATTCTCGGATTCTTTGAATGAAATATTCTCTGCATCTTCCTTTTCAATACTAATGGCACCCCCAATTACACTGCTAATTATATTATTAACTGATCGTATTAATAACTATCAACAGTTTTTAAAACTCGTATTCATAAATGGTATCAAAACACTGTGTACAACACTTTGTACAGTTTAATAATCTCGTTGCATATTATGCCAGTGTATTGAATATTTCACATCCATATTAAGTACTAAGTTACTCCTTCGCATTTTGTGATATTCACCGCGTAGTAGGTGTTTACAGATTATGTTTTGCCTGAATTTTCGGATGGAGTGCTCTTGCTTATAGTAACTGTTGTTTCTATTTTTGCGTTCAAACTAAGAAAATTAATTGCACTGATATGAATCCATATCTCATCTATCATCTCTCATAGATGATATTACTACTTATCTTGAAAATATCTTGAAAATACTTGCATTTATTTTAAGGCACATCACTGAATTTTTTTGTGCGATTATAAAAATTCTCTTTAAATGATTATGCGATTTTTGTTTCATTTTTTTATGTCAATATGATTTCAATGCTACCCCTTTTCTGTACTGATCAGTAAATTTTATTGCTCCTTATCTTACATTATCTGCAAATTACTTGTTTGTTTCTTATGAAGTAAGGTAATTTCACACTTGCATATCGCATCTATATTATTTGTAATACGCCATGTAACCACTCAATGTAGCTTTGTATTTAACATTGTGCTAATACCGTAATAATGTGTCTTCTGTATTACTTAAAACGTTTATTTCTGTCGTAATGATTTATTGCGTTGTTTACTTACAAACTATCATAATTGCATTATATGATAGTATCATACATAGCGTTTCACACAGTATTTTACTTTTTATAGTAATTTGGTTTGTCTGTATAACTGTTCATGGTATAGCGTAAATTACTATTATTTGCATATTTGTGTTAATGCTGCATTATTTTTCAGTATATATATATATATATACTGAAAAACAATACCAGCCAGATGAAATAAGTGTGTAAATAGGGAATGACAAAATTGCGATATCTGCTAAGCACGAATCTAAAGGAAATGATATGTATGAATATCACGAAATGTATCGTTGCTTCGACTTTCCCAGTGGTGTGGAACCGAGTGCCGTTAGTGAGTGTTAGTGGACAACTGACTGCAGGAACCCCGTTGAAGACGAAAGAAAGCGTGGTGGAGCGAACTGTACCTGTTGAAATCCAAAACAAAGAGCAGCAAACCATTGACATTACCAAAACGCAAACCAAATTTCGGAGTTCAGAAACTAAGTAAGGGCTGTTCAGAGACTTTTTCCAATTTCATTTGTTTGTTTGTTTCATGTCATTTGTTTTCTGTAGTTGTAATTGATCATCTTGATTTATTATTGCATTTCATTTTGTAAATCCATTTTGTGTACTTAAAGTTACTGTTACTCTTTGCATTTTTGTAATAAAAAGTGTGAATACTGTATATTGTGTAATTTTGCTTTTGATTCTAATGATAATAAGCAATGAATGTTAAGATGCCATGTAGTTTTTTAGTATTTAAAATTACTAAGTATTGATCCTAAATTACAAGAGTATAATGTGAACTAATGAGTGATGATAACTGGTTACAACGAATAGATTTCTAGAGAATGCTGATGATAATCCAGTATTGTTTTAGTATAGCATGTCGAGGAAGTGATTAAAAACTGTTGATAGTTATTAATACGATCAGTTAATAATATAATTAGCAGTGTAATTGAGGGTGCCATTAGTATTGAAATTACATTGAATAGAGGGGTTTGTATGTTTATTATACACGTAAAGGAAAGATATTCATTTATGTAAGGAACAAAGGGAATCGGTAGAGAATGATTGGTATAAGAAAAGCAAGTCTTCATTTCATCACTAACTGATAAATTACAGTTTAGATTGGTTTACATAAAAGTGATATCTTAACCAGATAATAATGTATTGAGAGAATATATGTAAGAAATGTTTAGAACAAAGCATAGTAATCATTAAATGCTTACGTACATGATGCTTACGTATATATACACTGCTCGACATTGAAAATGCAACACCAAGAAGGCGTAATCAGAAAGAGATGAAATTAGCAAAACAGACAGAGACAGCAAGCAGCAGTAAGTTATCTTTATTTCAAAATGTTAGTCAGAATACAGAGCGAGAACGGCGTAGGCTCAGTAGGCTTTCTTTTCTTTCTTTTCTTTTCGCCATCGACGGAACAGCTGACCCACTGGGTTAGGTGCTTTTCAGCCTGTTGGATGCCGTCGATGGAATTTAATATATATATATATATATATGAAGAGCTTAGTAGTGTGACCTCCTGCAATTGAGACCACCGCGGTGCACAAAGAAACACGTATAGGCGTAGAATCAATAAGAGTGCGGATGGTGTCCTGAGGGATAGCTCTCCATTCCGTTTCAACCATTTGCCATAGTTTGTCTTCTGAACGAGGCAGGGGCCGAGTCTGCAAACGGAGTCCAGTCACATCCCACACATGTTCGATTGGTGACAGACCAGGAGAGTATGGTGGCCAGGCAAGCATCTGTATACCTTGCAGAGCATGTTGGCAGATGCGAGCACTGTGTGGTCGGGCGTTATCCTGCAGAAAAATCGCGTTAGGCAGCCCCTGAAGGTAGGGGATTGCCAACGGCCGCAGTACATTATCCAAGTATCGTTGGACCGTCTTAGTGCCCTGAATACGATCGTAGGCAATAGCATTCCAAACCATTGTGCCACGTTGTCGCGCGGTGGAGCGTTCCACACTTACTGCCGGATTAGATCTGTTACCACGTCTACGCCACACACGTATGCGGCGACTGTCACTGGATAAATAGAAGCGTGACTCATCTGAGAACACGACGTTTCGCCATTCTGTGATCCACATCGCTCCACTCCGGCACCATTCTAAGCTGTGGCGTCTATGCTGTGGGGTCAATGGCAGTCTTTTTAACGGACGCCGTGAGTGCAGGCCACGTTCAACATATGGACGGGAAATGTTTCTGGTCGACACGGGAATATCCAGGGTATCTTGCACATGCTGCATAATCGCGGTATAAGTGACTTGCGGGACCGCTACAGCTTGTCGGCGGATACGTCAATCCGCTCGTGCTGACGTCACTCTGGCAGCACCTGCACCCCTCCTTCTTCCCACATTTCCTTGTTCCAACCATGTTCGCCATAGCCGATGCTTCGTGCTCGCATCCATGTGGATATCAGCTGCGATTTGACGGAAGGATCAACTCGCCCTTCTCAGTCCGATCACCATACCCCTCGTAAAATCCTCTATCTGCTGGAAGTGCCTTTGTTGACGGCGACCTGGTATTCTCTCCTATTACACGTATCTTCCGGGACAAAAACCGACTTTCTTCGATAATTCGTCTGGCAGAAATAACGACACGGATATTGGCCATTCTGCATGTTCCTTGCCTTATATCTTACTTCACGTTCGTCGGAGTGCTGAGCATTTCACATCATTCGCATAACTCAGTGACGTGCGTCTATTCTAAAATTTGCATAAATTTCTGACCACTCCTTCTTGGCGTTCCATTTTCAATGTCGAGCAGTCTGTATATATATAATGATGTAGTTTAATATGCTCGTTTAGAGTAAATTTTTTGTGAAGGTCCTAATCATTTAGAATCTCGAAAGAAAGTCGCGCCCTAAGGTGGTACAAGAAAACATTGGACAAATGGTAATCATTGAAAGAAACAAAAGTAAAATATTTTAAATTGAAAGAAACAAATGTAAAATATTTTAAATTGAAAGAAACAAATGTAAAATATTTTTTAAAACCTTCACAAGAAACCTTTTATTTACCTTATTTATCTTCACAAGAAAATTTACTGTAAACAAGCATATTAAACTACAACATTATCTTTAAAATATCTTTCCACGATTTACAAACCTGCAGCTTTTGCGCAGTTCGTCTTAGTTTTTAAACTTTGTTCTCATACTCCTTTTAGAAATTTCTTTTGACTTTTGAATTATATGTGCATAATTACAAAACAAAATATGCCTAGTATTTTCGCGCATGAAGCTGCAAAAAAAATATCAGTAAATATCAGTAAAGACATAAAGTAAGAAATTTAGAACTACTTTTTCATAAAGACTAAAACTGAAATTCTTAATAAATTTTAAAATCCTATAAATGCAACAAAGAAATTTTAAAACTGTTAAAACCAAAACTTTAAAAACAAGCATACTCCAATTCAAAAATTTATGAAATTTAAAGAAATTTAAAAATCCCCTATAGAATAGGTATTCAATCGACTTCAGTGTCACTTTATCAGGGGAAAGGAACATTAAAACCAATTGAAATCTCTCTTCTGCAAAAGTCCTTGCTTTTCTGTATCCAGAGTTAGCGGATGAACCGTTTCAATGTATTTTAATTATAATGATTTACCCGAAAATTCTGGCCCTTCCTCAAAGCGAGGGAAAAATTAAAGAAACTTAAAATTAGAATCTTATACCTTTAAAAAAAGAAAACTATTTCACTTAACGAAAACGAAAGTGAAATAATAAAATGCTTCATTGAATAAAATAAAACAAAATATTACCTTTAAACATATAGCAAATAATCCAATGTATTAAAAGGATAATTGAAATTAGAAAACTTAATTGAAAAGATGGATTTAAAACTCACAATAAGAAATTAAAAACTTAGAGCAATTTTATTATTCTACTACTGAAATAAGGAATTTTGTCTTAGTAGTAACGTACAGGTTTGCCATTTTGGCTTCATTGGCTAAAATAATAAACATTCGCGATAAAGTAATCGCTCAAAAGGTTAAAACTTGGAACATAAGATTCAATTTTTCAGAACCAAAATAAAAACTTTAAAATATTAAAGGAAAAATTCTTTTAACTTTGACAAAGAATAAGAACAATTACGAATTGAATGAAAGTAAATTCTTTCTCTTTTAAAGTAAGAATGTGAAGAAAGAACATGATACATTGTAAAACTTAAATTAAATTTTGAAAATAATAATTCTTCATAAAAGTTCCTAAAAAGGGTCAAATAATTTTTAATAATTGTATTATAAAAATGAGTGAAAATCCATAAATTAAAATTTTTTTTGGACAAAAATATTATTTAAAATTACAGAAAAAGTTAGTAAAAGGAAGTAAAGGAACTTTTGTTAGAAAAGTAAAAAGTCTTCACATCATGGGCTTATCATGACGACTTTGAATATGCATGGCCCGTGGTTAGCAACATAATCGTAAATGGGGGTGGAAATCCTATAAACTTCTTAAACCATCCTTCTTTTTCCTCCTCTTTTGGAGCTTTCAGATAAAAATTTCATATTTCTAAACGATACTATAGGGTGTAGATTACTCCAGAGTTTTTTAAAAGACTATTTATGAATTTTGAAGGAATTTCATTATCTTTTAAAATTTTGATGAGAATTAGAATTTCTTCTTTTTGTGTTTCTATTACAGTCCAAAATTTTTTAATTCTATTAATTTGGTTAATAACAGTATTTGTCATAACTTTTGTAGATATGTTGGAGTTCCAATTGATAAGCTTATTGGTAGAAAAAATAAATTCTTTTCTTGTATCAAAAAGTTTAATTTCTGTAACATTGTGAATACGTTTTCCAGTGTAAACTATTTCTGTTTGGTTTTTATTGGTCTTATTTAGTTTTAGTCTTTACTTATATATACATGTGATGTGCCATGATGATGTGATGTAGTCGTAGCTCAAAGTAACAAACGATGATAACAAAAAGAATCCATTTATTATTTTTCTTGAAAAACAGCTGTGTTAAAATTTACATCTTCGAAGAACAATTAATAGCTTTTTGAATTGATGTTTATTCCATCATTACATTAATTAAAAGCCCGCCCGATGTTCCTTTGCGAGTCCTTTTATAATTACTGGAAAGGCGGAGCTTCCAAGAAATGACGTCAGCCTCGTCAGCCAATCCAGTTCGCTTTAAATATTTCCAGAACATTCTATAACTGTACGTGTAGGAAAAAGCGGGAAAAACAATTTGACTACGGGGCTGTGGATTTAATTCCACGTACTTTCGAATGAGAGATCGTCGCCATTAAAATGAAAAGAACATGCATTTAGAATTGTGATTGAGGAATAAACAAAAATAAAAGACGAAATTTAACTTAGGGTTTTATGGAATTTTATTATTACAAAATATCCCCCCCATCTGAAAAGGCTTGAAGCCGGGCGCCTCGACTACAAGACATTCCAGATAGTGAAAAACGCGACAACAGCTACAAAATATCTTAATTAATTGCTTAATTTGTTTGAAGAACTCGCATCCAGAACTCGAGTTACAATAATATTAATCTTAAATAGATACTCTCACTATAACACAATCAATAATAATAATATAAATACATAAAATTGTAAATAATATACCTTAATATATTGACATTTATAGAAAATAAAGAAAAATAACAACATGCATGCAGTATTGGGAAAACATTTCTCGAGAACAGTTTCAATTCTGGATCCAGGTCTTTAGAGATTGCTGCAAAAACATTAGAGCAGTTCATACTTTACAAATTTTTCATTTCCAGTTCGCCGTGGCTTTATCATGAAAAATTTTATTTTGAGGTGAGGTATTCCTCTATTATATTCTTCATATCATTGACAATTGCAATATTGACTATATGCAACTTATTTGACTAATTTTTTAACATAGTTCGTTTTGAGTTTTAATTTGTTTACATTATTTCCTTTGACTTTTACTTTTTTAAAGTATTTCATTTTGACTACTTATTCATACAAAACACTTATTTTGATAATTCTCACTCTCATTTTACACAATAATTTTACTCGTACTTTACATTTTACTATCGACAATGACAATTATGTCATATACTGCATTGTCGTTCAACACAACTTTCAACTTCAATAGTATTTTAAAATTACCATTAATGTCGTTGGCAAAAATTGACACATAAATACAAAATAAAATACAAAGATACAAAACAACACACCAAAATTTTACAACACAGAAAATTAGACATTAAATAATTAGAGGTGCTCTAATTACCTTTAGTAGCAACTCCAGTTGAAACGTTTACCAAAAGGAAGGTGCGTCTACCTATTGGTGATGTAGTTTAAAATTTTCTGGGTCTTGGTAGTGTCGTAGTCTAGAAACATGGACAATCTCAGTAGGTTTCTTTGTGTGGTAATTCTTTTTATCAATTTCATAATTAACCTCAGATAATTTTTTGACAATTTGGTATGGTCCGGAATAGGGCGCTGTCAATTTACGTGTATTCGGAAATTCAAATTCATCAAATAAAACTAGATCACCAGGTTGAAAATCTACATCTGCAAATTTTGTGTCATAACGACTTTTATTCCTTTTATGATATTCAATGGTTCTCTCTTTAGCTAATTTTCTCGCTATGTCAACTGGAGGGTAAGTATTTTGATCTAGGGGAGAATCGAAAGGAAGTTTTCCGAGTAAAAGATACGCAGGGCTGAATTTAGTTACCGAATGAGGGGAATTATTATATTCACTAATAACTTGATCTAAAATTTTCGTCCATGGAATTTTCGATGATGTAGAGTTTACTTTACATCTTAAACGGGTTACTAGGGTTTGGTTCACGCGCTCTACTTTACCATTTGTCTGGGGGTGATGGGCAGTAGTTAGAAGTTGTTTTACATTATAATTTCTAAGAAATTTTTTGAATCTATTGCAGGTGAACGCGGCATTGCGGTCACTAAGGATTTTTTCGGGGACTTGAATTTGGAAAATTTGTTTCAAAATATTAGTATAAGTTTCTGTAGTTGCACTTTTAGATGGAAACGCCCAGACATATCTTGTGGCATGATCGATCACAAGATGTAAATATTTTTTTGTAGAATTATAATAATTAAAACCGCCGACTGTATCAATAGAAAGACATTCAAAAGGTTTATCAGTTGGGGGTACTTCTTGCATAAGTCCAAATTTTTTGGTTTTCTTCTTTTTATTAATTTGACAAACATGGCAGTGTTTCACGAAATTTCCAATATCTTTACTAATGTAGGGCCAATAATATTGTGGGGTGATTAAATTTAACATAGCATGAATACCTGGGTGTCCGAAGTTCTCATGAGTCTGCGTTAACAATTTTAATCTTAAGGATTTTGGTACCACAATTTTATATCCTTTTTTCTTCTTAATTACCATCAAATCATTTAGTTCTACATATTTTTTGCCACACACATTGTCACTCTTTTGCTGTTGTATAATTTCATCACGATTAAGTAAATACACAGAATGTTGGAGCTGGTGAGAAACAGGTTGTCTAGAAAGCATATCAGCTTCAACGTTTGTAGAGCCTTTTTGATATTTAACTTCGTAATCAAACATACTGAGTCGGAGTGACCAACGGAATAATCTGCCTCTTAAATTTTTGACATTTTTGAGCCAAACAAGGGCTGCATGATCGGTATGGATTGTAAATTTTTGACCGTGAAGATAGTAATAAAATTTATCTAAAGCATCAATAATAGCTAAACATTCAAGTTCCGTAATTGCATAATTTTTTTCGTAATCTCTTAAAGCTCTAGAATGGTAGGAAACTGGGTGTAGTACATTATTTTCATCTGGTTGTTTCAAAACAGCTCCCACAGCAATCTGTGAAGCATCAACGAAAACATGACAGGGTTTATTTGGATCATACAATTGTAAGACTGGTTTTGAAATAAGAATATTTTTCAGTTCGTCAAAAGCATTTTGACATTGATCATTCCAATGCCATGGTACATCTTTTTTCAATAATTTATTTAAAGGAGATCTTAATTTAGCATAATTAGGTATAAATCTATGATAAACATTTACACTACCTAACACTCTTTGTAGTTCTTTTACATTACTTGGGTATTTCAAATTTTTAATACTTTCAATATTTTGGTTATCTGGGGTAACTTTACCCTTTCTGATTTCATAACCTAGAAAATTGATTTTATCTTTGGCAAAGACACATTTACTTTGATTCAATTTAATACCTTCTTGAATAAATATTTCAAATAACTCACTCAAATGCTTTAGATGTTGTTCTTTGGAAGATGAGTAAACAATTATATCATCAAAATAACTACAAGCAAACTGGACTTTATTTTTAGTGAGGATGCGTTTAATAACTCTGTTAAAGATAGCAGGTGCATTTTTGAAGCCAAAAGGGAGTCTTAGCCATTCATACAGTCCAAAATTTGTAATAAAAGCCAATTTTTCTGTGTCATCAGGGTGAATGGGAATGTGCCAAAACCCTGATCTTAGATCTATTGTAGAAAAAACATTTGCATTACTTAATTTGTCTAATAAAAAGTCTATCCGGGGCAGGGGATGAGCATCAGTCTTTGCCAAAGCATTCAGCTTTCGATAATCAATACACATTCTGGTTTTTTTGCCTTCCTCGCGTTTTAATACTAAGGTTACTGGGGATGCATAAGGACTACAACTTTCTTTAATAATTCCGTTTTTTAATAATTGATCAATTTGCTGTCTAATTTCTTCTTCTTCCTTAGGGGAAGTTCGATAAGGTCTTAAAGTAACAGGCAAATCAGAAGTCAAGTTAATTCGCTGTGGTTCAATGTTAATTTTACCCACATCATATTTATTTTTGGAAAATACATTCTTATATTTATTTAACAATTTAATTAATTCAGGGTTTTCTTCCTCCATACTCTCTGAATCTATTGTTACTTCACTAGTTTGTTTTTTCACATCATTTTTTTGAATTTTTAGTTTTACATTACTTTTATTATTTACATTAACTTTTGTTACCTTAGACATCTTATCATCATTACACTTATTACCTTCATTAACTACTATACGTTTAGACATATTATTTTCATTAGATATATTATTTTCATTTTCATTAACACTTATTACCTTAGAGATATTACTTCTAGGTTTTGTCTTAACTGATGGCATTACATTACTGTTTTTTTCAAGTACTTGATCAAGTTGTACATGCAAAGAAACTCTATTATTTACATTCACAGAGTTTGAAATGTTTTCATTTCTTTGAGTTACCACTAAATTACTACAATCAATTTTTAATTCAAATAATTTACATTCATTTAAACCCAAAAGAACATAATCTAAATTAGTATCTAACACAAATAAGTTAATTAGTTTAATAATATTTCCAATTTTCATCTGTAATTTACATATTTTATCAATAGAAAAATTTCCTTTAGTTTGCCTAATTTTAATGCCTTTTACCCTTTGAATTTTTAACTGTAAATTTTTTGCAGATTTTTCTGAGATGACAGACAATGTCGCGCCAGTGTCCACGACACAGTCGACTGATCTGCCATGGGATAAAAATCCCTTAATTCTTAATTGCCATTCTCCCGAAGAATCGGGCCCCGAATTTTTGTTTTCCACATTAGAATTAGTTTCAGTTTCGTTGTTCTCATTTCGGAATGGGCAGATTTGAGCCCAGTGATAACAATTTGGTATCCCTTTTTTGGTACATATTCTACAAGGTGATGGGGCTAAACCGTCAAATTTACTATTAGTATGGTGACTTACAAATTTCTTTCCGTTGTTGTTATTGCTGTTAGATTTATTTCCAATTTGTTGAAAACTATTAGGTTTGTAATTAGATGCATTGGGTCTATTATGCACAAACTGACGATTATTATTTCGAAAATTAACTGGTCTGAATTGTTGACTATTCCTATCTCTGTTATAATTTTGTGAATTTTCATCTTTAAATTCATGAATTTGTCGAAGTTTGTGGGCTTGTTCTAGCCAAGTTATCGGATCAGCGGGACTTTGAACAATCATCAAAGACTTTAAGTTCGTTGGCAAACCATCTGTCAAACCTTCTAAAATCATTGATTTATCCAAATTAAGCCGCTTACCGACTTCCATTTTCTTTCGAAAATAATTTGTGATATCATCTCTGGCGTTGTACTTTAAATTAGCGAAGTCGCCAAAAGTAGTTAAGGTGGGATCGATAAAATTTTCTTTTAATATTTGTTCAAATTCTGAGTAATTTTTTAGCTCATGGCAATTTTTAATATAGAGCCAGAGGGCTTTTCCCTTAATGTAACGAGAAATATTTTTAAGTTTCCAATCTTCGTCCTTATTTTGGCAGACTTTGTTAAAATAAACTAACCAAGAACTTATGTCACTGTCCTTAGAATCTTCAAATGGAATAATATTTAGATCTATTGTATCTTGATTTACGTTTAGTGAATCGTCAAGATTAACGGGTTCCTGATTTGTCGACATTGCAACTGAAAACTTTAAAATTTTCTTGAGAACAAAAATGTGTACTTTTCACAAAATATTTTTACAATAGTTTAAAACATAATTAATTTTTTAAACCCAAAAACTCTTCAGAGTATTATCAACACTTCATAGAATAATAGACTTAAATAAAAATTTTGTATTCTCAAATTTTATGATTATCACTACACAATTCAGGATAATATCAAATCTTACTTAGAATATTATTAACTAGAATAAGACTCTTAAATTTTAAATAAACTCATAGTTACTTTAACATAATATATTTAAACCAAAATTTGTCGTAGCATCTTACTTCACTCACTGAAAAAAATTAATTTCTTAAAATCTGTTCTTACTTGGCCGTTGAGCTGGTCTCTATTTAATCCATTGTCGGTAAGTTACCTAATAATTTAAGCTTTGATGCATTTCTTTAATCACTTCTATTGGAATTAATTTCCTCATCGGCACTCTTCTTAAATATCAGCGTGGAATTAATTATGCAAAAGAAAAATTTCCGCAAAACGTAATTCTTCTAAAAGCACATACACAGATCAGAGACGGAAGCATAAGTCCTGATGAATTTTACGCAATGGATGGAATGGAATCGCTGAGATATCTGTACAGCCAGGATACTTGTTCGGTCAAAAACCAGGAACATATCATTTTCGATTAACCATCCTGCCGACTATTTGTGATGTGCCATGATGATGTGATGTAGTCGTAGCTCAAAGTAACAAACGATGATAACAAAAAGAATCCATTTATTATTTTTCTTGAAAAACAGCTGTGTTAAAATTTACATCTTCGAAGAACAATTAATAGCTTTTTGAATTGATGTTTATTCCATCATTACATTAATTAAAAGACCGCCCGATGTTCCTTTGCGAGTCCTTTTATAATTACTGGAAAGGCGGAGCTTCCAAGAAATGACGTCAGCCTCGTCAGCCAATCCAGTTCGCTTTAAATATTTCCAGAACATTCTATAACTGTACGTGTAGGAAAAAGCGGGAAAAACAATTTGACTACGGGGCTGTGGATTTAATTCCACGTAATTTCGAATGAGAGATCGTCGCCATTAAAATGAAAAGAACATGCATTTAGAATTGGGATTGAGGAATAAACAAAAATAAAAGACGAAATTTAACTTAGGGTTTTATGGAATTTTATTATTACATACATACATATATATATTGTAGTATTAGTTTGCATATATATATTTATATATATATTGTAGTATTAGTTTGCAGATTCGCTTATTTTCTTCCTATACTTGTATTTAATTATTTTCAATTTCAGCATTCATTAGCTTTTCCCCATTTTGAAGGTCCAGCCATTGAAATGTATGCATTATACAGTAGCTGCATTGTATATAAGGCAGCACTGTCAATATAAATATTATGCGCAAAATGCATTTGCTATCAAACGTTTGTTTCTTGCCTCATGTACCAGTTTATGATCGTTTACATGGCATAGAGTTTTAATTTCTTTGTTTTTATTTTAAAAAGTTAACTGTAATATTTTTAAAACTTGAAAAATAATTTATTGAATAAAATAATCAAAATTACAACAGTATCACTAATTTTAATTTAATATTAAAGAATGCTTATAACTGCATCTAACGACATGAATATAACGGCATTAAAGGCCAACAGCATAATAACAATCTGTACAAAAATTAACAATTCGTGCATTGAAAGAAATATGTTAATATTTGTTTATTTGCAGCGCAGATAAAATGAAGGCAATATTACATATGGACAAAGCCTCGTTTACACCACAAGAAACCTTTAAAACGAAAGACTAATATTACGACTGTAAATTTTTTCATATCCTAAATCAACCGCTTTGTGCAGTACAATGATATTTTTTTCTTATTATCGTAAGAAAAATGATAGTGATAACCTTGGAATTCAGAAACCTTCATGGTCTTGGAAACGGATTTTCATACCGCCAACAAAACGCTCTGCTTCAAACGATTGGGTTTTTTAGGGTTTTTTTCCTTTTTATTACTGTTGGGTAAAAATTATTACCATTTTATTCAAGGACTTTTCATAGCTAATAGGAAAGAAAATGAAAATATAATAATAAATATAAAATATCTATACAAAGAGGATGAGAAAGGAAGTAAACAAGAAAAACGAAACTTCGTCTATTTAAGCAGCTGTAAAGACATCACAGCACATGACTGAAAAGATAAATCTTAATTAATTTCATGCAGAAACAAAACAGAACGCAATCGCTGTAAAAGGTATATAATTTTGAAAATCAGTCTATCAAAAATAATGTTAAAAAATAAAATAAGATAACATGGCCTAAGTAGTGGGCTGTTCTAAGAATAAATTTACATCAACGGCCGGTAACGCTCTGTCCGTTGTTCAAATACTTACATTTTTAGATATTTGAAAAAAAAAACACTAGTAAATGTAATGAATAATTTTAGCGAAGACGTCTTATTTTATCTTCGTCATTTTAATATTTGTATGAATTGTGCAATTAAACTTTTGGCAAAAACTGAAGCTTAATGACTCTAAATAGCATATTTTTATTACTTTCACACATTTATTTTCATTGAATATTTATTTTTATTATTATTGTATCCACCTCACGGTGCTCGCCGAATTCCCGCGCTTTTGAAATATGCCCTCCTAATAAAAATGTTGTCTACCCCTGAACTATATATGATTCATGTACAACTGTTAGTTGTTCTCTGATAATTATTACAGTATCAGTTGTTCCCTTAATATTCTTGCTGAAATGTATACCCTGGGGGTCGACGGAAGTAATCCTCTTGCATGCTGGTTAGTATCTGTACATAGGCAGGCTCAGCGTCGGGGGTGGGGAGAAATTAGTCTTCACAGGACTATGGCCATCGTTTATTCGGTTTTAGGTTCATGTTCGGCAGGGACCGTAGTGGCACTGTCTTGTCTGCTCATGGTTGTGGGGACGCTGCATATTTAATATTTACGGTTGTCCTTGGGGAAACGCTTCCCGTCCATGGACTCGTGAAGTTTGATGTGCTCTTTACGACTGCTTATGATGACCAGTTGGCGCCTGGTTGCTCTGATACTGTGTATTGCATACTCGGCTTTGTTGTCTTTCTCCTGGAGGACGCTGAGAGATCGATTGTTTTTTTCATTTTCAAGTTAACCGGTTTGATGTCCCAGTTCTTCTTTGACTTGTAATTTTAGTCTGTTTTGACACTGGGCATCCCAAGATTGTGGCATTATCGTAACATTGTTCTATCTCCCAGGGATGCGGATGTAATCGATGATTTCTGTTTTCAACTTTTAACAACTCTTTGTTTTGGCTCCCCGGGTCAATCGATCCCTCGTTTCTGGTCGTGGAGCGTTAATTTTGTAGAGGCCCAGTCTGGAGCTTCATTCTTTAGCGATATGCTGAATGGTGTATATCACTCTATTCTGCTGCATACAACAAATATTTCTGTAAGCTGGAAACTGTATTGTAGTTATAGATAGATGAACCACAACTTTTTCTTGGTTTGGCAGCCAAGAGTTCCTCTCCTGGAAAGAATGTTTTACACTTCTCCCTCAGAAATCCAAGTATCTCTCTCTCTAAAAAATATGCAGTGAAATAAGCAAACTGCTAACGCGTGGCTTGCTATAATTAAAATAACTGCTTAATTTCTACTGTATCCGTTGACTGTATTTCCATAATACAGTACAAAGATTTAGATAAAACAATATAAAGACAATGTAGAACGTCATTTCATTTATTTCCTTGCGATCATTTTCTTTATTTGTTTATGAATATAAGGCAAATCATTGCATTAAACTGGCACAGCAAACAAATATAACAACATTCATTATTTTCATTATCTTTCATTATACGGAAACAATTACGGGAGATATTCTTTTTTATCGCTATGAGCACCAGTAGCGTGACAAATACAAAATTTTATTCTTTTTTCAATAGCAATCAGGGGATATTTTATAACTTCTCGTACTGGACTAGGGTACAGTTATTCCTTTCGAAAAGCCTCAACAAGTATTCAACGTTTCAAATAAATTGTCACAGGAATGCAGTTGTGATTCTAAGAGCGCTATGGAAGTTTTATTAATATTGTGCAAATTTACGATCTGTCCTTCACCGAGCTGAGAAGTAGAAAAGACTCACATAAAAAAGGACGAGTAGAAAAGACGGTACTCAGAATTCTCACAAAGTTTTTACCCTTTTTTATTTCAGAAAGAGGAGATTGCTGACGCCAAAACGTCGTCTTACTTTTAGTAATCAAATCAATAAATTGGATTTCTGCGTATGACCCGCCTCCGTTGACAGTAAATAGAAATGGAAGACATCTTCACTTTCCGATGCATGCTAATAAAATTGTCGTTCCCCTTTCTCTTTTTACCAATGCATCTTTAGAAAAATATATATTTGACCTAGAATATATTGATCAAATAAACAACAAAAAAGGTATAATAAATAATATAACAAAGCAACAAACTAAGCAAAATAACAACCAACTAACAACAAAACATTAATAACAGATACCTGCAAAATTATTGAGAAGAGTAATAGTAGGTTGCGCTTGTAAACACAATGCAAATTTCTGCAACAATTTTCAGGCAATTATTTATATGCATATATATTTATTTACCTTAATTTCAATATTCCAACCCTCCTCTAAATATAGTAATCACATTTTCTGAACTGCATCACGTCTAGATTAATTCAATTTCTATCTCCATTTTCATAATGATGATGATACAGCTAATTCTGAACATAAAATTTCGAAAACCGGATCCTTTCTCTTAAAAAACTTCCACACTGGACAACTACGCCCTTTTCTTCTGCTCCTCATTGAAGGTAGATTGCAGCTTCTCTTCTTACTGCAAAGCTACCATAAATGTGAAATGTTGTTTTGAAATAGGCGCGATTAGAGTGCCAAGTGAATTATGGCTACAAATATCAACTAAAATAAAAAATAACATTTAGTCTGACAGGTTCATTGTTTATTATGGATAGATTTCTGTGCTAGTTGCATATTTACAGTATCATTAGACACACACACACACATATATATATATATTTATATATATGCGTGTAAGGTAGAAATCTGTAAAGCAAATTTCTGTATTTAATTGGCAAGAATCCCTTTTATTCTTCATTTCAATTCGTTTTCATTTCATTCATAGAATAGAATAGGTGAACTGAAAGAAAAGGTTTTTTGTCCTTCATGGTTGAGAAGCCCAAAACTCGAAAGTCACAAGGAAAAGAATAATTTAAAAAACCATCAAAAAGTGTAGATTGGATTTAATGCTGAAAATTCAGAATGATTATGTAAAGTTGTCAACGAGTAGACCACATTTTAAAAAACTGAATAATAATTATAATAATTTAGAGCATATGGGGGCCAATAGCTAAAACTCAGCACTAGATATCATAACAGAAACAAATCTACTAGATAGCGATTAGAATAAATAAAGCGAAATGCAGATAAAAATTTAAGAATAAAAATGTCATCAAAAATATTAAAATGGTGGCAATAATAAGGGACG
The DNA here is from genome assembly GCA_000611955.2 of Stegodyphus mimosarum. NCBI lineage: Eukaryota > Metazoa > Arthropoda > Arachnida > Araneae > Eresidae > Stegodyphus > Stegodyphus mimosarum. The sequence continues at coordinate 417,902 of KK117495.1, forward strand.
CAAACATCTTTTTCAGCACAAGGCGCAGAAATTAGAAATCGGCAAATCCGCTCTTTAATGGAGAACGGCTTGTTCATTAACGGTTCTTTCTTCAGTCACTACAAATAGCCTTTAGGAAAAAGATCCGGAAAGAAGGAGGAACGAAGAGCCGTTATCGAGGTTAGGGGATAAGAAAGACACAAAGTTAAGCAAGGAGTGCAATCCGAACAATTATTTCAATCAAACACTATTCCTCCAACGGATTTCTTTCAACTGCAGTGGTGAGATTCCATAAAACCTCCTTTCAGCATTGAGCTAATAATAGAACTGTAGATTAAAATTTTTCGGAAAGTTGGGAAATGATGAAAATTAAATTCGCTTTTAACATTTTCTCCCCTAAAATAAAAATCGAACTTCCCTGGCACGCTTCCGTTCTTTTTCCGCCAGTCAGGCGTAAACTTCATCAGTAAATTGAATCAGTTCGTGTAAGCACAACATATCCCTATTCCTGGCACGCTTCCATCAAAAGCTGGCCATAAACTCTAAAAGATCTAAAAGTTCGTTTACTGGAATTATAATAAATACATTCTGTAAAGTGAATCGAACAATGAATCAGTTCCGTCACAGATCGTCCAACTTTAGTAGTGTTTTGCAGCATAAATTTAGAATAATAATAAAAATTAATTCTTAAGTTATAACTTAAATAATTAATTTTTATTATTATTCTACATTTATGCTACACAACGGTAGAAACTAGAGCGAATCTTATTTAAAATGGATAAAAAAATTGTTATTTAATTATGAAACTTTTAAAATATTCTTAAAACAAAGCAATGTCAACATGTTAGCAGTTAAAAGATCAATGTCATTGTGCGTAGCCAAAAGAAATTTTAGTAAAGCAAAGAAAACCAAAAAAATTACATTAATACAAATTTAAAAATATCTGAAAAGGCCTAATTTGAGACAAGATAGTAATTAGAGAAACAAAAATGTTTCGTAGCAAAAATTATATGAAATTCTGCAACTCATTTACAAGGACATAACATTAAATTTAAAACTAAAGAAAAAGTAAGAGAAAAAAATAAAATAAACATGAACGAAGACGGAAAAAAAGAATAAAATTTTGTTTATGTTTTATTATTGTTTTCATGACTGTTTTGAATGTTTGAATTTCTCTTGAACAGCTCTTTCGGTATCAAGGGAATTTCACATTTGTTAAAAAAATAGCATGTATTATTGCTTTAATAAATCATTACATTGGCCTAAATTGGGCTTTTATTCAGCTATTTTTACAATTTGTGCTGTGTTTTTGTTTTCTACCGTATTAGAAGAATTATTTAGCAAAATTATGTTATCGTCTCAAGTGCCTGCCTGTTAATACTGCTTAGTTTCTGTCATATTTTATAATTTTTATAATTAAAGAAAAAGTTTTAATTTATTTCAAGTAAGTCCAAACAAATAAATATGCCTTCTGTTACAATTTTGTTTGGATATTCCATACTTTTGCCAACTTTTTGTTAATAATTTTCCTTGTTGATTTTGTATTTAGATTGGATTCCCCTTTTTCTAACTGCTTTCAAACATATGTGTTGGTGGAATGGATTAAAATTTTTACATTAAATTATAAGACAAAATATATTGTAAATTTTCACACATTTTTTCGAAGTTCTTCTAGAAGTAAATTTAGGAAAGCGGATGATCTCGTTAAATTTTCATTTGCGCACGTGTAGAAATTTTACATAATCTATTTCTTTTCATTGATCTTAATCTGCATTTTTACAGATTTTTAATTATTTCATACACACACACATATATATACATATATACTTATAACTATTACATATAATTATCCAGTTGTCAAAAATTATGCATACCATATTTATTCGGATATTCCTCCGCCACACACACTAACTTTCTTTCTTAGTGTTTTAACAAAAGCTTTTGAAGTATTCATTTACTTTCTCCCTTCTTAGAGGCGTTCAGAAAACCAGCGTCCCTCCATTTGAAAATGAATTCATCCACGTAGTGACAATTTTCTTCTTAATAATTTATTTGGTCATCAATTTTGGGTACATGGGTTCTGTCTGATGAAAGCTGTGATAATGAAGAGCTTCAGAAATTGCGGCTGTAACCTACGAGGATAACGACTCACAGCCTATAGCACACGAGACAGACAACTGTTTCAGCAGCTTTAAATGATGTGAAATCTAGGAAGAAGCTGTGAATAAAAATAAAGCGGGCGAGATTCAAGATAGTGGGAGTAAAAATAAAGATATCTTATTAGACATTTTTAATGGTAATATTGCTAAGCAATCTTGTTGGAATGTTAATATGTAATCTTAATAGCACGTAGATTTCTTTTAAAGAAGTATACATATATATTCTGACAATTACCGAAAGTTTATCAATAAATATTTCTCTTTTGTTATGTTCTTACTGTAACTGCGTCCTTCGGAAGTTAAATTCTTCGTATAGCTTTACTCACGAAAATTTCGTTCGATAAAATTAGCAAAAAAAAATTGAAGTGAATCACGGTATTCTACTGTTATTTCACTGGTACCTTATTGCCATCTTCCCCTTTTCCTTCTTTCTTATGTTTTTACACTTTTGTTTCTTTTTTTAAGAGCAGTTATATGCATGTGCAGCATGATTATTTAATCTTGAAGAGCCATTATATTGTAAATCATGTAAACAGAGTTCTGAATTACGTCAATTAAGATATCAAAAGTAAAGTAAAGCTAGTAGAAGAAGTACGTATGTTCGTAAGTTGCTTATTTTTTTATACGATGCATGACTATACCCTGAAAAGAAATTATCAGTTTTATACTACGTTGCATAACAACACCTCTGAAAACGGCCAGTTTATCAAGCTGAGTGAATGATCAGCTAAAATTATTGTAGAAATATAACTAATCAAGTCTCATTGATGTAAGCAACTATGATAGCTGATTGATTTCTTTTCATATCGAAATTAAATTTTTAAACAAAAAGATGATTTTCCAGAACGCTTACTCTCTGTCAGGTATCAATCAGTATACTTTTTCAGCAGTGTAACTTTTATCTCATACTTTTTGATTTCATATTTCAGATTAGCAACTACCAAATAAATCTCTAATTTTTAACTACACATTAGTGCATTTCAAATATCTCATCACATAGAATAAAACTTAGTAAAGATTATGAAGCTGTTATTTAATAACCTTGCTCGTACGATGTTCGTCTACCAATTACACTCGCTCAGTAATCAATGGGATAAAATTTATCGTTGTAACCAAAAGTGATCTCAATTTTGAAAACTGCTTCTTACCTACTACGGTAGTTCACAATTAAAATAACTATCTTGAAGGAGAAAAAGTCCTACTTTCGAGCTCTATTCGAAGTGTAAGCTCTAAATACGATTCACATTTTCATCGTTCTCTCCTCCAAAAATATGCATTGAAAATGAATATAACGATTGTTTCTCCTGCATACGTAGGTTACGTTTGCTACTGAAAAAGTAATTTTTCGCTGTCTTAAGACATTTAGATTTTTAAAATTAAATTTAGCATTAATAAAGTGATGTTCTGAATGTTTTCAAAGTAACAAACGAATTCTTCAAATTTTTAACTCTAGCTTAGTTCGTTAGCATCAACACATCTGCAATTAAATGTTAATACTGTTAAATAATTATAACTTAAATTAATCTTTGTTTTAATTTTTTTAATAGTTTGCATTACTTAGCCATTCTTGTTTAATAATTTTCTCTTGCACTGTGCTGAAAAGAAAAGTTCTTCCTAACTTTTCACTTTTGAAAGATGACCTTTCATATCTGACAACGTGTTATATCTATTGACATCTTAATTACTGACATTTTGTACTTACCGATATATTGATTGCGACATTATGGCTCTGACATTTTGATTGTTGACATCTTGGTTGTTGGCATTTCATGGCACACCCTTCTAGATTTACCCTTTCATAAGTGAAGGTTTCACATTCTTCTGATTATGAAGGAGGAATTTATATTCATCACTTGATGTCTCAGTGTGAATGGTTACTCGCTTTATCTTGAGAACTTTAGCAGATAAAAGTATGCAAATGAGAGGCTTGATTTCGAATAGAGGGAAAATGTTGTACATTATTTATGTCGTCATTTGACTGTTATAGCTACATATGACCATTAATTAGATGTGATAGGCTTTGAATATTTTTAAATCAAAAAGCAAAAAATAATTTAGTAGCTCAGTGTTTCTTCAGTTTCCTTAAAAACTTTATTAGTTATTTCACGAAGAATAATTTTACTTTCTCTTTCATGAAAATTTATTTATCTTTCCTATAAAAGCATTGCTAGAAAATATTAATAAATTGCAACTTTCACCATCGCAAGAAACTAAAATTATGAATAAAGAAATAAAAGTAAAATTTGAAAAACATTCCAGTATTCTTATTGCTTAGAAGTACATTTATTTAAGTTCTTTAAAACTTCTGAATGAGTTAATAAATATCTAAGTTTCGAATGGTACTCAAAACCTCCTTTCTGAATGAGCATACAGTGGTATCTCAGTTTATTTGCAGTATATATTTCACTACATTTGTATTTTAGTATTGACAGTGCTGTAATAATAACAACGCGAATATTCATGAGAATAGATTAATTATCCCGCTTTTACGTTTCATTGGAAAAGTTCTCATGGATGTGAAAGGGATTAATAATGTATACCGAAGTACCAATATACCTTAGTCTGAGCTATCGAAGCTTTTAACTGTAAAACTTCAGGTACGCTAAAACAGAGATGCCGTATGACGTATATGATTTCAAATAAACTGTGGGCAAGGCCCTTTTACAAAATACCGATAAAGCGATCATGGTTTTCCTTTACCTTGTCACTTACTGCTTACATCATACCCTTGATGCTATTTTTACTTTCATTCTTTTAGTTTCGTAGCTCTTCTAGAAATAATATTGAAAATGTGGAAGAAGTTTTCTTCGAGTACTTCAACAGAGACATCTAAGAGAGTGTGTTATATTCCCAATCGCTCTTTCGTACATCTCCCTTCCCATTAGTAAGGGACTAGACTTTTAATTCTCCTAGATCCCGATCATGGTGGTTACTAGAGCCGTTATTGCAACAATAGATCTACATTCAATTTCTGGACAAGGGTCGCTTTCTTACTGTGATTTTTCTTGCCTACTCAGAGCAAGGGCTCGTAAACGTCATTGAGACAAATGTATGATTAGTGAATAAGGAGTACAAGATCAGTCGTTACCATATTAAATTTAAAAATTTATGGCATTAAACCACGCGTGCTGTCGTAGTGCAAATATGAGTGGTATCATGTCCAGCTGATAAGTGAATTATCGAAGGTTCGAGTTCCATGGAAGGCATAATTGCTTTCTGATGTTTTTACAGCGGCTATCGAATGATTTGTGATTAACCACAATTCGTCACCAACTGATTTGGTCCACTGGGTTTGCCTCTTTCCATTGCGTTGTAGATTCATTAAGCTTTTCTGAAACAGGAGAAGTGAAAAATGTGCAATGCTCTCTCCGGGACTAGAACCCGGACATCTCAAATACGCGCTGAGTGTGCTACTGTTACACCACGAAGACATACTCGTAAGAGGGCAAAATAGTTTACACAATTTTAGAGGAAGGAAAATGAAAGACATCACATAATTTTTTTCCACGTTTTTTTTGTTATAAATGGTAGTATGTCTTGTTGGAAAAATATTCCCAGTAATGACATGATTGAAATTTTCTGTGTCCCTCTTCGAAAGTGTAAATAAGACCCTAAAGGAATTCCTGTAAAATCAAATGATAAATTTAATGAAAAATTAGCTTAAAGAGTCCTTCAAAATTTTCTGTTTAATAATAGGATATTTTTCCTAAGTTCTTTTAATGGATTTTAATGTAGTTACTAAAAATGAAGAAATTTGTTTGTAAATAATTTTTTTACTGATTCGCTAAAAATAGTTTCTATGCTTAAATGTTTCATTTTACTAAAGTGACTGCAAAAAATTATCGAGCGTGTTCTTCTCCCTCTGATTTCTTATATAGAGGTAGGGTAATCATAAAGTTTAAATAAAAAGATTTATTAACATGGCGACCTAGCGATTACACAAAAAAAAGTGTAAGGATTCAGATTTTAATAGTCATTTTAAAGGGTTCTTTTAATGTTTAATATGGTTTATTAATACAGATTATCGATAGAGATGTCCCAGGTGGAATAGAGAAATATTTTATAGCGTATACGATAAATATGCATTTGGACTAACATGGCAACGTTACATATCTTCTCTAAATTTAAAGAGTGAAAAAATATGTTTATATACATCAGTCAGATTAAAATATTGTGAGGTTTATCTATTTATTTTTAACTAATAGTTAGTTTTAAGTTGAAAAGAATTTCTCATTACTCTCTTTTCCCCCACTAACTTTTTCCCCATTTCACTTTCCACACTTTTCCTAATAGCCCTTTTGGCCTAACGTAACCATCAATAATGTCATCTCTATACATTCACGGTCATTCATGGTTCCACGTGAGACATAAAGGCGTGTGAGTCGACCCAAAGAGATACCACCCTAAACACAGATACTGCCTCCTCCGTATGAATCTCTTCACGGATGTTTCATAGACAATAACGAGTTCCAGGTTTTCTCCAAATCAAATAAAGCTTCTATCACTTTGGAGGCTAAACGTGGTCTCATCCGTAAAAGAACCACTGTTTGCTACTATGCTTCTGGTTTCGCGTTTTTGCATGTGAATTATTCCGAACTGAACATGGATGGATTTTAAACGCATTATTTATTTCAATTTATTTTATATTATATATATATACAACATTGCATCTATGTCTATTTCTATATAAATGGAATGTTGTAGAAATTTTTCTTGCGTAGATACTGAGATTTTGATCTATAATGAAGAGCAAACTTGGCACATTAAAAATTCACTTTTATTTCAATAAACATTTGGGGATCCCAAAAAAACTTGCACACCATTATGTGTTTCTGCGTTTTCAAGAATATTTATAATTTTTATTCTATTGCGATATCAAGAAAGCAGTGAGGCAGCATCTTAGTGAGAAGAGGTAGAAGCAAAGTGCAGAGTTATCTCAGTATGGGAGCTTATTTAGAGAAAGGATTCCAATTAAGTTTCGAATTAGCTATGGCTTCATCGTGATGTAAAAGTCATATGGTATGGATTATTCTGAAAATAATGTAGTCCAGAAAAGGCTTTTACTATTTTTAGAATAGAGAGGAGAAATACTCAAATAAAAATGAGGAATTTAGCGGCTATTGATAAGTTAAGATATAATTTTGATTTATATCCATTTTATCTTACATATATGTATATGTACATATGGTGTGCGTATGCGTGTGTGCGAGACAGTGAGAGAGACCATAAAGCAAACGCGATGCTCGAGAAACAAAACCTAAATTTAGATTCAGTTAGTTTCGATTTCGATATAATTTGATTGATTGATTAATATGCCATAAAATGATTATTGGTTAAGGGCTTATGTAAGTTATTTGCATCAGAACGTTATTTAAAACTTATATGACATGGACTGAAATAAAGCAATTTAAGATATTTATAATAATTAGTTGTTAGTAATTTTAGAACGAAAACAGGAAATACCCAAAGAAAAAAGAAAACTTAAAGTACTGTTGCAAATAAAACTTAGTATATTGTCAACTAGCATAAATATGAAATTATTTAATTTAGAAATTTTGATACCGTTAGATGACATATGCTTTAATATTTATTATATTCGCTTAACGCTCTGACTTAGAGTACGTTGCTTGATGTATAAATTAACCTTATTAACTGAGGTTCTGTTATGTGTAATGTATCTTATTAAGCAGAATTATTCTGGGCCATAGTTAAATTAAACCTAATTTTAGTATAATGGGGGAAGGTGTAGGTTGCGATTTTATGTTGCGTAGAAAGTTTTCTGCTTTAGTTCATCAAAATCGTCATTATTGATGAAAAAATTCTGTTGAATTTATGGGGAAAGATCCAAATTCTCAAGTTCAAGAAAATTCTCCTTTTAACTGCATATATTTATCCACTGTGCATGCGGTACGGTTACCAGATTTGCAAGTTTGAGATGGGATGGCCCTAGGGAGCAGACGCAAATTAGCTGAAGCCCAACCACGAGAGAAATTCGATTTATCATTCGCATCAACCGCATCCTTGCGAGAACATTCCGAAGTGCGCTTACTTGGCTATATTTAGAAACTACCTTTTGCACAGGCAGCGTAGAGGCGCCGCGTCTTCGATCTGTACTCACGGTCAGCAATGCATGCCTCAGGCCAAGACTTATTCAAGATTTCCGCTTGTTTAGCGCCTTTCGCGATGACTTATGAGAGAAGAGAGCCGTCGAAATGGCGGCGTTCAGTCCGGCGATGCGAGCAAATAGAACTGCCCAGCGTCTCTAATTGAAGTTAATTCCTTCAGAGTGGTAGTTAGTACTTCGGGATTTGCAACTCTCTGTTGCACTTGAGCGTGGAAGAGGGCAGTCGGGAGCTGCAAAACGTAATTTGAATTAACTAAGTGTTCCTTAAGGTTTAGCGTGTGAGAAATATTTACTTGCCAGTACATGTATTAATCTGCAAATCACGCATTTTTTTATTACTGAATTTCCAATTCAGCAGGGAAAACCTAAGCTATATTAAGAGCTATTAAGCGCTTATATCTAGGATTTAATTATATTACTTTAGCTAAGACAACTGAACATTGTCTCTGTCACAGCACTTAAAAAGCAAAAGCCACAGATGGACCACTTAAATAAAAAAAATAAATGACCTCATAATAGACAGTAGTAATTAATAACTACTAAAAATGACGTAACCGTTAAATAAATTCAGAATAATCAACAGTATCTCAAGCAAGTAAATTAGCAGAAACATCATTTATCTCTACAGAGTTGAACCTATTCATCTATTGTCTCAGTCCACACAGCTAACTTCAAAGAGTTTGTAGTCAAAAGGCTTTGAGCAAACGCTTAGGAAGAATCGAATATACTTCTCCAGATTGCAAATATAAATTGTTTGTTTTACTTATGTTTCGTTTCTTCCTCGATGTTCAACAAAATATTTTGCAGCGAGTGTTCCTGGGACTGTGGGAAGAACCTAAAAGATAAAAAATATAAAGTCTAAATTACTAGTGTGATAATGTTCATGTCATTATCACTGATTGCCCATTATTTTTCAGGATCAATAATCCGTTTTTAAAACTGAGTACAATTTGGGTCTAAGTATGAGTGCATTCTGTTATTTTTGCCCAGTGTCTCATCTTAATTAGAGTATCAATCATACAGCCAGTATATGTCTTTCAGCCTGCTTATTTCAGTTCGAATTTTATGGCTGTTGCTTCAGGTGTAAAAATATTGACTCAGGGAGGTATCTGCTTAAAAAATAGATTTTCAATACATTTTGTCAATAAAAACATTCTTAAGAAAAGCCATGTACATTTTTCAGTACAATCTTCAATGTCCTATAAACAAGTAGCAGATACATTATGCTTTCTTTCTCGAAGTGAGGAAAATCCTTTTCAGTCGCCCTCAATATATATAACTAAATGAATATAAATCTAGCGAATTTCTGCTTGTTTGGGGAATATAAGGAGAAATGTAAACAGCCCATGTAGTTAGCTAATTTCGAGAGCATCAGTAGGACATCATAAAAGCAAGTCATCCGCTCAAATGCAAATTATCGGAAACTAATTGTTGATAAGAAAGTTTTGGAGAGAAAAATTTATGGTATCCACAATGTTTGCTTCGCAATTCTTTAAAAAAACTAAACAAGTAAGAGCTAGAAATTTGGGTTGTGGCATTTTCTGCTTCTCGAGATTTCTGGAATCCAACAAGAGGATGGAATTACGGTTACAGCTAACATAGTGGTAAATTAAATTTATTCAATTTCAGTACAAATTACTGAGATATCCATTTATTCAATATTAAATGCACGTGGTCCTGTATTTTTACTTTTTTGGCGTAGCCTTCTCTTAAAATTTGTCTCGAGTTGCATTGCACGGGGAAATAAAACAATTTTAATTATACTTCTACTAAAATTAAATAACTAAATACAAAATTCGTAACAATATATTCAAAGCATGAGAACTGAAAAAATATCTCTGAACCTGTTCAAATAGCATTCATAAATAAATAAGTATTGTTCACACGGATAGTTTCTCAGTAAAATATATCAAATTTTTTCAGCAATAAACAATTCTTTCCTCTTAGCGTACTCATGAAATATTAACTTGAATTCATACTGAAAATATAAAAACTGATGTTGCATTATATATGCATTACGTATTTTTTTAAAAGAACAATCCTTCTTTTTCATGTTCTTGCAGCTGCTTGCATTTTCAAAGATTATTTGATCTTTTTACATTTTTCTGAGCCTACATTTGCGAATGTGATTTGGGTTATTCGATTCAGCTAGCTAACCGGATTCTTGGATTCAAATTTTACACCAAATACAGCTTAGAAGCACAAAATCTACATTTGTAAACATGTGTATTATTATTCTAAGCAATACATGCTGAAAAGTAAAGTTCTTTGAGATATTTACAACTATGAACTTTTCTGTAGCATTATTTTAAATTCTACTTGTCCCTACTTTTTTATAGTAATATGTTGAAAAAAAAGTGAAGTTCAAAAGTAAAAAACTAAAAAAAGACATAAATTTGAAAAGAGGTTTTTCTCTTGACATCTTCATTAAGAGAAGCAAAAAACATAGCCTGTTTTTAAACTAACCAATGAGCAAATGATTAAGGCCGAAATAATAGTCTACTTCGTTGAATTACAATATAAATTTTAAATCCAAAATTACTGCAGCCTACTACATATATTTTATATAAAATTAGAAATTTCAAAATTAAGATTAAAATTATAAAAGTTGCGCACTATGATGCGAAATTTAATAATTAAGGTATTATAATTAAATAAATTAATCTAAACTGGTGGTAAACATGAAGAACATGTGTAACAGTTTTGATGTATATCCTTTTATGAATGACCATGCATTACTTAAACTGATTTACTTTATTTTTATTAGACACTTACTTCTGATTGATTTAATGAATTTAAAATCATTTAAATATTCTTTGAAAATGTGACTCTGCTGAAAGCTTTTCGGCTGCTGAAAAACACCAAAAAATTTCTAACTATTTGTTTTATCATTTATTATTCTTATTATGTTACTTTATCATGTTATTTTATTTAACTGTTTCATTTTTATTTCCCGTTTGATGATGTTCTTCAAATGAGACTGTTAATCATTGTTTGTGATTAAAGTAATATATCAAGCTCAGAAACAATAGATGGCAATATAAATTGCCAATAAAATTTTTCGAACCTCCGTTCTAATTTGGAGGGAGAGTATTCCTAGAGAATGATCGAAGTTTTTCCATACTTCTTTGCCTTACAGTAAACCTCTCGAGAAGACTTTTGATTTGCCAGTATTTAAATTCCTCATATCGCAAAGATGCTAAACACACCGAACGATAAGGCGTAAGTTTATTTCGTCGATAAGCGGAACGATAAAGCGGTTATTTCTACTAAATGTTCTCCTGTATTTTCCTTTCTCAAACCAAAATGAAAGAAATCTTTAAAAATTAAACGAATCTTTAAAATCTATCTTAGAATATAAAGTGTTCCTTATTGTAGAGTAAATACGGCATTTTAACTTCTTTTAGTTGCTAACATGAATGCCATCGGTTCATATGGTCCTGTGATTATGCTTCTATAGATTGATACGCGTATTACTGGCCTGAGAAAAGGTAGTGAACAAGATGATAATCTTAAAAATGTTTTCTTGGTATCTTAATGTATCTATCTTTGTACTGAATCATGGTCTTTCTTGATTATCGTTTGCATTTTTATGCATGCTTTAGTCCTTTATATTTCCAATAATGTATAATGCACCTAATAATCAACAGTTTTAAATTTGCATCAAAAAGAACTTTCTATTAATTTTAAAAGGCATGACTGTAATTAGCAGAATTTTGTCTTGAATAATTAATTATTTTTTAACTCTAGAAGCCTTCTTTTATATTTTCATTCGAAATTATATGTTTTTAAATTTGCATTTCATTACGACCGCTTTCAGGGTTAAGCAAACAAATAAACGGTAGTATGCTTTTGATTAAAATTTTCAATGCATGCAGTTATTTATTACACAGGGGAAAATTAATCACATGTTTATTTTTACTGTAAAACTTGTTCATATTTTTCAGTTTCCAAAATTTCCGAGACTTGATCCTATGATATGTTAAAAACTATTCCCTTTATAACAAATAAGAAAAGTTACAATGAATTCAATCAAACAGTCCTCTAAACACGCAGGTTAACAGAGCAGAAATTATATAAATTCAAATGCAGCATTTAAAAAATATTCTAAATATTATTATTTGAATTAATTAAGTATTTTTACTCTATAACAAACAATTATTATTAATGATGTGAAATCCTGGAAACGCATAGATCAGATGAATTTCACAATTTATAAGCATCATTATTTTTAAACATCAAACTTTTCAAAATTGCCGAAAGCCTAGAAGAAAAATCCTAAGCATCCCATCAATTATTAGTTTTATTCGTAGATATTTCAAAACATTATTTTAACACATACTGGAAACATATTTCTAGATTATATGTTTGTAGCCATTCCATAATATTCTGGATTTAGTGTAATTTCATAGCATTACAAGAAATATAATCATGTTGCTAAATTTGAAATGTACATTACGGCTTTGCAATGCAAATCACTGAAGCCTAGTAACCCCATATTGCATGTAAAAGTACATAAGAAACAACGACGCATGAACTGAAATGAGAAAAGTAAAAATACGTTTCTCCAAACTTCAGTATTAGAAACTTCAAAAGCAAACATCGTAACTGTTTCGCGCTGGATATGATAATTAAGAACTGTTTGAACAAATTCAAAGTCAGAAGTTATGGCAGGGTCAAAGCAAGACATTTGCATATGAATCGGACCATAAACTTTTAAGATCTCCTCTGTTGGTCCAAGTAACTTTGCGGGCCTTCGAGCATAAAAATGTTTAAGTTTTTCACATTTCACTTTGCATTTTTTTCATTCTTACGAAAGTAAATTTATTGTCTTAAGAATTTTTCCTATAATAAAAATAGTATATTTTAATATATATGTAAATTCCCTCAATGTACTAGAGAATGATCAACTTATGTTGATCTTTTTTCGGAAACGAAAAAATAGATGAATTGATTCAAACATTTCATAAGGATGCAGACATTTGAATGGAATCCATAATAAGGCTACTCCGGTGATTTAGGCCTTCAGATAATATTGCCTCCAGTTCTAGCATTAAAACATTCATAGTGGCGTAGTAAATACAGAAAGTAATTTAACTTTCATTTCTTTACTATATGCGAAAAGAAATGTAAATGCCAAATGACACCGAAAAGTGCTGAATTCCCATTTTCATTTAGAATATTATGACAGAAACTAAATGAAGAAAACTTACAATTTAGTCACTGAAATTTGGGATAAGTTAAAATTCATTCACTATTTACACGGAAGAACCCCGTGTATATAATTTTAATAAAAATATATATTATTATTTACACTGGTCACTTACTGCGATATCATAATTTCTGTAGCTGCATTCTCTTATTAATATGATGTTTATATGCTTGCCCTTCTTGTAACTCAAAAGCTGCAGCACTTGGTCTACGAAAGGTAGCAGATCGCGCGAGATGTTTCAAACAATTTCTCTCTAAAAATATAAGTAAGGATAAAGAATTTCGGCAGATAGCTTACGCTTCTTATGATAGAATATAAACTTTGTGAATTCTGATATTTTCACTGTAATAAGACTGCAGTTTCTGAAATTTTCTAAGTTTATTAATTGAGATTATTTTAAATTTAAGTTTATTATTGAGATTGGAACTAAAAAAATCTTCTTTTATCAACTTTCACTCTCCAGTTTACAGAAAAAAAATAAATTAATATATAATGTACATTTTATGATACAAAAATTACATTAAACTCAAAATTATGAATGTGATTTAGTAAAATATGTTTACCTAGAAACAAATACTTTTTGAGCGAGATTACAAATAAACAATTTATGTGAGACTGAAGAAAAGGAACCTAACAAAGTAGGCAAAGGCAAAATATGTTTTGGGCCTATCAGTGGCTAAATTTAAACAGAGATATTGATTTAGCAAATGATGCAACGAAAATTAAGTGCTCTGAGACCGGAGTTGTTGGAGTCAAAAGACCGGCTGAAATCAGTAACAATCCATCTTCGTTATATTATCAATATATTACAAAAATATATTATGCTATAAAAATATATCTAAACAGAAATTTGTAATTAATAATAACATATTTCGGTTTTCATTTATTTTACTTGAAGGTTTCCAACAATGCCAAGACATAATTTTCTTAAGCTCGTGAATTGCTAAAATGTATTTTCCTTCAAGGGGTGTTTTTCCTAATTAATGCGTAATTTCAAATGTCATCAACCGAAGGAGAATATTTTTGCGTCTATGAGTATTAAAATGTCTGAGACTACATGTTTGCTATATTTTCTCAAAACAATGATATGATCGACATTTCTTAAATGTGTCCATTATGCTGGCAAGTTTTTTTCTACTTTAAACCCTAGATACACTCAAACGAATTAATTCGATACATCGAACAAAGGTATTTCCACGCACCCAAGTAAATACATTCAAGAATTTTTTGGATATGAAAACAGGCACAGGTAGAAGTGGGCGGGTTACCAGAAGTTCACCATTGGTCATACTTGTCCCGTGGCAATAAATGTGCAGTTCCGCGGCACTATGTTAATCCGGCCGCACTAACTGTGCAATTCTGCCCCAATTTTGGAAAAGAACACCCCAAGGGAATGTTCTAATGTTTTTCACACATTTACCACTGCTATCAAACTCTCTAGAGGACTTTAAGCTCACCGTGCGTTTTAAGTGTTCCCTTGCTACACATACACTATACGCTTATGAATATCCATTCCTTCTTCAAGATTCGAACACGGGCCCTTCGATACGGCAGTCAGCGTGACTAACTAATATAACGGTTGGGCGGTGATATATGAATGCATCAGAATATTTTCGCCAGAATTTTGCATCAAAACAAAGAAATGGTGTTAAAGAACGTTGAGTTAAAATAAAGAATAAAATAATTGGCAAAAAAAAGACATTGAATTTTTATTGGTGTATTAGAGGATTAAACTGCCATTTGAATCAGGGATTCTGTTTCCCGCGGATGCGTTTCAAACAGCAAGTTGTCTTTGCTGCTAGGTTTTCTTTAATTCCTTAAGAGAAAATTACTGAAAGGCATACATACTGAGGTTAAAAGAGCATGGTTGTTATTTCGCATGAAATTTTTTTAAAAGAAAACTAGAGTTTTGAACAAAATACATGAAATTTTAAATCGTTACTTTTTGAATAAGCTTCAATACTTCAATACCTCTGAGTTCAACAGAACACATAGAAACATAACATAGAACATAAAAAAAATTAATTCAGGAGAGAAAGTACAACATTTGAATGCCTTGCTGAAGAAAGGAATAATATTAAAAAAAATAGTTGCGATTCTGGTCTTTCACTTTTGAGATTAATAACTGAAAATATTTTATAAGCTGGCATGTTAGCAAAGTAAAGCAAAGCACGCGGGAAACAAATCTATAAGATTTTTTATTCTTTTTCTTAATGAAGAATAATTATTCGATCTTTCGTGATGAATATTAGTCTTTTAATAATACACTGAGACGCCACTTAAAGTGATCGCGGTTAATGTTATCTTTCGGATATTGTTATCAATTTACGAAGTTCCGTTCATATAAGAAATATGGAAGCTCAAACTATTATACAAAAATCTTATGAACTAAAGTAAAATTCCCAAATAAAAGATAAATTTCAACTCTTTATTTTTCAGTATATTTATAGTCAGTTCCTACTTGGAACTTTACACAAAGCCTCCACTCGGACTAGAACTTAAAATAATAATAATTTAAACTAAACTAGCTTAACTAAGCTATTTGAAAGGTATACTCGAAGTTATCAGAGATCTAACTAGTTGGCCTCAAAGTATTAATTAAGTCCGCGAAGCCAAGCAAGGGCCTAAGGTATGGCCGAGCGTAGTAACTAAGAGAGAATATAGCCAAAGACAAACGCGCGCTAGTCAGGAAATCAGACTCGAAGTTCTCTCGAAGTCGGATAAATCACGACTTAAATAGTACTCTTTCTCATTTGCATTAACTGCGTTTCTAAATTTGCATTCTGGCAGGAAATTGTAAGCTGAAATTAAAATAAGATTGGAAAGGTACAAAACTTAAAATAACTGTTATAAACTTAGGATAACACCTTACATGATATTTAAATTCCACCTAATTTGCATTGTGGCGGTCAACAGGAAAAATGGAAAGGAAAAGAAAGAACTGACGTATAAAAATTTTAATTTAAACAAAATCTTACAAATTTTCATGTTTACATAAAATCTTAAAAATACAAATTATTGTAAAGCATGTATTGATGCAGAATTTCGTTATCACTGTGGTACTGTTTCAGATTCAGATGACAGCGTACCAAGTAAGGAATGAAGGAAACGACAATTGTCTGAATGTGGAATATAAAGTGTCACGAAATCTTTTTAAAATAAATTTATTGATATAAATATTAATAAAAAGTGTTACCGCCAGGCTAAAAATATTACAAACATTAATACTTATTAGCAAGGCTTTGTGATTCTCTTTTTATCATACAAGAAAGAAAAAATCTATGTGAATAGGCAACATAAAAATAAATAACACTTGAAAGATCACGTCTATATATTCATAATAACTTTTATTGTCAATAATTTATTATTTAATGAATTTATAAATGTAATATGCAGTGTCCATGAAGGCATTAATCTACGTTCACAGTCAGTGGACACTAAGTGGCAGAAATCATTTGTATTAAGTACATTATGATATTTTACAATTGTAATTGCATTAAAGAATTTAGGTTTCGTGATGTCAAAGAGATATGAAAATATAAGAGTTAAAATTTCCGTATATCACTCACGAAATATCGTCTCTATGGAGATAAAAAATGTACATTAAATACTGACGACCCTTCAATATTTCACATTAAGGCAAGTTCTTCTTTCTGTTAATTCATTTTATAGTAGTTAATAATATAATAGAAATTGATTACGAAATTAACCAGCAAATAAATTGAAATCTCTACCGTAAAATTTCGACTTTTAATTCTACAACACTTCTAGATTACTGCTTTTCGTCATTTGGTTTTAATACAAATGTTGACCTTTACGCAGCTGTAACGACTTTATGGGGTGGCGAATTTTCGAAGTGCCATTTACTTACACTGCATTCTAAAATTTGAATTTGCTACTAAAAGTTTTGGTGCTCAAAACGTGTTTTCGGAAAGAATTAATATTGAATTAGGTTTAAAATACACTTATTGCGAAGCAAATAATATGGAAAATTCTTAATGATGTCTTAATTATTGGAAGGGTAAAGCAGGATATTTCATTTTCCAGTTTCTTTTGTTATTTCTAATTTTTGAAAACAATTGTAGTTGTTTGAAGATGCTTATTCCTTAGGACTACAGTATCATAAAAAAATTAAACATTGAAAACGAGGCGAAATGAACATAATGAACTCAAAAGCAAAATGGCTGTATGACTTGGAACTATAATTTAGCATTTTACCGGGTGCAAAGACCAGAAGATCGTGATAGAAGTAGTGTTTTGTACTTTCTTTGAGGCTGACTCACAGAAATATACGATTCACAAGGGTATTTATTGTCATAGTGGAAAAACACTACGATCAAGTCTTTAAACTCTTCGTAATACCACATAGAGGTTAGGTTATTCAATTATGGCAAAGCACACGAGGGCTATCTGCCTAAAGGGAGGGATGCCTTCGTGGAGGACTTTTAAGGAAACTGGCTCGTATACACTAATACCACATAGAGAATACATAATTTCTTATTTCCCGAACGATTTCTTCCGCAGAGAGTAGACCTGTTTTTCTCATAGCGTGAATGAAGATCCATGGTCTTTCTATGTCAATGCCTTCTGCTGTGCTAGATCACAAAGCTGAAAAGACGAAACATCGATGGATAAGCCTATATCTAAGTTCGACAGTTTTATCTCAGATTACTCCTTTAGTCCTGCGAATTCTGGTACTCTCGTAAAGATTTAGTTATATCCCATTAAAAAATTGTATTTTCCTTTCCAATTAAGAAATCAAGCCTGGTAAGTTAATTTTGATATCAGATGCATTTATCTAACGTACTATGAACAAACATAGCAGCTTTTTCTTGAAAAGGAGAGAAATAATCTGATCACCTTTGAAATCAAAAGAGTTTTATTCAAAATCTACACCAAAACAAGATGTTGTTTTTGTTAAATTTTATATTTTACATTGACAAGATTCTTTTTTACTTTGATATCTTTATCTCTCAAGTATATTTTACGAAATGAACACGGAAAACACTTTCTGTTTTAAAAACTAAATTCCATTCTCATTTGTAAACGCTGGAGGTGGCAATGTGTGCATCACGAGGGTGAAACTGCGCGAAGTATGAAGTGTACGAAGATTTGACACCATCTGATCGAATTGTCAGGCAGTATTAATTACTTAAATTATAAGGTATTTTCTCCCTCCTTTCTGCATTCCTTCCTGTTATAACGGTAGCACATTGAGAACGTATTCCAGAGGTCCAGGTTCGAGTCCCGGTGAGGGTAGAGCTCATTTTTCACGTCTCTCAGCATCAAATAACCTAATGATGACATTAGCGTCCGAACTACAAGGTGGTGGATGATGATTCTTCACCGTCAGTATCTGGTCACTGGGTCCCCCAATCCCCAGTCGCCCTTTAAAAAAGGGGAGTATATAAGTTATTTTCTCCCTTCTTTCTGCATACCTTCGTGATGTAACGGTAGCACAGTCGACGGATATTGGAGAGGTCCGGGTTGAGTTCTGTTGAGGGCATTTGTTATTTTCCACGTCTCTCAGCGTCAAATAACCTAATGACTCTAAAAGGTGTTATTAAATTAAATTAATTTAAATATTTACAAAAATATGTTCCTGGCTTCGTTACTGTCAAAAATTAATTATGTCAAGATTCTCCAGTCCTCTGTTTTGTCCTGTCTTCTCAACAAATTTAGGCAGGAAAATTTATCCACTTAAATAATGACTGCCTTATCTAGCGTCTGTTTCTTCATATATATATATATATATATATGGCTGCATGCGTACGGGTTCGTAATGGATTGAATGCACCAGTGGTTAAAAAGTTAACAAAATTTATTCTTTTCACAAGAAATAAAACAAACGCTGAAATATTTCCTCAGAGATATTCGTACAATATCGCAATATTTCAAACGTTAAACAGAATTCAATTCAAAACAGATAAAGTTAATCCAATCTCACAGCGAATTCTCTACAATCAATCACAGCATTAAGTAAACAAACAGTTCGCTTAAAACAGCTACAACTACAACTGAGATGAGGTGTTTTAATTCGGCTTTTTTAAGTTTTTTAAATATTTACTAGAATATTCTGGTAAAACTTCGATTTTTCTTGATATTTGTGGATGGCAAGAGTAATTACGAGATATTTATTTATTAAACATTAAATGCATGCGCTCTTGTATTTCTACTTTTCCGACGTAGCTAAATCGTCTGCATTGCATGGGAAAATAAAGCAATTTTAACTACAATTCTAAATAAATAGCTAAATAAATACGAAATCCGTAACAATATATATATATATATATATATATAAGAGCTCTATAAATAATATATGTGTGCATGCATGTATGTATAAATATGTATATATATTATTTAAAGAGCAGCTCTCTCCTCTGCTTGTAGTTAAGCGTACCTCTCCGAATGCACGACGGTCATATCCCAGCGGGAGTTTCCTTTTCGTATGTCTCTTCCATTGCAAAATATGTATCGGACGCTCTTATGAACGTGATCCCCTTAACCTACTTTCTGACCAATTCGTGACTGATGTCGTTTTATTATATATGCAATTCAAATATACAAGAAAGTGATGTAAAATTCATACAAATATTTCAGAAACTGCTTACTTTTCATTGCTGTTTTGTTAGTAACACAGAAAACAATCCCTGAAATCTTTACCTAAATGATTTTACGTCCTAGAGAAATTACAATCTTCATTCACATGTTGTAGTGTCTGCGGAGAATTCCTAAAAGAAAACTTCACACTGTACAAAGGGACAGGAAAAGTTTTAAAAATCTTTCTATTTCTCTCTTTACCTTTCACAAAACATCGTATGCCCTTGGTACGTTAAACTTGGCAAGCATGTACTATCATTTGTCAATATCGATGTATCCGAACATGAAATCCGACAACCTTCATCTTCAAATTTAGGTCTCAACGAAAGAGGAAGAACTAGCGTGTTTCATAGTGGCTGATGAGGAAGATTTATTTGTAAACAGATTTCAAATTTATGATTTTCTACCGTACTAAAGAACTTTGAACAGTAATGTAACGCTTGGTTACAGCATGCGGTTGGTGAAACATTTGGCACTGCAAAAGAACTTCTAAACATACCGCGCTTCAACAACGAAAACAGACATTAAGTTGTACAAAGTCAACAATAATAGAAGTAAAAATAAATGTTTCTAATCTTGTCATCAGCCGCCTATTGTCCTTTGTAATTATAATAAGTTATTGGGCTCTTACAGTTACTAATTCATATAATCAAAGAATTTAAATAGCCATATACGTTTATAATAACATTTTTAAGTGTATTATAACCTCAATTTGGCATTTTTACTTATGATATAAATATATTTACTACTTAAATAAAGGTACTTATATAAGTAGAAATTTTTATTACTTTAATTCTTGAAAATTTTCAGGGTACCGGCCTCTATCTATAATTTTGAATAAAACTTAAAAGCTTCAATAGGTTACCTAAAATATGAAAGTAAAATTGGGTTTGTTACTAAAACGAACTTGAATTGAAGAAGTTTAGCATAGGTAGGTTAACACAAAAACTTAGATGGAATTAGACGTCTCATGCACAATCCCTCGCGTGTTTTGATACTCAGTGTTACCACACGGCCTCTTTGATGCATTTTTTCTGACACTCGCTTATAGATTCCTCGTAAAGTCCTTTCGGTTTCTCTGGGACAAGGCAACACTCCTCAGCTACTCAGAACTAATTTCTTGTAAAATTCAAGTACAGGCGCAGGTAGAAGTGGATGTCATACCACAAATCTCCAATGGTTATACACGTATAGTGCCACCACATTAGATGTGCAATTCCACCTCTGCTTTGAGGGAGAACACCTCGGCACCACGTGTAGAATCCACTCGACTACTGGAACTTAACGGGATACGACCCTCAGAAAAGATCAGCATCTCTAATATTACGGCCGCCTACTCTAGCTAGGGTCAGCTTGAACCTGTATTGAGTTTGCTGCAGCTGCAGTCTCCGTCTTTAATAGGTAGAATTCGCTGCTACTTCGACTAGATAAGCACATGTTTAGCCAATGTTTGACAACATTACGTTAATAGTATGATATTAATTTATCTTGATAACGTTAGCTGATTTTCTCCATTACGTGATTATAAAAAAAATCATTTCATCTCTGGGCAATACTTTTAAAACTTTCTCCCATATCATTTGCGATATCTATCTTCTCATAGTTAAATTAGCATGGATTTTGCCGGAATATTCTGATATCCAAATCAACATCGTTTTAGGGTAATTACCCTCAGAGCTCTCATACTCTCAGATACTCTTCATTTTTAGAAACCTTAAATGCATTTTAAAGGAATTAAATTTAAATCGTCATTTACTTAGAAATAAAGTATCTAAATACATTTTAAATGCAGAATTATATATATATTACGTATATATTATTTACCTAATATCTGTTTAGCATGAAAGCGAATGTTTTCTTTATCTGCAAAAATGTCATTATTATCATCATCAATGTAATCACGATTATCTTGGCACCTCTCTTCTCCAGATCGAGATACTAACTAAACTAAATCTACTTTCGATAAGTCTTCGAATTTTTTATACCTATAGGTTCTTCTTTCTGGTTATAAAGATGCTAAAACTTCATAAAATAAATTTAAAATATCTTAATTTCATTATATCCAACTACATGTTTCTAAATTGTACCCGATACGTCTTTTAAAGCGGTTATTACAAATAGACATTCTACAAAGGCTGTACAAATACTGTACAGAGACCTTTTTCTCTGTTTGTTGGTACTACTTCCAGTCAAATTTATTTAATCATTACATTTTTCACTGCAGTAATCAAACGATCACAGTTTACTTCAGAATCGATTGTATGTGAACTGCTTTCAAGATCGTAGTTTTGTTTCGTTTACTTTTTGTTAAACATTGCATTCATGTCTCAAGTAGCAGAAATTTTAGTTGTTAGGGTTGCTCAATCTGATGAGACTAATGGCATTTTCTCGTGACCTGAAAAGAGGTTGCTTTTCTATGTATTCTTCATAGGTCTTTTTGTTTTGCTTCCTACGTGTTGGGGAGATACGGCAATTTCTTAAAGAAATTTTGAAATCGCATTGTTTGAGATAGTCTTAAACTTATCGAATAACATAATTCTTTCAATGAATGGATATATGTGACTCCCATTCTTTTTTTTTCACCTTGACTGGTTTGCGGTTATCTTGAAAGTCTACAATTCGGAACGCACGAAATTCTATTTTTAAAGACATATTAGCACAAAAAGAAATTAATATCATCAGCCAAATGTAATATTTCTCCAATGACACCCTCTTAATTTCTACATCCAAACATTTAGACATGAATTTATGCAAAATCAACGGGATAATTTGGCATTTCTTCCTTCAGTTGTGTGTTAGAAAATTCAATTATTATTTTTAATACGTATGTTTTAAAAGGGGAAAATTTGGGTCCTAATTTAAATAATTATACTGCCTGAGCTGCCTTAAAATTTTAAAACGTTCTTTGTTTTTCATATGTATCGGTATTTATAATTAATTTCAAAGTTAAATGAGCATTAAAATACACTTTCTGCTAAATGCAGTTCAGGTTTATTAACACTGCTTTGCCAAACAATTAATTTTAGACGAATTGCAAAAATTTAGAACTTAAAGTATATCTGCGAAAACGATGATTATCATCACAGAAACAAAAGTAAGTAGTCGATCTTGGAAGTATATTTAAAGGATCTTGGAAGTATGTACAGGAATCTGTATCTTACTCTGCATAATTTATGAAGAAACTAGAAATCCCTCGGATTGTCCAACGAATGGAATCAGCTGACTCTTGAAACTCGCTTTGATTTGAATTGCACACAGATAAGAATAAGAGAATTGAAAAGGAGAGAACAAAACCAACATTAATGTTATCTATACATTTTAAGACCTAGCAATAAGATTAAATGAACATTATATTATAAATAATTAATATTAAATAAATATTAAAAGAAGGTGTATATCTTTTTTATTGTTTCATTTTACAACATAACTCAAACTTTTTGCAACAATTGTAAAAAATATTTCGTGTAAAACTCATATTAAATATTGCTAAATAATAATGAACAATACTTTAAACTGAAAATAAAATTCGAACGAAAAACTTGTCTCTGGTTGAACTGAACCACAATAATAAATTCCTGCATATTCAGAACTAAACAACAAACATTCACCTTTTTCTGCTGCATGCTACTGAAAGACCATAGGCAGACAGCGATACATTCGTCCACGCTTTTACGTTGAGAGATAAAAGGAGGGAAAAGGAATATCCTTTTGACCTTTATCAGCTGAGTGCGTCCACGCCACATATATGTTTTCATTTCGACATTTGTAATTTATTATATTTTGCAACGTTTATTAAATTTGTTGCATCAATATATCATTTAGAGTCAGCATGTGAACGATTTAAATCAAATTACAAGGGTTAAGAAGAAATTCAAAAACTACCTTAAAAAATTTTGCGAGCGAACAAGAAGTACAAGAATGGCTATTTTTGTTTAATTCATGGTAAGGCGAACCGTATTTGGGAATGTAAAACTTTCATCTTCTTATTTTTTAAAAGCATGTGCATTGTATTATAACAACAAATGCGTATATCGAATTTCAATTTCGATTTCTATATATCTTGCTCCACGATGCTTAGGCAGCAGAATGGAGCTAGCTAGATTGCTTTCAAGACAGACATCATGGTTTAACTCCCTAACCACGTCAATCAATCATGTGACGTAATATTGTTTCTTAATTTTGTTCATCAGTAATTTAATTTTATTATGAATTTGCTTATTTCGTCAGTTTTAAGATAGTTGCTATAGGCTGATTTTTTTAAAGCTGTAATTGTTTACTTTAAATTTAAATTGGTAATGTTAATCTTATTATCCTTTAAAAGGTGATGTTTGGTTTTAACTTTTAATTTTTGCTTGAAAAGCTTAAATTTAGTTTATTTGGTTTTACTATTATGCTTTGTTTGATGTTGTTTTGGTTTGACTCTTAAAATTATTTAACTTAAATTTTAAAGTTCTCTGTTTCTTTACACTAGTTTGGTGTGTCAATTTAATTAGTTTTTCTTTGTTTCATTTTTACCACTCTTTCTGATAAAGTTATGAATCCATATTTTCTGACTCAGCTGGTAGACTTTCGACTGATGTAATGAAAAAACTTAATTAATAGAAATAAATACTTTTCTGAAAAGCTGTGTAACTATAATATTCCGACAGTAGTAGTGAAAACATATGTATTTGAATGAATTGAAACTTCAAGTACTATAATTAAAATTCAGTATATAGAATTTGATTAATTTAATGAAAAATTTATTTAATAGAATTTAATTTCAGTATTAATTGCTAACACTATTTTTTCAACAAGCTGATGCAACGGAAAACATTCCTATTCCCAGAATTTGTTAAAAGCTATTTTCGTATCAC
Organism: Stegodyphus mimosarum; assembly: GCA_000611955.2. Taxonomy (NCBI): domain Eukaryota; kingdom Metazoa; phylum Arthropoda; class Arachnida; order Araneae; family Eresidae; genus Stegodyphus; species Stegodyphus mimosarum. The sequence goes on from KK117495.1 coordinate 442,832, forward strand.
TGATAATCAGCGTCCCTTCACTTTAAAGTGACCTTATCGTAGCCAAACGCTTTGCCATTTGTGCATATTTGCATATTCTGCACCTTCACTCGTAGAGTTCTATATGTAATTGTATTACGAGGTGCGCTTGCTAAGGATGAAGCTTTTCTCTAAACCCGTGTTAGAAGAATATTTGTTTGGAAGAGATGACAAAAGAATGGCAGTCAATGGCAGCGGTGGTGTTTCCTTTAGATGATCCAAAGTCCGGCCGAGGAAGACCATCACCTCTAAATAAAATAAATCTTTACGATTAATCTAATGTTTTTCCTGTATTCCTTCTAGATTTTTGCCTGACTACTGTAACTTTATCTACACCAGTTGAAAATAACAAGACGGAAAACAAATGCTAATAATGAAATCGTTTCAGTCGAGTGACTAAATTGCATTGTAATTATGAAAAGGGTTATACTTAAATATAACATTGTTCATTTTTAACTGGGCCCTCTCCTCCGGTTTTAGTAAGGTTTTTGTTACTTGCTTAATTTTTGTCAGAATAATTAATTTGTATTGAAATACTGATTTGTTAAAAGGTCAATTCTATAAAAATGTCCCCGGTGTTTACCGGTATATTTTATATTTTTAATTATATTAATTTCAGTTTTACCATTTACAGGAAACATAATGTTAGTATACGAAAGTTCATGGTAAATGTATTAAGCCTACTGATTGGTGAATTATAAATGAAATAGCCAGGTATGTGAGTTTGTAGAGTTTCTTCAGTTCTGAAGTATAGTCTTGCCACCTTGCGTTGTAATACCCTCATGTAACTTAAATCAATGAACGAACCACTTACGTATTTTTTTATGAAATAAAATTCCTAATATTAATGGTAGAGACATTAGGTTTAATTCGAAACAAGGGATAAAAAATGAGCAATACCCTCGCCGGGACTCGAATGACGGACCGCTCGAGTACGCGCCGAGCGTGCTGACCACTACACCACGAAGGCGTGCTAAGAAGGCGGGAGAAATACTTTATAACGTAATGTACACAATTTTTAGTATTCATATGTTTTTGTATTAGGTTTTATTTCTATCCAGATTATCACTATATTGTCCCACATTTTAGACATGATTGTTTGCAGACTTATTACAAATTGTACATTGTTTTTACTGATCATGAATGTGTTAACTCTTTAGCGCGTGAGAAAAAGCGGTTCGAAATGAAAAAAAAAATCGAAATAATAAAGTAAAATAAATAAGCGGGTGGATAACGATATATTAAAACCTTATAATTTTAGTAATACAAAATCTAAAACAGCTGACATCACAAGCTGTAATAAAAGTTTTATAATTGGAAAAAATTCCTTTCTGATGAAAATACCGTAAAGTTTTCATTTCAAATTCATCAGATATGCCTAATTAATAAATAAAAAATTATAAATATGTGTATAAGTAGGTATTACAAAATTTCAATACTTGTGAGGTATTTGCTAACTTTTATATCTTTTAAAACATACGAAATTCTGACTGTTGCTTCGAGTTCAGCTATCAAAGATAAAAACAATAAACATAATGAAAACTAATTTTGTTTTCGCTGTTGTTTGTATGGAAAGACACGTCGCATTCTCGAACGCAAAGCTTTAGTAACAGTTATTAAAGTCTGAAAACTTCATTTAGTACTTGATTGAAGGGCAATTAATAATTATGCCGTCATCTGACTAGATGGAAAATAATTTTAATATGTAACCGTAGCTGATAGAGAAACTAATGCAAGTGGAAACATTACTGTTGGTTATGTATGAATAGGGTAAATAACTGAGGAGTAAAGGCCGTTAGGCCGAATACTCGACATAACCGTAATCCATGCCAATTCATGCCCATATCTCAGTTTTGCGCTGGATTTGTAAATATTTTGAATGTAAGGGAGGACACTGTGATTACGAGCCAGCTCCGAAATTTTTATGTGTTTTTTCCGGAAAAAAGCCTTAATTAATTAAAAAAAAGTTTTTTAAAATTTTCTCCGAAGTGTCTCGCCCTCAAATGTGACACTTTTTCTGTGAAAAAGGGGTTTCATCTTCCTCGCTGTTCATTCTGCAATCCGAAGGAAAACAGCAGCTTTCAGATAAGTAGCCTTATTTTCTCTAAACTAAATCAAATATATATTATTAAGTGCATTTAAATTCATTTGTTTATTATGGTTGTAGGCCTCTGACATTAAATAATAGTTAGAAATTGCTTTATATCATATGCTTGTTTTTCCTGTAACCTTCGGTAGTGACGCTATCCTTATCAGCAGATGCCGTCTATTAGCACTCTTCATCTGCGCCCCTTTGAGGAATTTCTCGAGACGGGGAAAGGGGATTTTGGGCATCGATGAATGTAAAAGGTTGCAGTTTTCCTGTTTTCGATTGCAATTTTTTCTTTCAGTTCGCAAATAAAGAAAGTAATAAGATTAATTTATATTTCCTTGAAGACATCTCTTAGAGTTATGAGCATATACTAATAAAGTGTACCTCAACTTGTTAGACTAGTACAAATATATAGTAAACTACGATGTAAAATTATTAAATAAATATAATGTTTAAAAAAATAATTAACCAAAAAAAATTCCGATATTTATTTATTTAATTAATTTTGCTGATATGCTCTCGTACTGGGTAGGGTTTTAAGATCTTGTCTGATGAAGTTTGCAAAAAAAAATTTTTTTTTAAAAATGTATGAATATGTTTAGATACCGCAATACTATATGTTACCTTACTTAATATATATTTTTGTTTGGACACAATCGTATTTAGGACATTTTCTTACTTCCTTTCCTTTTCTTTCTATAGGCCCTTTTTATTTTTTTTTCCTCTCCATTACTTTTGGGCCATTTATTTTTAATTTTATTTTGTCCCATATTTTTTTCCTGGCCTTTAGAACTCGTATAAAATATAAGAAGTTCCTTTTTTACTCTCCTCTGAAGTACGAAATTGCCCATTTTCTATATACCTTTCCTTCGCACCCTAGCTTGATTGTTTGCCCATCGGTGAGACTTAGCGGGTGCAAAACAAGACATCTGTCTTCTTTGTCTGTCTGTCTGAAACATTACTGTTAAGCATGTTGTGATATTAAATTGTATCCACATATGTCAGTTTCGGTATTTTCATATTTTGTCCCACACATTTGGTATATATCTTGCTTTCATAATTCTTAAGCTTGTAAAATGGAGAACCGGTGAGCCCAGTGAAATTGCAATATTTAAAGTATTCGCTAATTAAAAAACCATTTAATTTGGCTTTGTTTAGCTATCTTTTGAAGGTAGTGCCTTAAAGTATCTATTCTTACGCGTGCCAATCTAAGATGAATAGCACAAAACATAACGATTTAAGACTAAACCGGTGATATGCGTCGTAGCAAAACAGAGAGGTAAATTTAAACTTTAAACAGGAATTTATAAAAACAGCTACTCTGTTAGATGATGATAAAAGAATTTGTGCTAGATTTATATCAAATAAATCAAGCGCTGTTAATTAAGAAATGAGTAAGTGAGAAACATTAATTTCTCATTACTGTTATCGACTTTAAAAGTTTACGTTGATATTCCATTAATATCGGTTCATGAAAATGAATTTCGATATAGATTTTTGTAAAAGCAATTTACCAATTTTATTTTAATTACACATTTGCCAATTCTTTTAACTATTTGATATCAATATATGCAATTTCTGCTACGTGTACATTAGGTTTCTTTATTTATCTTTAACAAGAAAGTAATTTATAGTTAACAAAATTTTAAATAATTGTCCTTTGGATTAAATAATCAGATAAAGGTCTGCAGTATAAATTAAGGAAAGCTGTGTCGTGAAATATGATTTTAATTTTCGCTTACGTCAAGAATTTATAACTCAGTAATTTAGTTAGTAATACGAACTCCTCATTATTCAGAATGCTACGAAAAAATGCCAAAATGCCGTAAATTCATAAAAACATTAACAATGGAACTAGAAAAGTGATAAAGCAATATTAGACACTTCACTTAATCTCTCTCTTTTAGCGTAAAAGTGTGCTCTTACATAAGTAGCAAATTGGCAATCATCAGAATTAAAATAAATTATTTAAAGGGTAGTAGCAAATAACAGAATACGGGCAATAAGAAAATGAAATGGGAACCAAAGGTAAAATTACTTTGGAAAGGACTGATTTAAATGACTATTTCTTCACAAATGGCTTCGGATTATATTTCGATTTGATTTCATTATAAATGAAATTATGATACTTGAATTGTCAGAGTAAAATATAGTACTAAAATTGATACTTTAAATTTCCATGCATTAATTTCTGTTAAATTAATAAATGAAGTGTAAGGTTACTATTATTTTTCATTAACCAGTTATTTTTATGTTTTGGATCTTTACTGTCACTTCTCTCTTCCGTTTCCTCACCAGAAGGCAAATTAGATTGAGTATCTAAGTTGAGTTTGTTAGATTCTAAGACACAGCGGGTTTCTGCTTCTCGAATCCACGTTTCTAGGTTTGCTAATTCAGATAAGATTGTATTACTCGTATTTGCATTATAAATGTCGATATTTAAATTGCAATGCCAATGAGAAATTTCAGCCGACTTCGCGTTAAATCACGTGTAGCCTTTGGCTACTAAAGTTTAAACAGGAATTTACTGTTACTTAAAGTTACATCACCAAAAGTGTTTGGTTGATTTGCAAGTGCGAGTCGTTCATTTATGTTCCAATTCTGACTTAGTAAAAAAGGTTTGTTTTAAAACCTTCTTAAGACATTTTAGGTCTTTTCAGACTAGTAATGTCTGGCTCTAAGTCTGTTAGGAGTTTGGACTTCATGCTAGCAAAGAACATTAAACTCTGTAAGTGATTGAAAATTAATCTTTTAGAATATGTACAACATACCTACGAAAGACTACATATTTGTCCTACATTAAACTGTAATGTACTGCCTAAACTGATATAAGATTATATCAATGATTTTTCTTATGAAGGAGGAAAATGAAGCTTAGGAAAGAGACGAGAATAATTTTACTCAAATAAAATTATACATCTTGTTTTACAATAGTTTTTTTTTTCTGTTTGCATAAAGCTTTACCAAATATATTAAAAGCATTAAGTCAAGAGCAAATATAATAAATTAAGTACTATCAAATAAAAACATAATTTGTAGAATCATTTAGTTTTTTTCTGCAGGAAACATGAAAACTCTCTAATGACCTCGCTGGGTTAGGAACTTTGGACCTCCCGATTGCTAGACGAACCTGCTTCTAATTATACCACTAATAAATGCTATAAGAAGGGAGAAACTATCTTACATAGTACAAGAGAATTCTTAAATATATTATTTTTTAAGTTCATAATCTCGAACGGTAAAATACAATTTAATTTCAGCTTATTTTTTTACTAAAAAAATTTCCGTTTTCATTTTGAGTATTTTAGTAGAAACCATACCTTATGTTTTTAAATTGTTATTCTTCAACTAATATTTGACATAAAGACATCTAGTTCTACTTCAGACTTATATTATGATTGAAGGTAACAAGTTGATATCATCGTTCTGCTCCCTGAACTGGATGAAATAAATATACGATGAAGAAAAGGGTCAGCTGATGGTCTTAATGTTCTAATCAATGATTCATTGAAACTCACAGTATCTCAAGTTAAATTTTGAATGTAACAAAATTTATCAATTATATTGCTTTTTAGGACAAAAATAAAGGGAAAATGTAAATCTTCCTTAAAATTTAACTGCAAATGTTAAGACTTCCGAGAAAATTGTCTCCTAAATAATATGTGGTTTTCTAAATGAAGAAACCTTATCAGTGAAATTAGCAAGTAAAGCTTATACCTAATCTGCCTTATGCTTTGATTTCGAGATAAAGTCACTTCTCACTAATCAATAACTGTTAAACTCAGCAAATTAATAGATAACTGTTCAAGTTCGAAAAGTTTCGCTTGCATACTTTTATATCCTGTGCTTACACCGATGTACTGAGCTCACCAAATTACCTTTCATCATAATATGTTCTGAAACATTTCATAAACATTGTATTTAGTTAATTAATTGAAGCTGTCTCATGTAAATGGAATAAAATTGTATGAAGATTTCTTAGCAGTTCTCTTGTTCTTCTTTAAAAGCTGCTCTTTTGTTACTGCTTTCTGACAAAGCGTTGCAAATGCAAACAAAATCAAGAATTTTTTTTAAAGAATATGGCTATATAATTAAATGATATTATTATAAAGCATAAATGTGGGGATGACGTCTTATCAATAAATAGAGATCACTCCCACTGTTCAAAGTATCAGGTTTTATTCCTGGTTCACAGAAGAAAAGATAAACGGGATGAGTATGTACAGATGGATTAAATATGTTTAGCAGAGGTATCACAACACAACAGCTGACCACCTACGTGCGGTCACTTTTGATAAGTCCAGATCCGATCGCCTAAGCGCGACTGGTAAGCGTCTAGTTTTAGCTCCTTCGCGAGCGTTCCGTTAGACCGCTTCTGTCGGACTTTTCGAAACAAGTGGAGATGTGTTTACCTGGAGAGTTCTTAACGTAGGTGTAGATAGCGACATCTGGTGCTTCGTTGAGGCACGATTCCGACATAAATCAGGAATAAAAAGATGCAAAAGAATAAAAAAAGGTAAATTTCTTAAAACTTTTACACGTGGCTAGAAACTGATTACACGTGACACTTTACATTCAAAATATGCTGATATTAGTAAACCCCCGATTCTCTAACGAACAGAATAAGCGAACGCGTGGAACTCTCTACGACATGACTCGCATGGAAATGAGAATGAGAAAGTTGATGTATCATTTTTCCTTTGTATCAGCATTATTTTTAAGTCTTATTTCCTTTTTATTATCATCATGTTATTATTAAGTTGGTTTATTTTCTTTTATTTTTTATTTCTTTCATATTAACGTAGTTTAAATATTTGGTATATTTTAGTATTTTTATTATAATAGTATTTGAATTTTATATTTTTCTTTGTTCTATCCAGACCTACTTACATTTGTAAGCCTCGTGGGATACTTCGTGGAACACGAGTTCAGTATTTGGTTCCTAATTAAAAAATTATATTTAACACTGTATAAATGCAAACATGGATCAGCCAAATGAGGCCACACCACACATATTTTTTTCCTTCTTACCTTTTCTGATATAATATTTGCTTTGTTTGATCTTAAAAATGGATTTCGTAAGACATTTTATGCTCTATTTTCTTCTCCTACAACCGAAAACACATTCGCATTGTATTACTGAACACCCAACCTTTTAAAAGTTCTTGCGCATGTATGTTTTTCGAGATGTTTTTAATGACTGATGAAATTTAATTGTCAAATAATTAATAAAATAAATACTGAAAATAAAAACTGTTTAAGAAAAGTAGAACCAAGTGAAATCCAGCAATACAAAACAAAATTTAAAGAAAAACATCTGTTCTTTCCTAAAACAGGTACCAGAAAGAAATCAGAAGAGACGTATGGAAATGCTGTATTCTCGAGCTTTTCCTTAACTCTTCAGAGATAGAAGAAAAACTAGACAATTCAAAGAAACAAATGTTCTCCCTCTATCTCTCTAGAGTCGCCGATTCACGGGAGGCTAATTTTTCAAAGTGCTTCAAGATTCTCCGGTGCACGTAGTACTCTAACACTCAACCTTTACTGCTAGCAACAATATATATGTCACACGGTACATGTTCTTATTAAAAAATAAAAAAAGAAAATAGATACATTTAAAGCTTCTGTCTGACCTTGTTCGCCCTTTCCTCCTGATCCAGTGAGGTTGTTTCACCCGGCCCAATCGCTTTCGTTCTAATCATGGAAAAAGCCCCACCTTTCCCTGGCAGAATGAAGAAAGTGCCATGAATCAGCTACTTTATTAAATATGGATGAAAAAGGGGCGGAGTCACATACTTTAATATATAGATTTTTCTTAAAAGTAGTTGATAACCGAAGATAGTTTTCATGCATTTGATCAACGAATTTATATTTAAAAGTGAATAAATATTAAGGAATCTTATTGTAGGCAATAATAAAGTGCTTATAAGAAAGGCTTGTTATTATATATTTATTAAGACTTTTAAATTATGTCTAGAATGAGAGTTGTTCCTTTTTTGCGCCGTTTTGTGCTCTGACTAGAATTCGAACCCAAGGACCCTTTCCGTCAACTGCTGAACTGCATGTACATTTTTTATGGCGACTATTTCTGGTCATTACATATCTTCAAAAATATCTGTTGAAGAAGATCACATTTAAAATTTACTATGTCATTAATTTGCCAATCGAAATTTTAAAATTCCAGTTTTTAAATATGGTTGAGTATTATATTTTAAATATTTGGAGTTCTCCGAATGTGTTTTAGGAATTATTTTTATCGATTATCTTCACATCTCAATAAAATATGTATGTTAAATACAACATCTTTCTTAACGTATACTAAATTAAGTTTAAGAAATATTTGATGTTTTTTTTCCACAACCTTCATCATGGACAATGAAACATATTTTATAAAACTGCAGAAATTAAACTTATAAAAAAACGTATTTAATAACAACAGCATACGTAAAGATTTAAAATGAGTCTTTTTAGAAGAGATGCTTTTAATAAAGCACATTTAAAAATGTTAGTGAAGAAAATTCCGACATCCTGAAAGAATTTCGTGATAAATGACCCCTGATTATTGTTCCTGAATAATACAAGATTTGACATGAATAATGATTTGAACATGATCCAAGATATGTATTTTAAATACTTCTTTATTCTATGTATAACAGGGCATGTCAAAGTTTGATGTTGACCTTATAACTTTATAGCTATTATTATTTAGCAAATAAATTATACTAAAATAAAATACTGCAATAATGAAAATATGTTTTTCAAAATTTCTTCTGTATTCGAGTACTACTTTTAACATCTCAAAAATCAGTAGTGTGACTTTCTAAATACCTTTTTTATAACAATTTAATGGTACATACCGAAGAAATGTAACTACAAATTTGAAACGGTGATTTGATTGGAAAACTAAATTGCGTACAATCAAAGCTCTTGTATGCAAACAAATATACACTGTATTAAATAGAATAATGCTTTGGAGAGGGTTGAGCACTAAATAGTAGTTCCCACTTGGTCTCTTTATCTGCTTTCGTAACGAAGCAGTGGAAGGAAAATGTAGTCCAGTGAAATATTTCCCTTTCACATTGTTTTGCTGTTTTCGGGTAGGACGAGATTAAAACTGAAAGTCTTTGCCTCTCGCAAAAGAACTGCTGTAGCAATCGAACATGAAAATCTAGTTCGGACTCCGGATTGACTCAACCACTCTGACCAAGAAATCTCTCTGTAGAGCGCAAGCACTCTTGCTGAAGGTATAATAGCTCTTAGTGTACTGGCATCTTTCTCTCTGGATCATGATTCGAGATTTATAGTCTGAGAGTTGGAAGAGGAATGAACCATTCCCCGACCGTGAATAGTAAATTTCACCGAACTGCATCCGATCCAGAAACAGATAGCAAACATTTACCAGTTTTTGTTGAGAAACTCAAAGTACATGCAAATTTTCAGAAGAATTCCGCAGCGTTAAGTCAAAATATTATATTTTGAGGAGAGGAGCTTTCAGTGCTGCCAAAATTATAAGCTTCAACTGCCGATATGAACATTTTATGAGTTGCTTTCCCATGTTTCTAAAATGTGACTAGATCTTTGTCCTCTATTGACCTACCCCTTCAGTGGACTAGAAAAAAGCAGCTGCATTGAAAATGATAAAAAAACAAAAATGTCTTTACTTTTTTGGGTTTTTATTTCTAGGAAAAGGAAAATATAAACAAATTGAATTCTAACTGCAAGAGATATGACGTGAATCAAATTATAACAAAGTGTCACCTTTCCAGCTCTGTATAGAGTATTTTAATTTTTACTTCCTTGTACGAATTAAAAAGAAAGTATTGTAATCGCGAAAAATTTCGGGTATCATATTTCAACGAAAATATCTATTTTGACCGCTATCGAATGCAACTTAACGATGTTTTTGAGTAACATTCGTACGTAAGAACAGAATAAAGGACTCTTTTTCTCCCTAAAAATTATAAAACTGATTTAAAATGGATCCTGAAGATAATTTTTCATGGCGTCTGCGCGTACGCACGTTATGCGAAATACTGCTATACATGTGCACGTGCACCTTCTATTTTGGTTGCAATCGGCCGCACCAAAAGTATAAAAATTTATGTATATATATATATATCCACTCTGTTACTTGGCTCAGTGAGCCCAGTTTTTTATTCTTATATGTTAGTAAATTATGCATTTTTTGCTTTAAAATTGATTGAATTATATTGTTCTTAATCTTTCAGTTAAGGTTTTTAAGCGCTTAGTAAATTTGCATGCAAGATTTTTTCGAGGAATTTATTCGAGGAAATAAGTGTTTAGGATTGATTTACTTCGTAATTTTTAATATATATATATATTGAGCTTTTATGTATTTTTGATTTGTCGCGCAGTGAGAAGTAAATTGATTTAGTGAGATATACTGAATAGTCTGTGAAAAACTGTTTCTTTCTTTTATTATTTGTTTGTTTAATTTCTTTTACACATCGTTTTAGTTTCATTATAGTATTTGAATAGAACATGTGGTAACGATTAGGTAATTCTCCAGGTTGTACATAATTTTTGTGCATTCTCATGAGTCTCTCATTCAGTCATGAGTCTCTCATTCAATCATGAGTCTCTCATTCTCATGAGTCTCTCATTCATATTCTCATTCAATGAGATGTAACTCTGTCAAGTGAAGCTAGCGCCAGAGTGTCGCTGTGGTAAACAAATATAGTGAATTTTAAAGAGTGCATTTATTCAATTGTGGTTTAAGCGTTATCGATGAAGAAAATTTAATTCAATCCAATAAGTTTAAATGAAATGCAAAATGAGTATAATTTAACATTGCGTACAAGGAAGTCATGTGGTGTACACATCAGATTTTTTTAACTAGCGAAACAATAAGTGTTCAAGGAAAAGAAAAGCAAAGTAACAAAAAAAATATATACTATTTTTCTTTCGTTTCACACCCGACAGAACAATACTATAGCATTATAAAATTTGATTTCAATTTAAAAAAGTATTTTCAAACATTAATTTTATTCCTTAGCTTCCATTACCATTTCTCCCATTAAATTTCCGAGATTTAAAAGCAATACAAAAATTTTAATTGCAGGAAAAATAAACTAAATAATATAAAATTCCACTTTGACAAAATTTGATTTAATTTTGAATGAAAAATTAATTATTTGGCAATCGCTTTCTTCTCTGAAATTAATTAACTGTTATTAATGTAAGTTTTTAATAGTATATTCCTTAACTCAGATCATAACCCGTGTGACTCATCTGATCAGTTCTGCAGCTCATATAATCTTTAGCTTTTTCCAAATATAAGATAATTGATAGATAAAAACATAAATAAATGAGCGAATACTTATACAGTTATTGATAACTAGTAAATTCAATTATACTAGTTTAAAATAAACGAAACTTTTGCTGCTTTGAAGTAATCGTATATGCTCAAATTTTAAATTAATCTACTTTTCTGGTCAATCAATAATTTCAGCTTTAAGCAGGTAAATTAAAATGCTCTTAAGTAGATGACTTTAAAGTTATTGAAAGTATAAAGATGAATATATGTTACCTGTATTACACCGAAGATGCAGCGTTAATAAATTTTCTCTGTGTGATACGCAAACTCTCCAGTGGAAAAGTTACCCCGCTGAGGATGGAAAAGAAAAGTGCTCTTTAATAATTCACATAACTTCTGTTAAAATTGCTTCATTTTAACAACGTAATTCTTTTTTTTTTCTTTTTTTTTTTAAACATCATTTTAAAGAGTGAGCGAAATCTGAAGAACAGAAGAACTTAAAGATACTTTAGAGTTATAATTTATAACTCGAAGATTAAGGAAAACAATAGTTAATTGCTTAATAAACATGTATGTTTTAAATTGTATCGAAATTAGATCAATGTCCTTCAGACCTCATTAGACTGACGAGCGAATTCTTGTGTCTTCTGAATTAAGATTACAAAGTCCTACGAAATTTAAAATAATCATTTTTTTTATATCTTTAATTTAAAGAGTAGGTACTACTTGTGCTTAACAGAATTGTACTTGCCGGTATTTAAAATATTATGAAGTAAAATTTAGATCCAAGTAATGAAGTTGTAGACCACATAAAGCCGTTTACTTAATTTAGATGAAATATCTCAACGACGTACATTTAAATAGCAGTTAGCGAAAACGGATAAACCGGAATAATCTCCGGCAGAGCTGGACGTAAGTCGCAAACGAAGCTGCGAAAAGCTGTAAGACATTCAGAATACTCAACTTAAATACTCAAACAATTGCTTTCTGGCCAGAACTAAAAAAAGATGTTTGAGATCATAGTAATTAGTTAATTAACATAAAATCCTTTTAACCAAGAAAAACAGTAAATAATCTGATTTTTCAAGGCTATTTAGATAAGATAATATTTTCTTAGTTTCATAAAAATTGTTTTGTCCCCTCAGAGATTACCATACCTTCATATGCACAAAAAGGTGCATGTCTGAACGGAGTGGAAACCTGTTTAATGACTATCTGTGAAAAGTAAAAATGTCTGTAATGTTAATATTATTTAAGTAGGGAAATTTGTTAATTTTTTGAAAATAAAAACATCTAACAAGGGGTTGGAAAGTTCTGTCAGCGTGTACGTTCATGTCTGATCATAAATTTAAAGAGGCAGTCAAAGGTCAATTGTTTAACACCCCGAAATCATCTGAAGTTAATTGGCTTTGGGCACTTTATCCGTTGCGGGGGCTGAATGAGGGTTTAATGGAAAAGGGCCAGTTGCCATAGCACATTCACACGACTTCAACCCTTCTCTTAGAACCTTGTCAGCTTGTCGTAATTAGCCTCCAATTCAATCCTGAATTTAATCAATTTCATATGTTTCAACTGATTAAATGCTTCGAGTTTCATTCATTTAATACTTTACTTAATGTTTCATATCCATTACATATTCAGTGTCATGGAAATGAGAAATTGTGCATACTTTTTAAACCGTAGTTTAAGTACAATCAGTTAAAACTACGTGATATTTTGACAGTATCTTGCAAATACAAGGTTTGAATACTTAGATGATGATACATATACTGAGGAATAACACATGTATTTAATGTATATAGAAAGGCAAAGCATACTGAAATTCATAGTTAGTTTTATTGTTTGCAGTTAGATTACATGTTTCTTCTTAAAGTTGTACCTTAATGGCATTCAGACAACATTTACTTGCTAGCAATATTTATACAGTCTATTACACACTGGCGAGACACAACGTAGTCAGAATATGAAGTAATTCGAAAGAAGAAGTAATCCTAGAAGTAATTCGAAAACTCAGTTAAAGTGTTGATGAGAGATGGTCATATTTTAGTAGCATAATATGTTAAATAGACGTTATCACTTTATTGAAGTGATATTTGCAAAAACTACATGGAGATGTGTTTTCATTTATTCACACTTCTCCATACAAAGAGTAATAAAGCAGGATATATAGAAGCTCATGTCATAAAATCAAAGAAGAAAATTACACATGTTATTGTGTGCATGTATCAATGTATATGTGTATGTTATTTATATATACTTTTATTTTTCTCTACAAATTTGTAAACTGTATACTTATATGTTATAATGCTGTGTATTTATATCCTAATAAAACAAAATAGACCAACCAGTGGGCGAGGGGTAAAATAGCTTAAAGTTAGCAGTCCGATTTAGGCTTGATAGCAGTCAATCGTGCTTGCTGCCTCAGCGTTTCCGCGCTTTCCCTTTGTGTAACGTGAACGTGACCCAATTTCTCATTGAATGCCCTCCACGAAGGCATCTTTCCTTCTTAGACAGAGAGAACTCGAGCGCTTTTCCATCAAAAAGTAAATCGAAATAATAAAATACAGTAAAATATAAAAATCTTTCAGTAGCTGTTATCAGTATTAGAATCGAAAATATACAATTTATATTTTTCATTAGCTCTTCTATTTTGCCTTGTTTCACTTTAATGCGTTGTTTGACTTTTCATTCGAGTCTCTTGGTATTAGGGAAAATGTAAGATATTATTCTTTTATAACTAATCTGTCTGTTATTAATTAATAAACTAGACTATTTAAAAGCAATAGATGTAGTTCTCAAGAATATTATTTCTTTAATTTTTTATATTTTTAATTTGACTGTTTTAAATAAAAATGCATTTAATTCGTAATATATCTAATTGTAAACATTAAATATTTTTATCGAGTTACATTTTATATTTTTAATTTTTAAATATTTAGAAGATATATAATTTTCCCATCTGAGTGTAAATGTATATTCATGTAATATCCTATAAAATGTTGCGCTATTCCACTTAGGCCATCTTTATCGATAATCTCTGCTTATAAATCATATTAAACGTTTAAACTTATGTTATTATATTAAACTTTCTGGGCAACAGTTAAAATCTCAGCCCTTTTTAGATTTAAAAAAAATAATTTTAAAGCATTTTATTTTAAAAAATTTTATTTCTGAAAGATTCCCTTCACTCAGTATGGAATAAAAAACAGACATGTTTCTTCTTTTTTAAACTAAGAGATACTATTACCTTTACTAACCTGCCTAAATTATATTTAAAATTGTAAAAATTGCTGATTGATTGTATTTTTAGAATAATTTGATCTCTTTAATCAATTACATTTCAGAGCGGCAGTGACTAGTATTTAAATTAGGAAAAACCTAATAGACAAATAACCCGTATTTCAAATCAAATATATATTTTGAATTGAGAACTGCGGCAATATTTATTGCATTTAGTTCTCAAGAATTTTAATAAAAACTCTATATATCGGTAAATACTTAACGGATCTTCATGCCGCATTTCGATTTCCAATAAAAAGGGCACATGACATATTTTCTTTCAATATTTCGAGAAAAATGCCATTCGAAATCTGACAACCACCAATAAGATCGGTTGAACCTAAGTGTAAACTGTGTTTTAAGGGGAGTATTTTCCCTTTGACTTATGAGTATGCGGTTCCTATCAGTTGTGGGTTTTCATCCATGCAAGTGAAGTCAATGTAGAACTAACAAATTTTGCAATTACGCAAACTATAAAAATAACATCACAGACTACCGCCGAGATAATTTGATACTTTGGTGTTTTACCTGACATTCAGCAGGTGAAAATATCCTGCTCTTGGCAGAGCCTGAGGGAGTCCCAATTAGGAATTGACTCCTAGTGTATCATATGCTGCAATACTCAAAAAGGGCATTAACAGGGTGAGATGGAGATTTGAAGCATTTTTTTTCTCTGAAAAGTGATATATCCTGGCTGTGTTGTAGAGTAAAATAAACTCTCAATCGTCTGGAGTAGGGCTTGCAGATTGTGAACACAGACGAGCAAAACCGCTGTTTTATGGGATTGGATAAAAACTGTTCGTGCATTTAAATGAATCGGCTCTTTTTATGACTCGCGCTCACTAACAATAATCTCGATGAAAAAGATCCGGAACGACGGGAGAAGCAAGAGCGATGGAACGAGAAGCGGAAAAGAATCGGACGACAGTGGGTTCAGAACCAGTTACCGAGGTTGGAGTGAAGAGAGAAAAGAATCGATCGAAGTTTGGGATCGGGTGAATTGATTCAATTGAAATCAATCTTCCCTGGCACGCTTCCAAGGAGAGCACCATTTTTTCCGCCAATCAGGAGCAAGCTTTCTCAGTAAAGTGAATGAGGTCGTGAACGAAAAGAAGATCACTATTCTTTGCTCGGGCCCAGAAGAGCTCTTCACGAACGGTGAAATCAGATATATGTTTAAAGAGTAAAAAGTAAAGAGTTACTGCTCCGTTTTCTGAAATCAGAATAAATTCATTCAGCAGAGTGAATCGAATCTTTGAATCAGTTCTGGAGCGGAACGTCTAACTCTAGTTGTGAAGAGTTGAAGGGCTCGGAGAAGGAAGGAGAGTCGTTAGATGGCCAGGTCACGTGAGGTGAAGCTATGTAACAGAAACTAAAGAGTCTTCACTTACAAATACTCTGTGTAGATAAAATATGCAAAACTCAGTTATGTATAAAAGAGCTAATGCTATATAAAATTATGTATGTTTGATCTAATAAAGTTATTAGAAAAATTTTGTTCATGAGATGACCCACAGCAAAAGTCATTTGGAGTACGTTAGGATCATAAACACGTTTGGATGCAGGTTTACTTTCGATGCTGCTTTATACTACATTACGATTTATTGATTTCAATGATGTGCTGAGTTTCAATAAGATGGCATCGTTCCGTAAAAGGAGAGTTGAAATTATTTTATACGGCTTAATCTTCAGATATTGCTCTTCCTGATCGAATCTTATATGCTGATTTTATTACAAGTATTAAGAATATTAAAATTAGCCTCTTTGTAATATAGCCGACTTCAAATATGTGTTTCAAAATTAGCATAAAATTAGCTGTTTCATAAATACATATATGTCTAAAAAATATATCAGTAGGGAAGACTGCATGCAATTAAAAGCTCACAAGTCTATTTTATTACTTTAGTTTGTAGTACATGTACTCACCATCTCCTATAGCGGGAAAACATTGCAGTAAATAAAACAGGAATAAGCTACATGACAAATAAAGCAACTTTTTTATTAAATTTTAAACTCATGGGAAATATTTGGACTTGGTAATATGCTCTCACTCGCTTCCTACTCTCCTTCATCATATAATGCCTTACGAGTAACTAGATATCACTATTATCTACTGAAACCCATCTTTATTTTAAAAAGTGCTTTTCCGGATCTCATGTCCTCTGGAGAAATATAAAAGGTAGTATATTAGAGCCCAAATTTCCATTTCAACCATAATATTAAAAAGGAAAAAAAAGCAAATTGAAACAATATGAAAGGCAATCTCGTTCTTAGATACAGTTTATTAACAAACAGCGGAATGAAATTAAAACAATTAAATTAAATTCTGGAATTACTAAATAAATCTATAATGAACAATACCACATTTCTGTGCTATATAAATGCGTTTCTTTCCTTGTAGTTTTAACTGCAACTTGAAGCGTTTACTTGTTCGCATCGCTAACACACTAATAGCGATCACAGTGCTTACTCGGTATTTTCCACTTATAGTTTACAGTAAAAATGCATTTTTATATTTTTTGAAAAATTTATATAATTTGCATTTATATTGAGTTTATTTAATTATAAAAATAGTTTATTTCCTTAAATAATTGCAAGCCGGCTTATTTCTACGACTACTTTAGAGCTTCCAAAATTCAACCAATCTGAGTTTGAATTCATCATTAGAATCCAGTTTTAGAATGTTCCTTTATAAGTAAAGACTACATTATTTTCTTTGCATATGGTGAAGAACGTTGCAATAGTTAAAAGAAATATTTATTATTTGACACATTCAATTAAACTGTGTAACTTACACAGCTTTACATAAGTACATAGTTTATTTAATATTATATCAAAAGATTGATAAAGCAACAAAATCAGTGCATCTCAAAAAAAAACATCTTTTTTTTTCTAATCAATGCTGCAAAACAGAGTGCGATATAGCTTTCTTTGAAGTTCTTCCAGTTTGTACCAAGATGTAAGATATCACTGAATTTATTTAAATTTATTTTTGATTTAGAATTCGTATCTTATCATTGCGTAAAATTGTAGTGCTCCAACACTGACAGATTAAATTTTATATTTAAAAATTAGTCATTGTTACCAGCTACACAATAACCAAAAAACGATAAATTTTCAAAATACATCCTATATTCCTCAAATATATACGAGCTAAGGAATTACGATTACGCGATTAGTTAAATTTGGATAAAAAATTTGTATGGAATGTTGTAGAGATCTCTTTAGGACACTGTATTATCATCACAAAGGCTTATGTATACAAAATTCGAAGTACATTTCGGCTCACTTGAATTGAGTCCAAAATTTCTTTTAAAATTTGGCCCGAACACGTGATCAGAAAAGCCAAATTAAATCAAATATTTTAGTGTTTAAACTCTGTTTTAATAATAGCTTATCATTTATTTGATTCTTTACAAATCATTCTTTCATTCAGATAAAAGAGAAAACATCGGATATGTTACAAACGATCAAAAGTTTTATAACCATTAAAATCTGCCATTTTACGTTCTTTTTTATTTTTGAAATTTTAATTTATTAAAATTTTTTTAAAATAGCTCTTATGTCATTACAGTATTAAAATTATAGCTAAACTAAGCTTAATGTTTCTAAAAATCCGTGCCATAGCATAAAAATAACTTGGTAAAGTAAAAAATACTTCACAAAATGTTTTCGAAAGCCTTTCTGTTTCCCAAGCATCTTATCAAACTTCTTTGCACTTTAATGAATAGCTAGCTGCGTTAACAAGAATGCCAAACTGCGTAGTGCAACAAAAGAATTTCTCTTCTATATTTCTTTCTTTCAGATTTCATTTCCTTTTATGGATTGTCCACAAAAGCTGGAAGAAATGCAACATTTGATCGAGTGAATGGTGCCGAGCAGCGTAACAAGTGTTCCAATATTTTGTTCTCCACTTAGAAACATTTCAGTAAACGCTTTGTAAAAACTAAATGATAAGCTTTCTTTCACTCAAAGAAAAATAGATACATGTAGCTTTTCTTCTATCTATTGTTCTTTTCCAATAAACCTGAATTTTGTTTTTCAGTTTGATTAAAAATCTTGGAAAAGATCTATAATTACTTGTTCTATTCTAAGGAGAAAACTAGCTCCCTTTTTGAAAAGCATTTTACAATATACAGGAGAGTTCGGCAAACTCAACGTAATGTGGACTGAGAGACTGTGGATTTTCCAAAAAGTCGAGTTTTACGGAATAAGAGATGGAGTTTTCAGAACGCTTAATATTTAACTGTAAATTACTATAGTAACTGTAAATTACTATTATTTGCTAGTGATATCTAAGACCAGTTAACTCTTAAATAAGCCAAAATTAAAAATCATATACAATATTATAATTTCTGCAAGATTGTCAGATTTGAAGATTAGAAGAAGATTTTTAAAATTAATAATTTAAAATGGTACTTACAATGGTCATCTGCTTTTGGATAATTATATCGAACTCATTTACATTAAATAACTATTTTGATCTAATTAGTGATATTAGGTATAATATTTAAGTAAACCTAAATTCAATATCAATAAAGGATTCATAAAAACATTATATCACTAAAGCTTCTATTAATTTCACTTTGAATTTCATGGTAATATAAGGTTTCATTTTAATAAATAAAATAACGCAAGACTCATATTTAAACGAAATTTTTAATTTTAA
This sequence comes from Stegodyphus mimosarum, assembly GCA_000611955.2. Classification (NCBI taxonomy): domain Eukaryota; kingdom Metazoa; phylum Arthropoda; class Arachnida; order Araneae; family Eresidae; genus Stegodyphus; species Stegodyphus mimosarum. The sequence continues at coordinate 462,167 of KK117495.1, forward strand.
AGAGAAATTCACGATAATATGTAAAGTAATTTGTAATTATAAGAAGCGGAACGAAATTACCTTTTATTACATTAAATAACGGCGTTGCTAACATAGAATTTAGATTTAATAAAAGTGAATGAAGCAATATTACATTTGTTGATGACAAATTAATCCACTCATTAAACCTAGTATTTTCGACTGGTAGAGATTTTATTTCATTACCTATTAAATCTACTGATTTTTATAAGAAACTCGAATAGGAGTGATTGGAATACATGCACTATTATGAACTGGTTTCTGAAATTATTCTAAACCTACGATTTTCAAAATTTATAACAATACGGACTAAATCCAATTTTTATTATTAGCTGCATTTAAGAACTTATCGTTTATTAATTCTGTTAGCTATCAGGTTTTTTGCAGTACTGTATATAAGGCTTAGTTTTTATGTCTTCATGTATTCTAATTTTAAATATGCAGTTAGACTTTCCTTTTTCTGATCATGTTTTGGGCGACATCAACAGTTTCGCCTGATAGTATATAAATATTAAGAATGTGGGGATATTTCACCCTTTAAATTACTTGTGCAGATAATGCGATTTAAGGTGAATGATTTTGTTGTTGTAAGTTGCATACTTTCCTTAATTCTATCTTTTGATCTCTACTTTTGATTTCCATCTAACTAAGCTCATATCAAAATTTGTTTCGCATACTTAAAAATAATTATATTCGAAGAAATATCCGATCAATGCAATACATTTTTGCAGGAAATTTGTGAAAGAGAACTCTAATCAATATAATCCAATCAAAAGTGATCAAACGGTTTCTAATATGCATATCAAGACGTCACATTGCCTATGGTGAATCAAGAGCTTTACACAAAATGAATATCTGAAGGAATTTCTGCAATACAGCGTTTGCGCTTTGTGTGTAAAGCTCAGAATGGTTTATCATGGCTAATTTGGAAGAATTTGGGAAATGATGTGTCATCGGCTGTTCAAGAAGTGAGGCAGACACTCATCAAAGCAGTGATATGTGGATATACTTTAAAAATAGACAGCTGCAGATGCAATTTGAGAACTCTAGAACTATTATAAGAAGGCATGTACGAGGTCATAAATGAATAAGAATTTCTCAAGACCGATACTTGAATCGTTCATAATAGGAAGCCTACTGCTTGGCAGTTTAGTTCAAAGCTTCTAGCTGCCACTGTAAATTTGTTTCATGATAAACTGTATACAAAAGGCTTATTGAAGAAAGTCTTTATGTCAGAAGCCAAGGGCCAATTATTGTGGATTCATTGCTTTCACAACTAAAGCAATCTTTAATTGCTGCAGAGAACATCATTGGTCACATTTTCTCTTTAATGATGAATCGAGGTTTGGCTTAACATATGATTCTAAACGTTATTACACCTGGATTGAGTCCGGGATGCGAACTCTTCCTTCGAAAATTATGGAACGGGCCGTTGCGGTGTACAGGTATGATCATATGGGAAGAAATAACGATCGATGGACGTATTCTCTTACCCATTATGAACAGTGCCTGTGTGACTATCCAGAGATAAATCTTACGACGATATTAGTAACTTTGCTGTTTTTGGAATGATATACATATGATATCACTCAAACCAGCCATAGCTAACATCAAGAAAATATTGTTTTATTTACAAATGAGACACATGTGATGTCACTAAAAGCAACCATAACTCTAAAAAACACTTAGTGCCAATTATTGTGACTCCTAAAGAAACAAAACTCCCTTTGGTAAATATTAAGTGGGATATGTAACATTTTGTTGAAGCACCGGATATAAATGGTTGGGAAAGAAAGTGTTTTATAGAACTTCAAAATATATTGGGAAATAAATGTTCCGATTTAGAAATTCCACTGAAGTTCTAGTTGAGAATGTTCTTAAAGACATATGACGAAGGCAACTTTCTTTTTGAATAAGCGAAATTCTTTATAATTACCTAAAATGAATATGAATAAATGATTGATTTACAATTTTTAGTTTTTAAAAACTCATTTAAAACTTTCATCCGAAATTAAATCTTCAAACAAAGACTAAACTTCTTCAGTTATTGCACATCGAATCACCTAATAGGTAGTTTCTGTTCAAGGCAAACCAATAAAACAAATTGATTTTTATCGCTAAATTTATGAACATTAGTAGTCATTGACATTTTTATTCATATATTTATTTGTTGTTGAGTTTGTTCAAAATAGCTAGCTACGACCGCCAACAGGAGACTTTTTTGACCAAGCAATGTTTTCGCCAATGTAAGCAGCCACCGTTACTGATAATGACTCAATGTGATTCACATGAACGCTTATTTTTGGTGTACTGTGAAACATGAGAATGCTTATCTAATGTCTTAATGTGTCACTAGAACTCTTACAAATGTTTTTATATCTACTAACGTTATATAACTACTAAAGATAAATATTTGTCTTTAAGTCATAATTTAAATTTTGAACATTAAATAGAAACTATATAGAACTTGTTAATGTTCTTCAAACGAAATAATAACTAGTCGAGTAGACCTAAATAATAGTGTAAGCACAAGCGATATCAAAACATTTTTTTACAGGTACCATTCGCATATCCTGAAAGCGAATGATAAATTTGAATATACTTTGTGATTTTCAAGCAAATTACGTGAAAGGAATAAAGCTTTTAAGATGCTAATTTAAGCAGAAAATTTAGTATCTACCCCTAATAAGCTAAATATTCAACGCGAAGTTCAACGTGCGTTTGTTATGTTCTTTTTGCTGCATGAAGGTACTTAAAATATGCCTAAATAGAATTTCTTTCGAAAGGTTAATGGTTGGAAACAATGGCTAATATGTAGTTGGATCCCACCACCCAGAGCACTATAATTTAGAGCTAAAATGAAATTTAGGATAAACTCCCTCGCGAACTTCGCCTGAATTTAATAACGCAATGCAATTCAACGCTTAGCTTCTTCTACTTACGCTTGAAATTAATATGTTGCTGTGAAACACTCCATTGTTGCGCTCTGTAAATAAAATAGTATTTTAGGCATTAAAACTCGTATGGTTACGGTACATTTAAACATCTATTAATTTACTTTGCAAATTAGTTTGGATATTAAAGCATGCAATTACTTCAAACGCAAGTGTAAAGTACATTATGCATTTTCGAAATTATTTTACGCTTTAAGCATAAACAATCTCACATTTGAATGCCGTGATATTTTAGTGATCTTAGACAAGAGTTATGAAATTCGTTCTTGGCAGTTAGGAACGTGTATGAATAAAAAAATTCTGACACTTGTAGTTTTTATACAGTGAAGAAAATTATGACAAACAAATGTGAACTGAATTTCACTGAAATCGAGAACCTGAATGAATAAGAGAATATGCTTGATATTTAACAAATTGCAAACACTTATAAATCTTAAAACGTTACCAGTTTGCCACTATACAGAAGTCACATAAATATAAAATATAATTTTAATATAAGTTTTATGCAAAAACAATTTATTTAAGAAGGATATAATAATTAATGCATTGAAAGGAGAAAACTACTGTGTCATATATATAGTTTAATGGAAATAATAGATCAAATAATTTCTTCTTCATTTGCAATCGTTTTAGTATATAATGAGCGCACTTTAAATTAGAAAAGACAATGGTTTATACATTTGATAATGCAATTTAATTGATAGATTTTGTTATTAGGCGCCCCACGATTTTAATTTTCGAAATAAAATTCAATAAAAAAATTGTAGACAAACTCTGTAAATAAAATTATTTAATGTATTATTTATTGTGTATTAATTCACAGTGCATAATGTATTTATGAATTGAATATTTATGCAATAAATATTAATACATTTAGTATATTATAATTTAAACACATTCTTTTAAATGCTCTACATTTCGTAAAAAGTTAGCGAAAAGGATTGAACAGCTAAAAAGCGGGTGATTCTCTTTTCAAACTACTACCCTCTTCGAGTCATAGGTCGGCGCATAGCTCCGGCTACTGTCCCCCTCAATTTTCAAAACTGCACACGTGTGTCGCTCGTGAGATGTAAGAAAATTTCGCTTTCATCTGAAGTCGAAAACTTGTGATTAATTTATTACTACCGTTTCGCAACTCTGACAGAAGTACGGTTAGAAACATTCCTTGAAGTTTTGCAGGAGAATAGAGTATGTCACTTCTAAAAGGGGTCAAACCTTTCTTGGTAAACAGACTGTAAATTATTGCCCTTTCTCGTTGATTGGAGAGAGTTTAAGAAATGGATTTGATTGGGCAGATTTTAAATTATAGCTAATTTAAGCCAATGGTGAATTTAGAGGAAGTCCTAATTTAAGAAACATCAAGGTTTTAAAAGTTGTTTCATGAGGAGGCAGGAACGATTTTTAACTTATTGCAAATTGCAAAAAAGAGAAGAAGGAGGTACAGACAAAAGTAAGGCTTCGACGGCTCCCGGAGCCTCTGAGACCAGCCGCAATCGGAGAGTCAAGTTTTCTTAGCGAAATCAGAATTTGAATTCGGCATTTCTTCGCAGCCGTCTCTATCTTGGAGAACTTAGTCGTGCGAGAATAATTAAAGGGTGGTAGTTGTTCCTCTTATTGACAAGGTTGGCGTTTTCTTATGATCGCGTTCCGTTAGTCCAGTATTCTTGGCTAATATGGTTGTAGCTGTGACCAAAAAAAGTATCTTCGTAGCTGTTGTGGTCACTACGGAAATATGCGAGTCTGGATCGTGCAGGCTTATTTGACATTTCTAGTATCTGTTTCGTGGCTTAAACTGTTGAGAGACAATGCTTGATTTCTCGAAAAGGTGCGTGGAACTCCAAAATGGGACTTTCATTTGTAAGAAAGAGACCAGAGGAAGAAGAATTCTGTCTGATGAGTTTTCGAACGTTTTAAAGACTACTATTTATTTATTTTGCGGAATTCTCTGTTCTACTTGAAAACTCAGTGATCAGCCCTAGCGTATTTGATATCATGGACTACATTTAAATAGATATGAGAAACAACATGTTTCTCAGCGAGGAGCCCAAGGAGGACCTTCAATTTCCTTTATGGACTCTCTTGTGTTCTGAAGTTCAGATTGATTTATTTCACTTTGCTTTTTCTTTTATCATTTAAATATTAGGATTTTGCAAGGCTACTTTCTGAGGACTGATCAGTCTTTTAATGTTAAATTTGCAGAGACAATAGGTTTTTCAGAAGCAGACTATCTGAAAAATGGGCAGTGCCCTAGCCGGGACTTGAACCTGGAACTCTCGAATACGCAAAGAGTGTGCTACTGTTACACCACAAAGGAATTCGAAAACGAGAGAAAAAATACGTTACATACTCCACCTTTTAAGGGGCGACTGGGGATTAGGGCACCAACTCGCCAAATCCTGGAGTTGACGAATTATTGCCCAACAATTGTTAGTTCGGGCGCCACTTTAGAGTCATCACATTATTTTGAAGCGCGATTCTCCAAATAAACAGAGGAATTTTAATAAGCAGAAAATATAGTAAACAAATTTATTGTAGGAAGTTAATTATAGCGGTAGCTTTGAAACAAGATTTGACGTGAAGCCTGGTGCCATATTATTGTTTAAATGGCCCTTGGACTATAAAGGGAAACAAAAAGTAGACAGTATGTTTCCTAGGCTTATTATTTTACTGAGAAACTTTTTGTCGTTTATAAGTTCTTCCAACGTTGTGATTAAGAGCAAAATCTGGATTCGCCTTTATTGGGGGAGAAGCACGAAGCAGGGGTAGGGTACAATTTAATTGCCCGTCCCTGAAATCGCCTCATAACATTATTTTGAACATTTGACCAGAAAGGGTGTCATTTTATTGGTTTTATTTCTTTAACTTTTATCTATTTATATTCTTAAAATCAGTATAAAGTTTTGCATGTCGTCTTTTAATTCTTAATTAAAATACAGGGTGTTCCAGAAGAAATGCCATAATATTACATGGTAGATTCGGGATGTCTTTCTGCTGTCCGAATATGGGTATATCCACGATATATTCTTGATGATATTCTCTCCTGCCTGTAAATCGCAAGATTTGTAATTCAGTTTCATTTCACGTGACAATGCAACCTGAATTTTGCGTGACTTGCTGTTGAACTTATTGCGCACATTCAATTAGTTTTGGATAAATTTCGAAGGACGCCAAGTCAGATTGTCCGTAATACACCGATGCAATACTGACCTTCAACAGTCAACTGTTCAAATGCTTGCTCTGAGGTATATCATTTCGGACTTGAAAGCAGGAAGCTATCCAATGATAGTATTGTAACTTGGCCTTTGTATTAAATTATCTTATACCTGTAATTTATTCTCTCTTAAACGTAAAACTCAAATTATCTAACTTTGCTTGCATTTTTATGGAAAATATAGCAGCTTCAGTTAAACACAGTTGTATTCAATAAAACCAAATAGAATTCTGAAGAAATACAACATGGCAAATCTTAACAGAAGGATGCGAATATGTTAGAGATTTCAGCATATTATACAATTCACCATCTTAGCAAACTGAACTATTTGCTTCCTGTTTTCTTCCAAAGATAAGTTTTTTTGCCTTTGAAACGCCGATAGAAATGTTTCTTCTCCTTTTCATCAGCTGTGAAATCATATTTGGAAGTTTGAGCCAAATCAACTTGAACTGCCTATATACTCAAGAATGTTGAACTGCTTCACCCTATCCAGAAGAATTCTTTTTTGTATTCCATTATCTCTTTTCTGAGAATTAAAAAAGACGATCTCATAAAGGCACGCTTTCAAATGACCAGTAGTTCCCATTGCAATGTCAGCTGAAAGTAGGATGGAATTTCATTTCTATTTCCCTTCTTTAATCTTTAAACTAGTCTTTTTCAACGACGGAATAAAATTAATTGTAGAAAATAATTTTATTTTAACACTAATGCGATAATTTACAGCATCTAATTTTAGAATCTACTTTTAATATTTTTTTATTTTACTGCATTATTGTGAAAAATAAACATAAAATGTGTATTTAATTTTGTAGTACTAAATTTTGTAGTCTGTTTCTAATGTTTCTGTATTTATTAATACAGAAACATACAAATTGAACTATGTTTCATAAAAAATCATACAAAGTGAACGTTGCTTTGCGTGGTTCTGATAAAACTTCGCTCTGGAAAGAGCGTGAACAATAAAACCATAAATATCCTGTTTTCATTTTCTCCGTCTTCTAGGGTGGAAAGCATGAAGCGACTATTCTCTCTCAGGTTAACGATTCAGTTCTCATTTAACATCTACGTGTATGTTTCGTTGATGACGCCTGGTGACACATTTCAAATTGACGAGCCTGTCTAAGGGAAAACGGTGAAGTGGTTATAGTCTCCCAGGCTGAAATCATTGGACTTTCACTCGTCCACTCTAAACTGCTGCTTCAATTTCCCCACTGGACGCCATTTGACCACTTGTAACTGCTGCAACAGATTCTGGATACCACTTGGCCTTTAAATCGCTACTCACAGGCTACCTGCTTACTTTCTGTTAATCTTCTGTAGTGCCATGGCTAGAAATTTAGCCTCTTGGCTGTTTGCGATATGTATAAAGAAAAAACTGAAATGTGTAGATCATCTTCTGCCAATATTTGACAATAGTGTCTTTAATTTGCAATAGGTGTTAAAAACATTGATTTAACGATTTGATAAAAATGAAACCAAATGTAAATTGATTAGTTAAAGGCCACTTGTAGGTATTACGCTTAAAAATAGGGAAATAAGGTATAATTTAAAAAAATCCTATTTTAGACATTTTATTCAAAAATAAACTACTTACAAAAGCAAAACTATTTTATTGTTAATTTATTAATTTGTTATTTCAATTAAAATCCTTATTAAAATATTTTCTCACTTTTTCGGTCACATCTGATTTTAGCGGAGAGAAGAATTTAGTCATGTAAATTAAGACCATGAGTAGCAAAAAAAATTTTATTCGAAAGATAAATTGTTTCTCATAATATTGGGGCACTATGAAACCGAAATTAAGCAGAATGAAGTATTATACTCAGATACAGTTGACTTATGCTAAATATTACAAGAAATTTCCGTCACAAAATGCTTGAAAATCATTCTAGGAACAAAATGTTCTCCACTTCAACTATAACGTCAACTTTTTGTTTCTTTTAAAATTCCTTTGTTTGCATTGTTTTTGCTTTACATATTTATTCATAATAACATGTATAAAAATATATAAGCCTGAATAGGTGGGTGTTAAACAGGAGTAAAATAAGCGGTTATATTGGATTTTAAATCTTTCACTTCTGCAAGAAAAATGTAGATATTAATTTCCATTTGTATGGTCATTAACATATTCAAATTACTGTTCACTCTAAGCTAACTCATGCAGCTCGTAATTAATTTAATAAAAATTATCACATGGATTTTAAAGTGCAGGTATATTTTCTGAGGTATCTGTTGTGTAGCAAATTCACTTGATTATTTAAGTTTTACTTAATTAATTTTCATTATTATTCTAAATTTATGCTACACAACGTTATTTTATTTAATATGCTGCATTTATATTTGCTTTGGTTTAATTTTAATTAGGGGTTTTTGGTACTTAAGATTTGCACTATCTCCCACTCGTTACTCTTAAACACGTTGAAACACACAATGGAATTGGGTGCTTTTCTACGTAATAAACTTGATTTAATATTACTTGACTTAAGTTGATCCTTTATTAATTTATATCACTGGATGCAGAAAAATTAGCCTTTTAATTTAAGATCACTTTCAGGTTCCTAGCTTTAACAGTTTTAAGTTACAGCCAATTATTTAACTAAATTTTTACACTTTGATCGTGAAAAGGTGTGGGGGGAAAGGATTGAAAAAAGTCGCAATTTTACCTGGATTGTAAGGCTTTGCTTACCTGTTAAGAGGCATACAATGAGAATTTCCGGTGGGGCCTTTTGGGTTGTAAGTTTTTTTTCTCGCACCTACATCGGATTCTTCGCATTTCCTTCGGCGTGCTTGGCGATATTTGAATTTGTGTTTAGTTCAACACCTCGGAATTTGGGAAGATATTTGCAGGGATGGGTTCGGGGTGTGGAGTACTGGATTTTTCACCTTGTAGAGCGTGGATTGGCGAGATATGGTTTCCTGCCTTGACAAAAAGCCGGTGCAGGTGTCGTTCCTCCTCTTTTTTTAGCCTGACTTGACGCTGTTCCTTCCGTGCATGCTCTGAGCACGGGTTTTTGTGCAGTTTAAGAATGTTATTCATTTAGGAAGAGGGGCATTCGCTCCCACTATTCTTGTTTAAAATGAGTACTTAACAAGAAGTAGCACTGGCTTCGGCCTTATTCAGAAATGGTTTTTTAGTAATACCTCTTACCTAAAAGGGCTGTTTGCCCCTCAAAATGATAAGATTATGAGCTTATGAGGCTTCCCTTAGAGAAGTAAAGGGATACATAAAATCCTCGTTTTCTTGCCTCTCCGAAGGTTGTTTCCATCGGCTGAAATGTCGTATCCAGTTTTGGGGCTCCACGTGTTGCTGTCTCCATCCATGTTTGAGAGGATCTTGACTTGGAGTTTCGGTTTAATAATTCAACAGTTCGACGTGATATCGGACTAGGAGTCCAGTAGTCCTGTTTTTTTGTCTCCTTCCTGCTGTTCACCGATGAGAACGCTCATGACCGTAGATTCTTCACGGGCCTGAGACATCAAGGTGTCGCCGAGGTATTCATCCCATCTTCGGGGCTTTCTGATGAACCCATCTACTACATCATTTTCTTTTCTACATAGTTGCAGCTAGAGATCAGATAAGATTTTTTTTCTTTTCTTCTAGTAGTCTTAACTTGAGTTCTTAAGAAAATTTTTTACTTAAAATTACAGTTTACAATTATCTCCTAAAATAGCAAGAGGGGTATTCAATTTATTTTCTAAAATGTAGTTATGGTTTAATTTTAAATGTTTGCATTTAAAGGAAATGTTGTTGGCATGTTGAGGAATTTAAATTTCAGTATCTTTTGATGAACATACTGACTTTGCTGAGATTAAAGTAAATTGTTAACTGTGATAAAATATCTCCAATATTAATACTCCTAACTTCGCTCCCACTATTCTTGCGCTTCCACTGTTCTTGCGAGATCCCACTATTCTTGGTTCCTAAAAGGGTGGTTGTGATCTAACTCATAGAACCTAATAAGAAAAAAATTTTTGTCATGAATCTTTTTTGAGTTTGCTTAAAGATTTTTTTTTAAATTGTTAAGAAATTAGAAATTTTGTTTTATTTGGAGAACTGCTAAAAATGCTGAGTTAAGATTATTATAAAAACTGTAGTTGCTCAGTTTAAGAAAAACTGGAAAATTGAAATAGAATTTTCGCTCCTTGTTAATATTCTAAATCTCTTATGGAAGTGTGTCTGCTGTACTCTGTCAACTGAATACAAAAATATTAGGAAAGTTTCGATAAGAAGTTAATTTTAAGTTGTTAGGAATAGCAGATTTCCTTTAATTTTCTGTGCAATTATAAGGTAAAAAAAAACTTAAATAATTGTTAAAGGAAATATTTGTTATGAATTTTTAAAAAAAAAAACAATAATTGTTAAAGGAAATATTTGTTATGAATTTTTATAAATTTTAACTCAATGAAATAGTTATGCTTAATTAATAGTTGTAGAAGTTTTATCTTGTTATTTTGAAATTGGCAGAAATTTTGTTGGAAACACATGTTTATGTTTTGCTGTTAAAAAAAATTGTAAAATTATCTTAGGTTATTTTCATACCCAGGGGTTGTATGGTTTTAGAACTAAAATTGATTGTTACATAATTTGATATGTTTAAAAAAATAAACTCTAAGGTTTTTCTTGAACGTTAATACTGATTTATGTCTTTCTTTTTTGATATGTTAGGACAGATTGCTTCACTAGCATCAAGGTTCATTGGGTTCTTCACTACATTTTAAATTACACAACGCAAATGTAAAAGTTTTTAGTTATAGTCAACTCCGTCTCAGTTGGAGTTAATATATCCATTCCGGTTATAACTGGTCAACGTCTGACTGAACTGTTATAAAAATATGAATCAAAATATCTAATCAAATAAGAAAGACTAAAGGAACTAAAATTCTTATTCTTATAGAGAGCAAAACGAGTTAATGAAAAGGTTTTGCCTAAATCTAAGGCTATGGAAAATTTATTAATTGAATATTTCGTTCAGTACGATTTATCCTTTCAATGTAATAGACATAAGGTTAGACACAAGGTTTTCTTAAGTTAGGAGTTCTATTTCATTCCTAGATTTTTATCAAGATTTGCTCTCGATCTTCAGATCATGAGTGTCAGAAATGTCAAATTATTAAATCTTTCGCGATTTTACTTATATTGTGTTGCTCGATTTCCAGACTACGTGTCAAGCTTGTCATAGCTTACAGGGATTTCCAATGATGCAATCTTAGCACATATACTTATTCTGGAATATATGAGTGCCAAGGATATCCTGTGGCTTCTAGCATTATTATTATCATGTGATGCAGACGACGAATCCTTTTCTTCCTTTAAACAGCTATGCAGATAATAAGTTCTAAATAAAATATCAATATTATATTTCAAGAAAGCACTTCTACGTAATTTAAATATAGAAAAGGCATTTTGTTCTTAATTCGCACATTTGATTTTAGCTTTCTCTTTTATAATTTCTTGGATAGTCTTAAAAGTCTCAAGAATAGAATTTCACTTAATTTACTTTTGCCTTTTCGTGTTTTCTAGACTTTGCGACAATTAATTTAAGCATACCACTGAGAGTTAAGATTATGTCAAACACTATCGCACTTCCTCTTTGATTGACGTCACAAGTATTCGTTTGCAATTCGTTTCGTACTAGAAGGTTATACAAGTGTAAAATACGGGCTGAAAATTAAAGAACAGCAAACGTTAACTGCAGTTAATAACAGTGTATAAAAAGATCTGCCTTGCCTGCTGGTGATATACTCGCACTGATCTAATTTAGTGCGTTTGGAAAGAAAGTAAAGTAATTTTGTTGCTTCGTCGAGCCTAGCTGTCTTCCAAGGTGGAAAGTTAACACTTTATACAAGTTTGTTAGTTTATAAAAGTTTTATTTTCCTGATTGTATGCTGATCTAGTGTAAATGTTATTACGTCCGACTAGCAATCAAGAAACCCTTGGTTCGAATCTCATCGAGGCATCATTAAAGAAATTTCAAACCTAGTCAGCTGAAAATTTATGCATTCTATACGTATAGCAGACAATCTCTATTTAAATAAAGGTATCCTTACCTTGTTTAATCAATGAGTACATGAAACTTATACGAAACATGACTATTTTGTAATCGATGTTTTATGTATTTTAGGTTTTGCTAGCTATGTCTTCATTTTTAAAATTATTCTGTTAGTTTACTATCTTAGCAATTTTAACTGTGATTTGTGAAATTCTATGCCAATCCTTATTGTTTTCTAGTTAAAATATGCTTGAGGGCATTTTCAGTGTAGAGTAATCAAAACAGATCTTAAAGTTGGCTGAACTAGAAGCGATAAATGATGCCTTGTTTCCAAAGCAAATGAGCCATTTTATTTACCTTTTAATCAGCATTAAGAATGAGTACAATTATTTATGTGAAATCAACTGAGAGTCAAGGGTTCTGATGTTTGTATGCTGACGCTGCACGTAACTCAAACAAGAGTGCTTTGAGCGTCTCTGAAATGAAACAAGTCAACAAACTAAACCCTTTGTGTGCAGAACTCAGTTTCATTTAATTCGTCTAATACTTACAGCAACGATAATGAATTCAGTTCTTAGAAAACGTATGGGAATTTCTGTAAAATACTTGAATCTTAAAATAAAGTCCTATCTGTATTACTAATTTTCCTCTTAATGAGCCTTTGGCTTTAAAATTCCCGTCTAATAAAGAAATATTCAAGTAGAGCTTTATAAAAAGGAATTCAGTGTTCGATTTATTTTTGTTAATATTAGAGTTGATATTTGTGTTTGTTTGATTTAAATATGCCATATCGCCGGTCATGTAATTGTTTAAACCTGTAAAATTTGATTCCAACATTGATCTGTAGAATGGTATTGAGCAAATTTTTAAAATTTTTATTGAAGCGGATACAAAGCAAAAATTCTTGGCTAAATGTCTGTATATTATTTTTTGACTGCAGTTGTTCTGTGATTTTACATAAGAAGTTTTAATACTGGCGGAATTTTCAAAAGTGTATGTAGAAATAAAGCTGTCGCTTGCAGGTGTTTCGAAATTCAATTCGAATGTAGACGAGCCCAATATTTTTTTTAAGTATATCGAACAACTCTAGGTACAAAATTCATTCTTCAGGCTTTGTACCAGAGGTTTATTTAAGTGTGCATGAGTTTCAGAGTGTAAGAGTTTGGGTATGACATAAATTGTAAATTTTTTAATCAAATATTAAATCAGGCAAACTTTATTTTAACTGAAACATTTTTAACAACATCCTGATCACTTAATTAAGGTTAATTGTGCAATAGTTTGTACCTAAAACATCAGTGCTTTTAAGAAACATTTTACCTAATACCTTGAAAAGAAGCCCACAGTACATAACATCTTCCGTGCTTGTAATACCCTGATATTTTATCGAAGAGGATTTGTGTAAATATATCTCCCAGTACTGGGTAAGACTAAGCATTTAACTGATTTCCTAATTCATACTGCTCACTTAAATGATGCGCATAGAAATTTAATTAGTCCTTTTATGCAGATTACGTCAGTGATACAATGCCTAATTAAATAGATGAAGAAGTAAATGGACTAGAACGAAAATACGGAAATGTGCGTGATATTGATCAGAACACAAGGCAAATCGAATTCATGACTACATCAAATAACCCTCAGATATATATATATATATAAAGAGTTTCGAAATTTGAAAACTGAGATTATAAATTATATAAAGTCTCTCAGTATGCTTCTAAACTAATTAAATAATCAAGAAGTAATAATTAAATTCTTTAATTAATTTAATAATTAATTCGAAATTTATTTATTTATTTAGTTACGAAAAGACTATAACGAATCAAAAGTAATTAAAATCTTAAAATCGAGATTTAAAGAAACAAAAAAAATTTTTTTTTGAGAATGGTAGGTTTATTGGCTTAAAGTTTAAAATATTCAAACAAGCAAAAGATTTAAAATTAAGAAAAAAATTAATTTAATAATAAATTGCAATGAGAATTCTTTCGAGATTTTAATGGTTAGTAAAACGTGAAACAAAACCTTAGAACATACCTACATGGCACTGATCAAATTAAATGCAGTAAACTGAATTAATATTTTTAATTAAACTAATTAATAGTTTTGTACATTTGTAAAATAAAAAAAAAGAAACTTTCTAAAACAATTGCTACAAAACAAAAGCAATGACCTCACGAAGCCAAACCTTAAGGAAAGGAAACGAAAATCATGAAAGCAGTCCAAATGTTGAGGATGGAAAGCTTATAAGGTATTGCTCCCGCCTTCTTCACATGCCTTCGTGGTGTAGTGGTCAGCACTCTCAACGCGTAACCGAGAGGTCCGTAGTTCGATTCCTGGCGAAGGCGTTGCTCATTTTCCTATCTACTACTTCCAAATAACCTAATGTCCCTAGAAGTGGCGACCGAACTAAAAGGTGGTCGATGATGATTCTCCACAACCAGGATTTGGCGGTTGGGTCCCCTAATCCCCAGCCGTTCTTTAAAAGGGGGGTATATAAGGTATTTCTCCCGCCTTCTTCGCATGTGTTAGTGGTGTAGTGGTCAGCATACTCAACGCGTAATTCGATTGCCGGCGAAGGCGTTGCTCATTTTCCATCACTCCTGCTTCTAAATAACCTAATGTCTCTACAAGCTACAGCTCAAAATGAAAATATTGATATATTCAAAGGCAAATATGTCAAACTAGAAGAAAAGACAGATTAAATAAAAGATGAATTAATTAAATAATAAATTAAATAGAAAGGGAAATACATATACATACATGTGTATATATGAACATATATTTAGTAATTAAGTAGTAATTTCTTCAACCTGCGTTTCTTAATTATTTTATAAAAAAAAGAAAATGTTTTTTAGATTTGAAGAACCTCGACAGATGCTAACAGATGCTAAATAAATATCATATATGTGCTTGATAAAAACTGAAATAACCGCATGCATGTTACGTAAAAAATAATTTTATTCGTTTATTTATATCAACAAATTAAATCACGAATACAGTAAAAATATTTAAATTTCCCACAACATATTTCTGTTATATATGAGGCTGCATTCATGAATGTGTGTATGTATGTAATAAGATAAACTAAAAGAGAATTTTTCCTAAAACGCAAAATCTAAGCTATATGAACCAACAACACTTATATGACTGACAACAACAGAACATAACACTACTCCTGCAACACATATTCAAGTAAATATTTTTTCATTTGGGTCTTCCTAATATAAAACACTAACCAGAGCCTTATATTTTAAATCTGTATTCCTTATTACGTTCATATACATTTTATAGTTCATTTTCTAGAAGTATCCATCACGTAGATAAGAGATAAAAGGATAAACTAGCGATACATATTTCCTTACTGCGGATGAAAATAACAGACCTGCTCCACAAGGTTTCATAGGTATTCAGTTCTTTCTAGAGCATTATTAAGTATGATCCGTTATTGGAACAATAACTCATAATTTTAAAAATAAATTCAGAAATTTAAAGGACATCGTTGCATTTTCTCATATTCTTGTTTCTTCCATTTTCAATATATGAGCCAGAAGAAATGTTATATGTTGTCCTCGGTCTCTGTATAAAATGAAGAATGTTTCAGTGAGTGTTTAAGTTCGTTGTACTGTGGAAAGGCCGGCATGAAACAGCCACGAAATTTTGAATACTGTATTCAATACATATAAATTTTAAGTACTATATATTGTAGTCCTATATTCGAACATGTGCATCTCGAAACTAGTATTTTGAATTCCAACATTTTTAAAAATATCTTTTATATCTGGTATAAATTTAACATATTGATGACATTTTCCCACATGCACTGACAATATTTTTGCCATTGCCCAGTTTCACATTTTAATATATCATCCCAAATTAGGAATCTGTTCCAAACGAAATGGGTTTCACTTGTGTACTTTAAAAATAAGATTTTTTTACAGTTTTTTAGAAAAACATTTAAATTTGCTAAAAGTGTTTTTAAATTGTTAGTCTCAATCTAATCGTTTTAGAATATATATAGTGAAGAGAAAACAATGAAATCAAAAAACGTTTATATAAAATAATTATTTTACGTTGTTTCATACTGTTTAATTTTACAGTACATTTTGGTTTATGGTCCTGTCGGAGCAGTTTATATCTTGATGATTAATTTAAATTAGAAAAATAATTACTTTATTGCATTTTAATGCCCTTGAATTAATAATGTTACTTGATTTTAATTAATGTAATTTTAATTGGCTTCATTGTAATTGGCACACTCTTTGGAATTGTTTCAAGAATTTACAATCAGCCAGATATAGCTCAGAAACATGGCTTTAATTCCTTAAGAAAGACCAAAGACTTTTCAACCAATTTGCTATATTATTTTCATTATGTTATTTTGTTCAGCTTTTTTGTATATATATATATATATATATATTATATATTATCTTTAAGTAAGCCGTTTCTAAGCTTTGTTTAGCTTAAGCATTTAAAAAATATTTTTTTGAGATCTACGCGTGACTGAAGGCTTCCTGATCAAGTGGCTGGTACTTAAATTACTGAAAGTTCGATGTTAGTAGAGAGTTGTATCATGTTCGATCTTTCGGCTTCTCACCCGAAAAAAAATGTGCGGTATTTACTGTCATTTCTATGTAATCTTAATTTTTCTTTCTTTTCTCCATAGCAATGAAGCAGACAGGTTATTCATATATTGCAGAAAAAAATTTAAATAATGCTTATTATTTTTATAGGTCTGAAGTCGATAGATATCGTATTAAACGCATAAGTAAGTCTGATTGTTAAGAAATAATTTATTATTTTAAAAGATACAAATATTTTGCGAAAATTTCTGAAAAATATCACTCAAAATTAAAATATAATAGAAATTTTTTAAAAAATAGAATTCATTTTTAAATGCGGGAAATTTAATAATGCTTCAGTATAGAAGCATTAATTCACCTGCCATCTACGAATAACTTTAGACAACATTTTGTGTAAATCAAATTAAGTAAGAGCCTTAAGCGGTTGGTGAAGTCGAACTAGAGAACGCTAATTGCTAGCCTGAACTCCAAGCTGACACTACACATCTGGCTTAAGACTCAGTGTTTGTGTGCGTTGTCCACCACTCTTGCGGCATAGTATCGGTCTACTTAGTGTGATTTATCTTGGACGACGCTGTCTGTGATGAGACGGCTAAATTACGAGTTCAATTACCTACAAATGTTAGGATAGAAAGTGTTTGTTATTTAAGGGGAAAAAATAGATCAAATCCACAGGAACCAAAATAGAAATAATTAAAAAAGCGCTTTGCTTTAATTAGAATTATAAATATGAAATATATCTAAAACTTTTAAGTAGAAAAATAATTATATCCTTGACTGTCCCTTAAAAACTTATCTGACATTTTTATTTTTCAGTCATTGTATTAGACGCTAAAAAGAGTTTGCATCACGTTTTTATTCTTCATTACTTCAAATACAAAAGCTTCCATTCGCAGTTGATCGGCAAACAGATGTTTCTAATAGATTATAATTACACATCAAAGCGATTAAAATTTTAGGACTCAAAATAACAGTATATTTTAACATCGAATCTTAAATGATATCTTAAATACCCAACAAATGTCTTAGATTCTTCTATTTATGATTCCTTTACTTCACATACATCCAATATATGCAGACATAACTCTTGACACAGATTTGCAAAAAATTTAATATCATATCAGTCAGATAATAAAAATCAGTATCGACCATAAATTTTTCAGATTTTCCCTGGCGACTGTATCTCTCTCGAATTTAATGCGTTGGGGGCTGAAAACTAGGAGATGCAGCTTACCTCAGCCGTCATTTGGAGTTCTAATGTACACTGTCATTAAAAGCAAACGAGAAGACATAAAAAATACAGCAACGGCTTCTCTCGTACATAAAAGTGGGAAAGAAAACTCCCATAAGCATTAAGGATTATCGCAGTGTGTGTAGTTTATAAAAGCCAGGATGGAACGATAATTTTACAAGCTATTACCTATAAATATAAGATAATAATTGTTATCGAGAATTTCGAATTAGTTGTTCGTAAGAAAACATTCAAATATCCTCACAAATATCAATAATATCAATACTAGCTTCATATAGTTGTTAGCAAAATTAGTACATTCAGATATTCTGCTTATGAGCAATTTATATTTAAAACGAAATATTTTTGAAGTTTTACATTTCTATTAAAATCTTTAATATTTGAATGTAATTTATAATACTATAAAACTTTTCTTAAATGACGCTCATAGAACATACATTATAAGGGCAAGCCCTCAAACAGCCGTAAGTCTAAAAATGTAGAAAATTTAGAGATTCTTCCAAAGTTTATTTCCCTGTGGCTAACCTGACTTGTAAGAACTTCGGTATTTCGTTTCGCCTTCTTTGAATGTCTTACACATGTTGTGTTCACCTTATACATGGAAAAAGTCACAAAACTCCCATTCAGCCAACCCGTTCGTCGATATTTGAACCTAAGCTAGACTGCAAATATTCAGCGACTTTATCAGTCGGCCGCTGGGGAGGAAACAAATAGAAGGTAGTTTTCCTTACGATTATCCCACCAAAACATCTATTCTATGCAACAGCTTGTATTTTCTTTCTATAATCAATCACTTAAATAAACTGTAAAATCTCAGTTAACCTATTGCGTAAAAAAGAGGCAAAACTTCGACACGTATTGTTCGTAATAAGATTTAGATCTACAAGGTTTTTCTGCAAATCGATTGTTACCTTTCAGGAGAGATAGAGTAGAGCTAGACGATGGAAAATCATACAGCAGTGCCTGGTCGAAAAGGCTTTCCTGGCGCGGTAGTGACAACACAAAACGCAAGAAAGGAAGAACATGAACAGGGTGAGAAAACATGTTTACTATGCTTGGTGCAGCTGAAATCGAGGAATTAGAACAAAAATAGACAACGATCGTCATTAAAGAAGGTGCTCTAAATTACAACTCCAGACTATGATGCAGGTCTTACATCTCCGGGGCATGAAAGATCTGCATCACGCATGGAAGAAGCATGACGTAAGGTTCCTGCATCACGGTCCGGGGTCGTAATTTCGAACACCTTCTTTGATGACGATCGTTATCTATTTTTGTTCTTATTTCTTGGTTTCTGCTGTACTAAACATAATAAACATGTTTTCTCACACTGTTCGTATCCTTCCTTTATTATGATTTGTGTCATCATTACCGCGCAATATAAGGAAAGCATTCCGAACCGTGCATCGCTATATTATTTTCCATCCTTTAGGTGTACTCTATGTCTCCTGAGAATGTGCAACCGATTTCCTGAAACACCCTGTATATACTGACATATTGAGCTATAAGAAAAAATCTTAAGTGTTCCTAATCCTGATATTTACTACAAAGAGAAATGAAGTCACTATCATGTGCTGATCTAAGAACATGGAGCTTGTAGCGTCTCATGTTTTTCGCAAGCATAAACTAACGAGACACTAGAACACCGTGTGAGGATTATCTTTAGTTCATAGGCACCGACTCGTGCTTACAATTACCAACACATTTGACTTAACTCAAGAAGTTAACCATGAACGTAATTAAATGTAGTAAGTTTACCCTAACGGTTTACAGGATAATTTAATGCACCCGATGGCTCTGACTTGTAAAAGTCGGCGAAAAAAAGCCTAATGACAAAAAACCCTCTATGTCAGAGATTTCTAATCTCGATAATTCAATATTAGGCACATGGCCTTTAAGCAGGTGTAACGCGCTCTAAAATAACCTTTGGAACTTTGTGGATACATTGGCTTTCAGTAGGGAAATTTTCTCCTGCTCTTGCCAGTTCCTGATCTAATCCTGTGAAGAGCCTTAAGTGAAAGTACCTGAAGGAGAGATTCTTTCATGGAGGTGGATTTCGGCGGTGAAGCTAAAATCACCTTCCAAAATATTCGCTTAAATACTACTATTTTTTACATCATTTGAATACACGCGTGCTAGCTTATTGACATTCTATCAAGAAAACAAGAAACAAAGGAAAGTTGCTTTAAAATAAAAATTAACTATTATATAAATTAAAAGAACCCACCACAGGCTGATCGAAGAATACTCCATTGATAATATTACCTTCTTTCGAGCAATCATGTTGCAACCTTGATATTTCTAATTATTGGTTATTCAAGAATCGACCTGTTTTTAAAATATCGTTAAAATTACATATTTAAAAGTGTTTTGAAAGCTACAGAAGTTAAATACATCGAATAAAATATATCAGTAGCCTGTTTTGAAAATAAACTTGCTCTTAAATAACAGTTCAAAGTAAACTTCATTTCAAGTATGTTTAAATGACACTTTATGAGTTACCTTATATCAAACTAGCACGAGACTAATGCATAGTCTTCTAGAAACAAAATAAGTGTAGTTCAATTATTTATGTATTTTATAGTTTAATAAAGGATGTTAAATTCAGTATCAGCTTGCTAAATACCGGGATTTTTACAATGCTGTAATTTAATTAACGAAATTCCTCTCTTTCAGCGTTCTCTACTCCCCATTTACAACTCAATTTGTTTCTAATTCTACAAATACAAGTCGTATTTACGAAACTGCAGTGGATGTCAAGGTATAAAAATAGAGTACCATTTTCTTAGTAGCCTTTTGTATCTTTGTAAAAGGATTTGCTCAAGAATTTCTTATGATGATACCGTATTTACTCTCTTATTTATTTATTTATTTATTTTACTAATTTTATCGTCCCAAAATAGATTAGAGAAAATTATGCGAATCCTTTAATTTCCGACGGATGCGGTCACAGTAAGAATATAATAAATGAAAAGTAGTCATGACTAAACTGAAGGTAACTATTACAAAATTATTTATTTAAAATATTCTAATAAGTTTTAGTAAAATAATCCTACATGCCAATAAAAATGCTAAGTTATGTTAATATTACAGTATTTAGTAAGATATCTTCATTTCTACTTCCGTGTAACTTGAATCTCGCCCGTTGATATTCTGGTCTCTGCTACTCTCTAGGCGACAAGTCATCCATAAATATTTTGAAAGGTGAAATACGAAGATGACATGGCGGAAGCTAAGACTGAATGTCACTTCGTTTGATTTGCTGTGTCGTTTGCTTGTCTGTGATTTTGATATTCGTTGTTTCCTGTATAACGAATGCCATTAAGTTCAACCTTTAGAGGAGATGAATCATACTAAGTAAATTTTGTTAAATCACAAACATTTTACTGGTTTAACTATTTTTAACTTTTAAACTTACCGGTTTAGCTTTTTCATTTAATGTATAAACTACCTGCATACTCAATCTAACTGGAGTGCTGGACAAAACTAAAATAAATCAAAACTAAAATTCCTCTAGTTAGAAGTGGAGGAAAAAGAAACTTGTCTATTGAACTAACATCAAAATAATATCTAAATTATTTATTTCTTAAATCAATTAACTCACACAAAGTAAAGGAAATTCATCTTAATAATTCTTAACCTAAAAAAAACAAGGAGAAATATTATCTCCACCAAAACATTTCTTAAATTCACTTAAATTACATATTTTATCTTTTCAAAAATTAACTCAAGAGTAACAAGTTCATATTCATTAAATCAAAACTTCAAGAGCACCAGAGAAGATTTATTCGAAAACAGCCAATCAGGTCCACTAAGAAAATCAAGCAAACGTTTTAACTATCCTGGCACCTAAAACAAGCATTACAAATATTCAATAAGACGTGGTTAGTACATATTTGCTAAAAAAACAGGGCGCGTAGTGAGTACCCTAAAAAACATAAACATTTTTCAAAACCTCGATAAAATCTCTATGTTTCTTAAAAGCCTAACGGCTCAAACAAATGAAGTGACTGAAGAGACCAACTACGTAACACAAAAAAAATGCAAGTAATAACATAAAATCAAATTCATTTATTAATATCTTGGATAATCTTAAGGTAGCTGGCCAGACTGCGCTTACATACAATAGCAATTAATATTCCACATTTAATTTCAAGAGTCATTTATCAAGATCAGATTTTGCAATTTAACATAATAACAATTAATTCGTTTACACTAGAACATTAATTTAAATATTTAAGCTGGATTTCACACAAACTAATATAGAAATTACAATTTACATAAATTTCATATTTTATAGATAATAATTTTAAATTCTCTTAAAAGGCACGAAAATTTCTCTAATATCAAATGGAAATCTCTTTCTATAAGTTACGCAAGATTCATTTGAACTATTCTGACTTGACAAATACTATAACGGTACCAATAAAAATATAAGATAATTCACTAATTAAGTTGGTAAAAAATCTTAATCCTTCAGAAATAACTGAGTTCTCAGTCACTTCTTAAAATACATACATACATATATATATATATATATATACATAAATGAATCATATCACTAGTCCACCATTGGATTAAGATAGACAGAGAATAGAAAGAGAAACAGAAATAAAAACAAAAATAATTAAAGTATTTCACTCACAGGTGGAAGAGAACTTTTTCGAAGTTATGATCATGTTACTATCAGAACACCTCAGGGAGCGTCCAACAATAGTTCACGGGAAAACGATATGAAGATGCTATAATTTTGAGTAGAGCTCTTGTCCTCAAGCAACCACATGCATCAAAAATTCTTTATCAAGAGAGCATCACGGAACTGCCTAAAATCTGTCAACCCTTCTAATAGGAGCGCTTCGAGAATGACTATAGTTTGCCGAGAAATATGATGAAGACGAAGCGATGCTATATTTTTGAGTAGAACTCTTGTCATCCAACCCCTCTATCCCGATTCCGTCGCTCTGCGACTCCCGTCCGCGGACCGCAGGTGCGATCCTGCCCACCACGGCAAATGCCCTTTCTCTGTCTGAAAACTATTCTCCTCCCAAGTTGTACCGTACTAAAACTAACTGCTAAACTCGCTCAAGAACCGAGGAAAACTCGGTTTCTCCTCCTATTAAATATTATTGGTCAAAACCTAAGACATAAAATTAAATTTTGCCAACCCGAGACTTTCACTATAATTTACCTGAACAAATATACACCCTCAAACGAATCAAAATAGAGTCATTGTCCACAGTCGACGGTTGACCAGCTGTAGATGAGTCATCCTAACACGTGTGAATTCTCGAGACTAAAAATTCGACCCCCTTTGCTAGCAAGCAAAAAATCTAAGGAGAACAAAAAATCTGCCCTTTCAAGATCAAATTTACAACCTATCCTTTCTTCCGAAGGAGCTGATTTATATAAGCATAGCAACATTCACAAAGCCAGAGTGCAAGTGAATGGGGGAAAGTCAATTATGAACTTCTTTTACTACTCAGTAATGAAAGACATAGGAAACAATACCAGACCGCCCTCAATTCCAACTGTTATCTTAAAAGCTACTTCCACAGATGTTATTTCCGTTCCAAGACGCTCCCTTTCTCCGTTAGAAAATTGGGCCGTTGAAGAAAAATGATTGCCTGAAGATTTTAAATACACTCTTTACAAATATATATATAGTCAGTATGCTCTTCAGAATTTCAAATTTTAAAATCAAATACAAATAAAAATAAAATACTTAAATAAATGATTACTTAAATGACATAAACCACTTAACATTAACGCTACACAACAATTTCGAGAATATTTTCTATTAGTAAGCAATCACTTCATGAACGAATCCGTTTTAACATTTAGTGGAATTCATTAACTAAACGTATCTGAGGAAGGAGAAAATTAAGTGAATGGTTTTAAAATTGTCAGAACTTTGCTCTAAATATCTAGAGGCCGAAATACGGCTTTTTCTAGCCATAAACTCCAAGAGGTGGAAAAATTGTAATCTAAATATCAATATCGTCTACAAAGAATAAAATACATATATAGTGCCCATAGAGCAAATGCACAGTTAACCCGGCGGAAGGCGCACCAAGAAAAGTTACTTGAGCGGGCGCGTGGGGTTTCACATACCCCAATATTTAAAATAAGATAAAAAAAAAAGGTTTGATTTAGTTTTAAATCATTTTTCTTATTTATTATACGTGAATAAATCTTAGGTTACCAAAAATTAATTTCCAATATTAAGCTTATAGAGTTAAAATAAAAATAAATGAAAATAATAACAAAACAGACATCATACCTTTAAGTTTTGTTGCATCTCTACTGCACAATGCTTATTTTATCTGGTTACACTTTGAACATAATGCATTAATATGTTCTTGGCAAAGAAAGATTTCACATTTTATACATCTCATTCGAGTTTTTCTATCCTTAGCTCGAGGACATTCACCACATCTTTTATATTTAGTTATTTCGAATTTCATAGATTCGTTTGAATTATTCGTAGAAACTTCTGCACTTCTTTTGCACGCCGTACGTAAATTTCTCGCTAACGTATTAATATCTGATCTTTGTTCAATACGATTTTTAATTAGTTCTAATGCAAGGTCCTTCAAAAAGAGGCGTCTGCTTCTATATCTGGTTGGTGGATTAGCAGTTGAAAGCAATATGATTCGAGCATTTATTGCAGCAATATTCAGAGCAGAAAAAAAATTACCATTGGCCATCTCCTTGTTATTCTGGCAACTGAATAACTTGCTGCCATTTCGTCTACCGTATCCACTGCTCCCTTAGTCATATTATAAAAACATATCATTTCTGGCTTTTTCTTTTCTCCAGTAGTATCATCTATAGCATCATCGTTATGCAATGTTGAAAGCATAAGAACAGTTTTTCCTTTTTTAGGAACATAAGAAATTAATGTTTTATCTTTTTCAAAACCAAAAAGTGTAGAAAATATTTCCCTTCCCTTAGAAGTAACAAAAGTAGGAGGAATTTCCCTTTTGTTTTTCCGCATTGTTCCTACAAGTGTCAACTTTTCTTTTAGAAGATCCGCAGCTAGTGGGTAACTCGTATACCAGTTATCTGTAGTAATGTTTCTGCTAGATTTATGCAGTGGTTGAATTAATCTTTTCACAACGTCAGATGGACTAGTACTGACCTTGAAGGGACCATCTGGCTGTGTACCGCAGTATATTTCCATATTAGAAGTATAAAAAGTTCTTGAGTCTACCAGTGCAAAAATCTTGATTCCGTATTTTGCTGGTTTGTTCGGCATATATTGCCGGAACCCACATCGGCCCCGAAAGGGTTCAAGTTTCTCGTCAATAGTGACGTACTCACCTAAATTATAAGAATCTTTGCAATTTGAAATAAATTTTTCAAAGAAATCTCTAATTGCGGCTAATTTATCAAAGAGTTTTCTCTGTGGCCTGTCTAGCAATTTGTCGAAACGCATGCAACGTAAAAGAAATAAAAATCGCTTATAGGGCATTGTTGTGTGAAAAATTTCAATACCTGTACCGTCAGTAGCCCAAAGGTCCTTTACGTTGAGATGCGATGACTTGTGAAGACCACATAAATATAAAAGTCCTATAACTGCTTTTATCTCGACCACGTCAGTAGGTTTTGCATCTCTTTCACGTTTATAATGTAAAACTATCTCAGAAATATATAAATTCGTACATTCTACAATTATTGACAATATACTATTATCAATAAGAATATTCCAACTACTAAAGGGATCAGTAACATTTCTGGCTTCTCTTACAGGTCCTGGAAGATGAGTCATAATATTATGCGAACGAACTCTTACATTTTGCCTAAATTTCTTTTTTTTCCACACCGTTTTTCCATCTTTTCCAACAAAATCATCAGAATCATCATCATCTTTAGTATTATCCAGTTCATCATCTTCTTCTGTATCTGTATTATGTTCACTAAATATTTCAATGTCAGTATCACTTTCAATTTCCGAAATGCAATCTTCATCACTTTCAACAGTTTCTAATAAATCTCGCAGCCGTTGCATCTCTAATTCATAGGGACTCATTCTTTTTGCCATAATGCACTAAAAAATCTTTAAAAATATAATTTTAGCTACTTTAAAATCCCTTGCGAGTAGAAATACTTATTGTTATACTCTAGACTTTAATTTCTGAAATAAATATTCCGTCAGGAAAACACTTACGTGGACAGGCGCGTGGGGTGTGTCATACCCCAGTTCCAACAAATGCCAATAAATCTTTTTTTGAAACACATATGCAACAGTAAACCGGATCTGAAGGTCATACACTACTAGAAACTCAGCTACTGAAAGGGGCACAAAATTGCGGTTTCACAAGTTGGGAATATTCCACTATTTTGTAGGGGTGGGATATAATACACCCCACGCGCCTTCCCGCGGGTTAAATCTATTTCCATCGATGTAATCAATATGATTCTAGGTGCTAAATATGAAACGTTGCAATAATTAGTATGCCCTCTGATTTTAGTGACAAATCCTCCATTTTTGGTTTATATATAATTTTTCTATATCTATTTAGGGCTTTCACATATCGTGAAAACAGATTTCTTATGACTACTTATAAAATACACTGGTGTGCAAAAATTAAGAACGAGACGGTTTTTTCAATATAACTTTGTACAAAAGCTTTCCAAATCAACACATTTAATACCGTAAGATCCCAAATACGTAAGGACATGAGTAATGTATGCAACACTTACTAAAAGAGAAATCAGAGGGATAAAAAGAAGCTTTATTGAAAAAGTAGCAAGGAGCGCAATGCGACTAAAGGCCGAAACATCCCTGTGATGGGTGTCCAGCAAGAAACATCCCGTCTTTAATAGGGGATATGATCTCCCCTGACTGCTAGGCAGATTTCACAGCGTCTGCCCATGCTGAGAATGAGGGTGTCAATGAGTTGTTGAGGCATTGCTGCCCATTCGTCTTGCGCCAATCGAAGCTCCGGAATCGTTACTGGTGGTAAGGTACGAGCTGCCAAGCGTCTGTCTAGAAAATCCCATACATGCTCGATGGGATTGAGATCCGAAGATCGTGCCGGCCAATCCATACGTTCAATATCCTCACTCTCTAAGAGCTGTTCGGCAGCTACTGTGCGATGACATGGTGCATTGTCGTCCATGAAAAGGAACTGCGGACCCATAGCTCCTCTAAAAAGACGCACATATGGAAGAAGAATCTCGTTACAATAACGGGT